>CM026398.1:47867750-47930634 GCA_014843695.1 Archivesica marissinica | reverse complement strand
CTTGAAATTAGGCTATCTGTCTTTTTTTGCTATTAGATAGTACCCATGATTGTCCAAGAATACTACCCATAATCCTCTGTCAGGCTCTGTGAACACTATATAAATTTATTTAAAGTCGCCACTGCATTGGGCGACTAATGTTGTGAACATGTTTGACTTGTAGTCCTATATACCGTTTGTGTAATTTAATTGAATAATATTTTATTGCAACTTTTTTCATAATGAGGAATAAATATCACAATAACATTACTGTATCATTTATAACATACATAAAACGTGATACTAAACCAATTCTCAATCAATGCGGGGTAGAAAATAGATTGTCAGCCATTGTTTTAGGTTACAAGATGGAAACTTCGGAATACTCTGAAATTAATTTGTTATTTACTATTCCGGTAATTGGATTCTCTATATATAAGGCAGACATCATTAGCAAAAACAGAAGGAAACATACTGAAATAGCAGTTATATATGAATATTTCAAAATTAAAAACAAAAACTCGTTATAACATATATAATTCTCGTTTATAGAAATCGATATATGCGTACATGTACATTACTAACTAAATCCTAGTAGTATTTCATATCATGTATGTATTTATCATCCATAATCATGTATTATTCTTATAAATAGTAAAAAAATTATTAAAAAACAATCTCAAAAACCCCTGATAATCCATATACGGTACATGACATTTTTTTGATCTGCTGGATTCCCTTTTATTGAATTTTTTTATGACTTTAGAAATGTTATTTAATTATATTATATATAATCAAATATTATTAGCATGCATATTATATTTCTCTCACTCACATTTATTTTATATGAGGTATTATATCATTAGTATGAATATTATGTATTATGCAACAGTAAATAAATACAAATTGAGCCAACGTTTAGGTAGTTATTGGCGTATTGACCAATGTATACATATTTATACGGTCAATTCTGTAAAATCGTTTGTATAACGTTGTTAATGTACAGTTTAAGTACGGTAATGACTTTATTTCGCAGTTTTATTGCTGGTAAAAAATAAGTTAATAATGCTTTCCATATGTTGTTCGTTTTCTATGTACTAAAAGTTTAAATTCTATTTCATCATACTGTACAGTAAATGTTGGAATTACAAAGCGAGTGGAATAAATGATTTTATGAGTCGCGGTACGCGGCAAATGAAACGTTTGATCTGCTTTGATCACATTATCCTGTTTTTGATTCTGGGGTTCTAATTTCAATCCTTCATACAAGGATGGTGACAATTAGCGAGATATTGTTTCCACTTTCACAATGTACACTATTTTCTGCATAAATAATAGGAAAACAGCTACTGGGTTTTTCGCACCTGTTTAATTATGCATGTACATATGATCCATGTTGTTTTAGTTGTTTGATTTTGTTATTAATTTGTATTTGATTGGCTGGTAAAGTTTCCATGAATGACAGAAGGGTGGATTTTATTGTGATTGACAGGTGATATTGAGTAATTAGCAGGCAATAAAACATAACCGAAATCATTACTTTGTCATAAAACTCTCAGTATCATCATCGCTAAATTATTTCATAAAACACCTGGATTATTTAAAACGCCTGGATTAATATTTGTGACTGATGTTGTGTAATTTTATATAAATATTTTAGTGCTTCAGTCATCGTTTCATTTCACTTTCGCTGAAACAATGCTGCTTGACAATAGTCACTATAATACCTGCTAACTATATTGCCGACGTCCTGGTATTCCTTGCACCGCATCGCAAGAAACACCATTATTGTGTGACCATGGGTCTGCGGACTTGCATTGCAGTGTGGTATTGTGTACCACTACATTGTATACTATGCATTATATCTTATATCTTATACTACTTGTACATATCATCCATTGCCTAATTACATGTACATATTTACTTTGATGTTTATGTATAACATTGTATATATATGTTCAATGTCTCTTCAATTGGAGGATAATAAAGAATATCTATCTATCTATCTCTCTATCTATCTATCTATCTATCTATCTATCTATCTATCTATCTATCTATCTATCTATCTATCTATCTATCTATCTATCTATCTATCTATCTATCTATTACTATCTATCTATCTATCTACCTATCTATCTATCTAACCTACCTACCTACTACACCTACCTACTACTACCTACCTACCTATCCTACCTACCTACCTACTACCTATCATACCTACCTACCTACCTACTACCTACCTACCTACTACCTACCTACCTACCTACCTACCTACTACCTACATACCTACCTACCTACTACCTACCTACCTACTACCTACTACCACCTACCTACCTACTACCTACCTACCTACCTACCTACCTACTACCTACCTACCTACCTACCTACCTACCTACCTACCTACCTACCTACCTACCTACTACCTACCTACACCTACTACCTACCTACCTACCTACCTACCTACCTACCTACCTACCTACTACCTACCTACACTACCTACCTACCTACCTACCTACCTACCTACCTACCTACCTACCTACCTACCTACCTACCTACCTACCTACCTACCTACCTACCTACCTACCTACCTACCTACCTACCTACCCTACCTACCTATCTATCATTGTTACATTATTTCATAAAACACCTGGATTAATATTTGTGACAGTAAAACTTGGTATCATGTCTCAGAAACGCAAACGGAATTCATACGATGTTCGGTACAAATTAGAAGTCATTGAATTTGCTCAGCAAAGTTCGAACTGTGCAGCAGAGCGAAAGTATGGTGTATCCGAAAAAATGGTGCGTGATTGGAGGAGTAAAGAGGAGAAGATTCGTAATGCTTCATCAAAGTCTGTGAAGAAGCTGAGAACTGTTCTCTCACCGTATGACGATCTAGAGATGAAACTAAAAGATTGGATAATTGAACTGCGCAGCAATGGGTATATTGTTACTCGTCCGACTGTAAGGTTGCGAGCACTTCAGCTCGCGAAGGACTTCGGGCATCCGGAGTTTAAGGCCTCTGCAGGGTGGTGCACTAGATTTTTTAATCGGAATGGACTCACTTTGAGGCAACGTACACACATTGCCCAAAAGCTTCAGAAGGATATTGAAACCAAGGTAACTTCATTCCAGAAGTTTGTGATCGATCTTAGGAAGGGTCACGAGTTTGAACTGGGAAACATTGGCAATATGGATGAAACCCCCATGTTCTTTGACATGCCTGGGAGTCGTACTGTTGATATTAAAGGCAGTAAAACGGTGACTGTGAAGACGACCGGTTCAGATAAATCGCACTTCACAGTGATTCTTGCGTATCTTGCTAATGGCACAAAGTTGAAACCTGCCGTCATATTTAAATGGAAGAATATGCCCAAAGACAAGTTTCCCAGTGGTGTGATTGTTTATGTACAGGAAAAGGGGTGGGTGGACGAGAACGTCCTACTGAAGTGGTTAAATGATGTTTGGTTCAAACGGCCAGGTGCTCTGTTGAACGCAAAGTCTGTGATGGTATGGGATATGTTTAGAGCTCATCTCGTGGATTCTGTGAAAAGGAAACTGAAGGAACGCAAGACGTATCAGGTTGTCATACCTGGAGGCTGCACTTCTGTTCTACAGCCTTTAGACGTATGCCTCAACAAGCCTTTCAAGGTGAATATGCGACATAAATGGAACACTTGGATGGTTGAAGGAACCAAGCACTTAACCAAGCAGGGTAACCTTAAACGTCCGGAATTAACTACAGTGTGTCAGTGGGTTGTGGATTCCTGGAACGAGATTCCCAGTGATATGGTTATGAGATCATTTCTCAAATGTGGAATTTCAAATTCATTGGATGGTATGCAGGATGACGAACTATTCAGTGAGTTTATTGGAGATCACCAGGAGTCAGCTTGTGAGTCCGAGGACTTAACCACGAGTGAGTATGATGCTGGAATATATGACGACTGTGTGTCAGAATCCCAGTTCAACCAACTTTTCGGTGAAAGTGACGATGAGGACTTTGACGGTTTTTAAATGCGAAATTAGTGAATGGTTTGCTCAATCAATGATAATATAAACTGGAAATGTGTGTGTGTATATATATATATATGAAACTATTAAAATAAGAAAATCATAGTTGAAATGACAAAATTAAATACAAAGACAGGTTATTGTGCGTTTTATTGTTCTATTATAGATATGCCAGTCACGTGACGGTGTTGCATGTGTTTGTTTAGCCTGCAGATATAATCCCAAATACACATCGAGAAAACATACGACCTGAGGGAAATTTGTGTCTATTTCCAGCGGGGTGTCCGTGGCGATTAGCCAAATCCTCGTATATTTCAATCCTGTTGACATGTTGTATGCAAACATTCCCATTTTATTTGTCTACAGGTAAGTGGGCCGTACATGGGGTACCAATTAGATTAAACAGTAAAGTCAAATTTGATTGGAGTCCCTCTCTGGAGCCCCGGACTAATACATCTAGTACATCTAGTGTTGTTAGACAATATAAAGGACGGTCAAAACGTGTAATTAACGATTACAGACGGATCTGTAGCCCAGTGGTAACACGCTGGACTGGTAATCCAGGGATCGCAGGTTCGATCCCCCGTCTGACCCTAATAAAATTAACAGTCTTTCAGATGGGACGTTAAACCGAGGTCTCGTGTCGGTGCTTTACACCGTGCACGTAAAAGAACCAGAGGAGACTCTGGAATGTGTCTATGTCTGTATCATTGCACTATCCTCCAAAATCTAAAATTACTAATCTCTTCAGGAGGCGTCGCTCATATGGGCAACCGGTAGCGACGATAAATAAACGTAAAACACACACATAATTAACGATTATTATGTATTGTCGTAAGTTTGCCAAACCCCAGAAAGGACATTAAATTGAAATGCAGATTATGCGGGAATGTTACTGGTATTGAAAAAATGCCAGAATTGAAGACAAAGACATGTTGCTGTGTGTTTTATTGTTTTATTATAGATATGCCCATCTTCTTGTTCTTGTCGTCCACTCAGATATTCCCATGATACCTGGTACTATTGTCTGTAATAATAACAGAAAAGGGAAGTTTCATTGATGCTCAGATACTCAAAATGTTATGCATCTGCTGCAACTCCGATATTCTGTTTATCATCAGTCTGCTGTCAGGTGTAGTCAGTTATGTGAAGTCGTTCGTTAAGTCAACAAATGTCCCTTCATGTATATGGTACACATCTTGGACTTATAGATTATCTCTTGCTTGTCCTGCCTGAAACATCAGTCTGCTGTCAGGTGTAGTCAGTTATGTGAAGTCGTTCGTTAAGTCAACAAATGTCCCTTCATGTATATGGTACACATCTTGGACTTATAGATTATCTCTTGCTTGTCCTGCCTGAAACATCAGTCTGCTGTCAGGTGTAGTCAGTTATGTGAAGTCGTTCGTTAAGTCAACAAATGTCCCTTCATGTATATGGTACACATCTTGGACTTATAGACCATCTCTTGCTTGTCCTGCCTGAAACATATTTATGTAAACGTAACACAATTTAATAAATATTCTCATTACAACAATATCATTAAATATCATTTAAAGTTGCATTAAACATATCAAGATTGTTTGTTCACTGGTAACAGCTATTATTTTCACGAGTAACAATAAACAAACTTAATATGTTGATACCACAGTAAATGTGTTAAATATTATCCATAATTAGCACAAACTTTCTTCAACTTGCACTGGCCAAATATGCAATTTATACTTGTTCTGGTGACCATTTTATCAACCCGTCTTATATGAGAGTGCATGCCAAAATCCACAGATTTCAGGACCAAAGTAGGGGGGTCGTCTTATAGGCGAGGTCGCCTTATAGTCGAGTATGTACGGTACATGACAGTTTCAAAGTACAACAGGATTGGGCTTCCATTTGTGTAATAGTTTATTGTTATCATTTGATTAATCAGATCATACGTCACATCCTACACCATTATGAATACCAAACTAGATGTATGGATACATCTTGAGATAGCTGTCACAATCTTTGTGGAAGTATAATATTTCATTCGGAGATCTGTTAAAATAATATTAAATGAATTTGGCGTACCTGCTTAGTAATTTTAAAACTAATCTGTTTTCATAGCCGTTTGAGCTTTTCAACTTAGGTGAGCGTTCCAGTGCCTTGATAGCTCTCTTGTTTCACGGCTTTTGTGGAGGGGGGGGGTGTATTTGATATGGACTTGTTCATGCATACAATCACAATTTACAGATGCTCTATGAAATGTTACAATTCAAGCGCTTTGTTCTCAGTCCATATTATCGGTGATTTCTTCATTTTAAGTCTACAAGAAAAACATAAAAGTTTAAACTTCATTTATTTTACAACGATTGCGAAGCTAGTTTTAACAACTTATATTACTCACTCTCGTTGGCGCGGATGAAAGCGTAAATGTGGTCATTTGTGTGGGAGGAAACCGGAGCACCCGGAGAAAACCACCTGTCCGATCTGGCGACCACCGTACCATCTCACATATTTCCCTGTCCGAGCCCTGGTTGCATTGGTGAGCAGCGAGCGAGCTAACCACTGCGCTAATCAGACAGCCCTCTATAAAAGCATAATCAGTGTCATTAGATGTCAATGTATTCCTTTCCTGGAAGTCGTGATAGCGCAGTGGATGCGCGTTTGCTACAGGTGCGAAAGGTCCGGAGTTCGAGCCCCGCTGGAGCCACTATGATTGTGCCCTTAGGCAAGGCATTTAAATTCCGTCATGGCTCCAGCGGGGCTCGAACTCCAGACCTTTCGCACCTGAAGCGAACGTGCATCCACTGCGCTATCACGACTTCCACATTATATTTTTTCAAAGTACTGTATCTCATATCAACATTTATTTTATCGCAATTGACACCAAAATGTATAATATAGATTGTTGAAACTGTATCACAATCGTGAATAATAACGTTTTTAGAGGTCATCAAGATATTTTTCGAAATTTCAGGTTGTAAATTACCTTGGGGACGTGACGTGAATTGACCTACCATTTGCTTATGGACTTGAATTGACCTACCATTTGTTTTATGGTCTTGAATTGACCTACCATTTGCTTATGGACTTGGATTGGCCTACCATTTGTTTTATGGACTTGAATTGACCTACCATTTGTTTATGGACTTGAATTGACCTACCATTTGTTTTATGGTCTTGAATTGACGTACCATTTGTTTTATGGACTTGAATTGACCTACCATTTGCTTATGGACTTGAATTGACCTACCATTTGTTTTATTGTCTTGAATTGACCTACCATTTGCTTATGGACTTGAATTGACCTACCATTTGTTTTATTGTCTTGAATTGACCTACCATTTGTTTTATGGACTTGAATTGACCTACCATTTGTTTTATTGTCTTGAATTGACCTACCATTTGTTTTATGGACTTGAATTGACCTACCATTTGTTTTATGGACTTGAATTGACCTACCATTTGTTTATGGACTTGAATTGACCTACCATTTGTTTATGGACTTGAATTGACCTACCATTTGTTTTATGGACTTGAATTGACCTACCATTTGTTTTATGGACTTGAATTGACCTACCATTTGCTTATAATTTCAGCTAAGATTCACTTTATAGGGGTGATCATTATTGCAAAGGATCACCTGATTTAATGATATAAAGGGTGTGTAAAAAGTTTGTTCCTATTTTCAGGAGGTCATTGATTAAATAAACAAAGAACAGATTTCACTTGTCCACCATTGTTATTTATAGCGTTTTTATAAAGCGATCAGGCATCGAGTGAATAAGTGTCCTGAGGTGAGTTGGAGAGATCTTCTCCAGGCTGTGTCGTTGTAGAGGGGGATGGGTCTTTATCGACCTCTGTATCTAACGCACATACTCCACAAATTCTCTATGACATTTTCAAGTTCAGGGAATTACAAGACCATTCCTCTTTAGGTTTTCAGAACACCGCTGCTATGTTCTAGCAACCATATGACGGGTAGCCCCATTCTGTTGAAAGACAACAGTTATTGGGTTGGGTATACTAGCTTTCTTTGGTCTGTTTGTTTCCCGTTTGTAGCCCAACATTTCAGGGCAGGCCGTAGTTCTTTCTCAAGTACTGTTTTTCTGGTAATAATCTGCTGTTATTGTTTTTCCAGTTGGAACCAACCATTTGTAGCCTAGAAAGTCCCCTATAAGCTCCCATTGCTCCACAGATGACGACTTTATTTCTGTTCTTTACGCAGGTGATGCCGGATACATCATTACCTTGTGATCCCTACTCTCTACTCCTAACTCTACAGTCAAACCTGTCTTAAGCAGCCAACCAAGGGAGTCGGAGAAAGTGGCTTAATAGAGGTCAAATATAATAAAACAACTGATTGGGAATCTGGAAACTGGCTGCTTAATACAGGTTGGCTGCTTAATGGAGATGATTTTCAAGCTTCCTAGTAGATTTCCCACACTTGTACTTTACTCCGTCAATCACTTTCTTAACCCTTAGTGACCCTATTATTACGTGGGTCTCCCGGGCTCGGGCCTCCCTGACTCTCTGAAATGACATAACGTGTCTGAATATCTCCCATCTACTCTTCCACTTATGAACCCAATGCTCAGATTTACACATATGCTTCGTAATTTGTTTGTCGGCAGCCCCATATCCTTAAATCCCAAAATTTACGCACATTCTTTTTCTATAGACAGTCATAACTGCAAATTTTGAATTTACAGGCGACAGCTTGTTTACTTCCATGTTTGAAAAATCCTTGGTAACGGTGCAGATACTAATAGAACATCCTAAAAATTACGCTACACAGAGGAACATTATTACCAAATACACAGGACCAAATTCAATAGTGATAAATATTAAATGAAATGTAATTGATTTTACAACTGGAACAAACTTTTTACACACCCTTTACATAACTCACAAGAAGGAAATATGGTTGGCGAGCTACACTTATGTGTTGTGCAGCGTGAATAAACGCAGTCATTTGCACACAAATGGATTGTATTCATTTTATTGGCAGTCGCATAAAGGTAATTTCAACAGTCGTGCATTAATAAAAATTGTAATATCATTTATTAATTACTGCATGTTTCAATGGGATTACAGTCACTATTATATTAAAGTGCATTAAAACTGCTGAATCCATAATAATAATTATCCGCTGATAATATCGTTAAATGGTTAATAATTATCAATATAAAGAGGGTGTGCATTCAATTACGGTTAATTAATGACAATTACAACAAGAGAATAAGTTATGTATCAACCATTATTAGAGAACCACACTGTTTATGTCAGTATTTTACAGAGTTGTTGTTTGGGTCACTTAATATAATCTAGTGTTTCTCTGAGACTATTATTTCCATAAACTACATGTACACAGAAATGGCACAACTTTTTAAGTACTTAAATATATATACTAGTACCCCCAAACGTGCCGAATCCCTGTCATTTGGACTATTGGGCAACCGGTAGCGACGGTAAATAAACGTAAAACACACAATCATGCAAATGTACTCTTAACTCGATCGGTAGGCTCAAACAAACACGTAATAGTGTCTGAAAACATAATTGCACAATATTTGAACATAAACAGTTTGTGTATTATGGTTGATATCTCCTACATAAAGATCTATTGTTCCTGGTGTCTATTCAATAATTAACCAGTAAATTAAGTATCACATTTGGTCGAACCATCTGTGTTTTATGTCCTATAGTATTTATTTTTGGGTGGGTCATAATAAAGCACATTGAAACTGGGTTAACATCTAGTACACTGTAAATAAGTCATTTACCTATCTTTTAAACTATTCATAAATTGGTACCCGGCAAAAGGAATTTGAGAATCAGTTTATAGATATGCTCTGGTAACCAGCTTCTAGAATCAGTCGATTAATCTATATATAGCTTTACAGGTATCCAGTCATGTGTAAGACGAATAACCCCGCCTGACAAAAAAAACCAATACCTGTATAATATTATATTGTGTAGAGTTAACTTCTGCCTGCAGTCAAACGCTGTGACAGACTTGTGTGTGTTGGGTGGAAGCGTGCCGCTGTCTTTTGTGCTGGTACTCTATAGAGGTGTTACTGCTAACAAAGGCATGGTCAGTTAGTCAACACTTGCATACAATTTGTATACCTGGGGATTTAATGGATTGGAAATTATAAGGTAACTGACTTAAGCTGTACAAAATTGCAGTGTGTAGCTGTATTGATTGATATATATAAATATTAATATAGTTGGTATTATAACATTGAACAAGTATGACATCGATTCTATTTCATTTCTGTTTATACTACAGTATAATTACAGGCGCGTAGCTAGGCTTATATGTATGTACATGCGTAAGATTTATTTTGACAGTTCCTGAAAGTGAAATTAAATAAATGCGAAAAATGCAATAAAAACTGGATCGTAAGGGGGGCACTGACATTGATCATTCACAAGAAAGCAGACATGAACGAAATGCCAACAGATATTGAGATATTGATTGTAGCTGATGTTCATAGTAGGCAAACGTCACCCGAGACCATATAGCGGGAAAATATCTCCGGGTAATGCATGCCCCCGGACCCCCCTAGAATGGTGCGTAATCCATATTTAGACCTAGCTATGCGACTGAATTATATCAAGATTACAATTATTAAAGTCCATGATATGTCTGTCGTTAAATGTCACTAATTTGTTCTCACATCAAGCCATTTGGTAAAATCCCAAATAGAGACCACCTGTCAATAAAGGCCACATTTTGCCATTCCTGTGGGTGGTTACAGACGGATCTGTATTCCAGTGGTAACACGCTGGACTGGTAATCCAGGGATCGCAGATCCCCGTCTGACCCTAATAAAAT
Source organism: Archivesica marissinica (assembly GCA_014843695.1). Taxonomy (NCBI): domain Eukaryota; kingdom Metazoa; phylum Mollusca; class Bivalvia; order Venerida; family Vesicomyidae; genus Archivesica; species Archivesica marissinica. The sequence continues at coordinate 47,919,821 of CM026398.1, read as the reverse complement.
TAACAGTCTTTCAGATGGGACGTTAAACCGAGGTCTCGTGTCGGTGCTATACACCGTGCACGTAAAAGAACCAGAGGATATTCTGGAATTGGTCTCTATCATGCACTATCCTCCAAAATCTAAAATGACTAATCTCTTCAGGAGGCGGCGCTCATATGGGCAACTGATAACGACGATAAATAAATGTAAAACACACACATCCTGTGGGTGGACTAAACAGTAAACACACACATCCTGTGGGTGGACTAAACAGTAAACACACACATCCTGTGGGTGGACTAAACAGTAAACACTGAGGTTTGATTGTATACATGTATAAGGTAATTGTGAAAAACCTTTAAAGATTTCGGTGGTGTTTTATGTAATAATAAACTTGTTACTTTGTCCTATTTAGATGATATACGCGCTATTACATTTTTTGGCTGATTTTTTTGGCCACATTTTGTCAAAATGTTCTACTTTCGCCAAATGAAATTATGCATTGAAATGATGGTATTAGTCAATTTTCGAATGTCTTTAGCCAGTTGCCATGACAAATCCGAACATGGACGCCATGGGAGGATGAACCCGCCATGAAATATTGGTGCATTTTGGAGTATCTCTGCACGCCCCAATACTTATGACAAAACATGTACATAAAGTATCATTATCGTTATCGTGTATCGAGAGTAACCATTTTTCTATTTTTATAAACTGTAGTTGATAATAGACAAGTCTTTAACAGTGTTTAACTAATGTAGTGTATTTCGGCATGGGTAGAACATTTGCCTGGCTAGGCTCAGTTGGTAGAGCTGTCCGACTAGTGTTCAGGAGGTCGTGGGTTCGAGTCCCACATCAGGTCACTAACTTTTCCACCCTTTCTTTACTTGGGCACTTTATTAATTACATAAATTATTGTCTATTATATTATGAAACAGTTCTCGGTGTTGTTGTTGTTATTGTCACAAATGTAACTTTGACACTCCTATATCAAAATTTCTTTACGCCCTTGTTGTCATATTAGCGATGATGAGCACATGTCTTGTCAGTCTTGATTAACTGTGAAGAAAGATTATGTGTGACTACAGAACACTAACGTCTATCACTTAATGCGACCGTCAAGATATAATTTTAACACTTTTTGTACTACATGTGTATCGAGTAATCTTAACATTGATTATTTAATTTCTATTAATCTTGGGTGAACACCAATAATAATTAGTTTATGTCTAACCACTAATTCTGTTGATTAGGCCGAGTACCGGTAATAGAATTATGTAAAGATTTGACATCGGTGTCACTGATTGGCTATGCAAATTGCATGTCTTGATAGCAGTAATTGTGTTGCATTAACCCATTGCCTGCTGAGTAAATAAAATCACATTTGCAAACAATATAGATCCAGATCAGCCGCGGCATAATGCCGCGTCTTATCAGGATCTATGTTGTTTGCTATTCAGCTGCTATTCTGTTTTAGCTAACTTCCGAATAGCAAACAGTATAGAGCCTGATCAGACAGCACATTCTGTGCAGTTTGATCTGGCTATATGCTGTTTGCAAATGTGATTTTATCCATAGATAGAACCCAGGTTGCATTAGTGAAAAGAGAGCGAGCTAACCACTGCGCTTATTGAATCAGACAACCGCTTATGTTTATAGTTAATCACATAAAATGTTATATTCTGAAAAACAATAATAGCTGATTCCTAGTACAAGGCATTTTTTTTTTTTTTTTAGTTTAAACATATTTATTTTCTGTCAATACATGATTATTTACAACAACTGATATAAGGAATTGGACAGAAAGCTGTATAGCTTATGATTGTCCTCTCCTTTCTATATAATATACACAAACATTTCATGGCATAATAGTTTACAATTTCATAAATCAATGATTTTTCTTTAGGGAAAATGTAATGTTTTAGAATGATAACATATATGTACTTACATATAACATTACTAAACTTAATTCATAATATTTATATAAATATGTAATACTTTAAGAGTACAGAACACGACAGGTTTTGAAAATTAAATGAAAAAGAAACAACAATTAGAAGATGAGAAACAAAAAGTAAATGAACATAGAGGAGAAAAGAGATATACAGAATTAATGAACAACACTCCACCATGATTCTTTTTTTTTTTTTTTTGCAAAGCAAGTTTTAACAACTTATATTAATCATTCTCGTTGGCTCGGATGAAAGCGTATATGTGGTCATTCATGTGGGAGAAAACCGGAGTACCCAGAGAAAACCCACCTGTCCGATCTGGCGACCATCGCATTGGTGAGAAGCGAGTGTGCTAACCACTGCGCTAATCGGACAGCCCTAACAAGGCATTAAAAATTGAAATTAATAAATTGATGAAAACCAATAATAGCTGATTCATAGCACAAGGCATTAAAAATTGAAATTAATAAATTGATGAAAACCAATAATAGATGATTCTTAGCACAAGGCATTAAAAATTGAAATTAATAAATTGATCAGAAATGCGATTAATTGGAAACTTTTGTCATACATGAAGCAATTAATGATTCTTTTCTACATACGACTAATTGTGTGTGTATTTCTTGACATCTTTCATATTTGTGCTTATCAAATAAATGTGTTCATATATATTAGTTTATACAAATTTATTTTTGCTCGATTGCGAAACAAGTTATTTCAACTTATATTAATCACTCTCGAGACCTCATTCCTGATGGAATCCATCGCCACAAGGGAGAGAGAAGAGGCAATGTGGAATTTAAATGCCTTGCCTAAGGGCACAATCCTAACGGCTCCAGCTATCATTCGTTTATATAACAATACATCCACCCGTACTTGAATATAGCTTCATATAATTATCTTCATTGTATATACGGCACGGGTAGCTCAGTTGGTGAAGCATTTGCCTTGTAAGCGAAAGGTCCCAGGTTCGAACCCCGGGAGGGTTATAATGCGCCATGATTTTATGCATGGAAATTACTAACAGCTGTACATGTGCTACTGTTGTATGTTGTACCATAGAAGTTCATGGAAATTGTGCATCGTTGAAACTACTCAGATTTCACGCTTGAATTAAGCTCAAGGTTTGTGAGATTCACTATTGATAGAATTTTGCTATAGCCATGGATATATACTGAGTCAAAAAAGAAACAATACCTGGTGTTTATGTGTCTATAATTTCAACATTTATTAAGAAAATTCTTTGAAAATTCATAAGACGATAGTCCAACATGTTTGAAAGAGGAGCACATAAAGCATAATGAGCCTCCGAAACTATCTGCTGCGTGATGACGTAATTCGTCGGACAGGGGTCTAATGGAGTTTTCATACACAGACGTCAATACCGAGTATGGGCACCATTTGCGTCTCTCACTGCAATGCACCGCCGTCGCAGCGAACGGAAGAGTGTCTGAATCTCTTGCTGGTCAATATTTGTCCACTCGTGACGCAAAACATCCCTCAGTTGGTTTAACGTTACCGGCTGACGTCATCTGACGCGGCGGTCTAACGTATCCCACAAATGTTCTATGGGTGACAAGTCTGGTGACAAAGCAGGCCACGGCAGGGTTTCAATATTGTTCTGCTCCAATAATGTGGTGGAAATCCGAGCAGTATGACACCTGGAGTTGTCCTGTTGGAACAGTGTGACGTTTCTGTTGGCATTAAAGAACTGCACAACAACTGGCGTAAGGATCTCATCACAGTACCGCTGGGAGTTTAGGTTCCCGTCCACCACTAACAGTTCAGTGCAACTGCCGAAGGTGATACCCCCCCACGCCATAACGCTTCCGCCCCCGAACAGATCGACCTGACGTACACATGCGTCGGCGTAACATTCACCGCGTCTGCGATATACCCGCTCTCTGCCATCCGCTCGACGCAAACAGAACCGCAATTCATCGCTAAGCATCACCGAATTCCACTGTAACCGAGTCCAGCGAGCACGTTCCGTCGTCCATTCCCGCCGTACGTCACGGTGACGTCGTGTCAGGATGGGTCCAACGTATGGCCGATTGGCACGAATGCCACGTTCACCGAGCCGGTTCCTGACTGTTTGTGCACTGATGCGATTGTTGGTCATCCCAGGAGTAAACGGCAGCTGTGTGCGTAGCAGGTAGGAACCGGTCACGTAAATGTGACGTCCGAATGTACCGGTCCTGTTCACGCGTCGTCACACGTGGTCGACCAGATCTTGGACGGTCGTCCACCGATCCATGTGTTCGATAACGTCGAAGTAGACGTGTTATCGTGATCCGCGTAACCCTGAGTCGATTTGCGATGTCACGCTGACGTAAACCGCCGTCAATCATGCCAATGGCACGCATTCTCTGATTGCGGTTTAGCCTAGGCATTTTGTTAGAGGTAACAATGGGTATGTAAGGTGTTTTTCCTCGATGATAATGCAATACCAGTACAATAAACCGATTTTCCGATTTGTACATGTGTAGGAAGTTGTCTTTGTTGAGGAGCACGTGCAAATCGGAAATTCGGCGTTCCAGGATTATCGGGTGTTTATTTACCTGTGTTTATGGTTGGCTGACGTTGCAATAAGATACCCGGTACTGATACGTAATAATATATTAAACCTTTCTATGGTTTTATCCGTTTTACGTCATTTTTAGTTTGGTATCGTTTCTTTTTTGACTCAGTATATATATAGTTTTATCTAGAGATCTGTCTTTGTCTCTCTCACATTCATCAGATTGTGCTCTTTCAATTGCAAAATGAACACTTAAGTCTTAATGGATCTGTTTTAATTAGTTTATAACTATTTATTTTTAGCTCTTACAACATTAGTTAAGTCGCTATGGAGACCTCATTCCTGATGGAATCCATCGCCACGAGGGAGAGAGAATGCCTTGCTTAAGGGCACATGCGTAACAGGCTCCGGGCCTTTCGCACCTGAAGCGAACGCGCTATCACGACTTCCACTTTGAAAGCACTGTAGCACTGTAGCACTGCTGATCTCTTGAAATATATAAATAATTTATTCCCATGTTTGCCTTATTTGCTTTCCAAGCATACCAATCAATCAATACTAAAGCACTCATTTTAGGTCCTGTGATCTAGGGAGGTGGCAGTGGCAGTATTATTGTGGGGACCAGGCTCTTTGGCCTCGATTAATGGACTAATGGTGGAGCGGGCTCCACAAATGAAATAAAATGTTAATGTTGGTGGGGTGCCATGGCGTGTCCCACCCATTTCCTTGCCCCTGTGCAAATGGCTGATTTGTGTAGCAATGATACATTCATTAGAAATGATTTATCTCCAGTAGTTTATACAAATTTATTTTAGCTCGATTGTGAAACAAGTTCTAACAACTTATATTAATCACCCATGAGACCACATTGCTGATGGAATCCATCGCCACGAGGGAGAGAGAAGAGGCAACGTGGAATTTAAATGCCTTGCATGTGGGCACAAACCGTAACGGCTCCAGCGGGGTTCGAACTCCGGGCCTTTCGCACCTGAAGCAAATGCGCTACCACTTCGCTATCACGACTTCCACTCCTCCAGTAAATGTGCATTATGTCCAACCTGTGATATGTATAATAGAGAGTGATACAGATACAGATTGTAGGCTGTCGGTATCTATGTGATACAGATTGTAGGCTGTCCGTATCTATGTGATACAGATTGTAGGCTGTCCGTATCTATGTGGATACAGATTGTAGGCTGTCCGTATCTATGTGATACAGATTGTAGGCTGTCCGTATCTATGTGGATACAGATTGTAGGCTGTCCGTATCTATGTGATACAGATTGTAGGCTGTCGGTATCTATGCATGTACGAAAATGTCAACAATCTATGTACTGATCAACCCCGAGGATATCCATCAATCTTAGCTGATAATCATCTTGCGCAATCTCGATGAGTAAACAGAAACTGCTGTATGTTAACATAATGTATGTATCATTTTAGTGGGCGTTGTCGATGACGACCATGCATTGCAAAAGAAATTTAGAGCATTTAATTACACATGCTTCTCAGATTGTTCACCTTGTTCAGAATATTATTAAAAATCAATCTTTTATCTTGATCAGCAAATACTGTCTCGTTTTTGAATATTGTCTTCTGAGTGTTTGTTTAGCTCTTTCGTTAGTCTTACGTACACATTTCATCTAACCACATGCAAGCATACATTGCCTAGTACGGCCTCTAGATGGGAATATGTACACATTTCATATAACCACATGCAAGCATACATTGCCTAGTACGGCCTCTAGATGGCAATACGTACACATTTCATATAACCACATGCAAGCATCCATTGCCTAGTACTGCCTCTAGATGGCAATACGTACACATTTCATATAACCACATGCAAGCATCCATTGCCTAGTACTGCCTCTAGATGGCAATACATACACATTTCATCTAACCACATGCAAGCATACATTGCCTAGTACTGCCTCTAGATAGGAATTTATAATAAGCTGTGATATCAATTGTTAATCATGCCTTTGTAGTAATCATTCATTCATTTATTACCTGTAATTAATCTTACGTCTTTATAACTTCTTAGTATTAATTTTTACGTAATGCATATACTTATATAGAATTTTATGTCATACACTCGACAATAAACATAACTTTAATGCGCGCTACATGACCTTAGATGTCGATGTGCCGTAAAACACCATTCATTCATTCATTCATTTAACTTCTTAGTATTAATTTTTACGTAATGCATATACTTATATAGAATTTTATTTCATACACTCGACAATAAACATAACTTTAATGCGCGCTACATGACCGTAGATGTCGATGCGCCGTAAAACACCATTCATTCATTCATTACTGCCTCTAGATGGCAATACATACACATTTCATCTAACCACATGCAAGCATACATTGCCTAGTACTGACTCTAGATGGCAATACGTACACATTTCATATAACCACATGCAAGCATCCATTGCCTAGTACTGCCTCTAGGTGGGAATACGTACACATTTCATCTACCGGTAACCACATGCAAGCATACATTGCCTAGTACTGCCTCTAGGTGGCAATACGTACACATTTCATATAACCACATGCAAACATCCATTGCCTAGTACTGCCTCTAGGTGGGAATACGTACACATTTCATCTAACCACATGCAAGCATCCATTGCCTAGTACTGCCTCTAGATGGCAATACGTACACATTTCATCTAACCACATGCAAGCATACATTGCCTAGTACGGCCTCTAGATGGCAATACGTACACATTTCATATAACCACATGCAAACATCCATTGCCTAGTACTGCCTCTAGATGGCAATACGTACACATTTCATCTAACCACATGCAAGCATACATTGCCTAGTACTGCCTCTAGATGGCAATACGTACACATTTCAACCACATGCAAGCATACATTGCCTAGTACTGCCTCTAGATGGCAATACGTACACATTTCATATAACCACATGCAAACATCCATTGCCTAGTACTGCCTCTAGATGGCAATACGTACACATTTCATCTAACCACATGCAAGCATACATTGCCTAGTACTGCCTCTAGATGGCAATACGTACACATTTCAACCACATGCAAGCATACATTGCCTAGTACTGCCTCTAGATGGCAATACGTACACATTTCAACCACATGCAAGCATACATTGCCTAGTACGGCCTCTAGATGGCAATACGTACACATTTCATATAACCACATGCAAACATCCATTGCCTAGTACTGCCTCTAGATGGCAATACGTACACATTTCATCTAACCACATGCAAGCATACATTGCCTAGTACTGCCTCTAGATGGCAATACGTACACATTTCAACCACATGCAAGCATACATTGCCTAGTACTGCCTCTAGATGGCAATACGTACACATTTCAACCACATGCAAGCATACATTGCCTAGTACGGCCTCTAGATGGCAATACGTACACATTTCATATAACCACATGCAAACATCCATTGCCTAGTACTGCCTCTAGATGGCAATGCGTACACATTTCATCTAACCACATGCAAGCATACATTGCCTAGTACTGCCTCTAGATGGCAATACGTACACATTTCAACCACATGCAAGCATACATTGCCTAGTACTGCCTCTAGATGGGAATACGTACACATTTCATATAACCACATGCAAGCATACATTGCCTAGTACGGCCTCTAGATGGGAATACGTACACATTTCATATAACCACATGCAAGCATACATTGCCTAGTACTGCCTCTAGGTGGGAATACGTACACATTTCATCTAACCAGGAATGAGATAAATATATATTCCTATTCAAAAAACTGAAATCACATTTATATGTAGTATTCTTGTTCCGAGACTATATTACAGATTTTATATACAGTCTGTGTTAGCGCTCACATCTATTTAGCAGCCACCCTGTATTAAGCAGTCAACCTGTATTAAGCAGTCAACCTGTATTAAGCAGCCAACCTGTATTAAGCAGCCATCCTGTATTAAGCAGCCAATCTGTATTAAGCAACCAATCTGTATTAAGCAGCCAACCTGTGTTAAGCAGCCAACCTGTATTAAGCAGTAAACCTGTATTAAGCAGCCATCCTGTATTAAACAGCCAACCTGTATTAAGCAGCCAACCTGTATTAAGCAGCCATCCTGTATTAAGTAGCCAACCTGTATTAAGCAGCCATCCTGTATTAAGCAGCCAACCTGTATTAAGCAACCAATCTGTATTAGGCAGCCAATCTGTATTAAGCAGCCAACCTGTATTAAGCAGCCATCCTGTATTAAACAGCCAACCTGTATTAAGTAGCCAACCTGTATTAAGCAGCCAACCTGTATTAAGCAACCAATCTGTATTAAGCAGCCAACCTGTATTAAGCAGCCAACCTGTATTAAGCAGCCATCCTGTATTAAGCAGCCAACCTGTATTAAGCAACCAATCTGTATTAAGCAGCCAACCTGTATTAAGCAGCCATCCTGTATTAAGCAGCCAACCTGTATTAAGCAGCCAACCTGTATTCAGCAGCCATCCTGTATTAAGCAGCCATCCTGTATTAAGTAGCCAACCTGTATTAAGCAGCCATCCTGTATTAAGCAGTCATCCTGTATTAAGCTAAGCAGCCATCCTGTATTAAGCAGCCAACCTGTATTAAGCAGCCATCCTGTATTAAGCAGTCAACCTGTATTAAGCAGTCAACCTGTATCAAACAGCCAACCTGTATTAAGCAGCCATCATGTATTAAACAGCTATCCTGTATTAAGCAGCCAATCTGTATTAAGCAACCAATCTGTATTAAGCAGCCAACCTGTGGTAAGCAGCCAACCTGTATTAAGCAGTCAACCTGTATTAAGCAGCCATCCTGTATTAAGCAGCCAACCTGTATTAAGCAGCCAATCTGTATTAAGCAGCCAACCTGTATTAAGCAGTCAACCTGTATTAAGCAGTCAACCTGTATTAAACAGCCAACCTGTATTAAGCAGCCATCCTGTATTAAACAGCCAACCTGTATTAAGTAGCCTACCTGTATTAAGCAGCCGTCCTGTAATAAGCAGCCAACCTGTATTAAGCAACCAATCTGTATTAAGCAGCCATCCTGTATTAAGCAGCCATCCTGTATTAAGCAGCCAACCTGTATTAAGCAGCCATCCTGTATTAAGCTAAGCAGCCATCCTGTATTAAGCAGCCAACCTGTATTAAGCAGCCATCCTGTCTTAAGCAGCCAACCTGTATTAAGCAGTCAGTTATAGCATTACCAATGTGGGAATTTGTTTAACAATTAACCTCTTGAGTGGCCACCTGTTCATTACTGGCTTGGATGGCTGCTTAGTTAAGATAGGTTTAACTAATCTTACTTATTAGGGATGGCAAAAATGGAACCACACAATCTCTTACATGTCGGGTCCTACATAAATTTCCTCTCATCCAGTCACTCGTGTGACTGGCGCCTCAATGTATGTACACACACTCCAGGCTATCCACAAGATTCAGATTAATTGATTTTCCACTTGCTTCAAATAATAATCATGTAATAATGTTATTATTAAATTATTTAATATATGAAGCGTGTGGAAAATTAATATCCTGATTGTCGTCCATGTTACCAAAAAACGTATTTTTCATAGTTTAATAATCCAGCAAACAACATGGTATGTGACACATTCTGCCTCAATTAAACTTCCTGGTGTCAATAATATTATCAAATTGACATCTGTGTATTGGGGATCCCAAATTACCTCATCCCAAATCAGCTCATATGACATAGCCTGGAGACATAAATAGGATAAATGTGTTAATATGAAACATTCCGACAAGAAGACAGTCGTGCTTTCAGTGTGAAGCTGTGAATCTTGTCTGTTTTCATGAGGTACAATTATTATTTGTAAATTTCATCCGTCTGTGTCCGTCAAATAGAATGCATAGCATTAATCAATTATCAGTGCATGTAAATATGAGCAACGTATCATCTCCTACATTTGTTAATTGGAGCCAAATCGCGGCCACTGTTCACACCTCGTTGGTCGAAACTGGGTCCATTTCTTCTGTGTTTGTATCTTACTTGATTGAAAAATTAAACAAACATTTTAACAGCCATTTATTGAAATTTTAATTAAAAAACTTAAAATCCATCTTAAAATCCATTTGTCCTAATTACACTTTCGCAAACAGCATAGAGCCAGATCAGATCAGGCTCTATGCTGTTTGCTATTCGGATAGTGGAGCTAAATCACTGGGCTGAATAGAGTTTTATATAAAGATTAGTAGGGGACTTTACCACTTGAGATACATGACATTTGGTAGCTTATTAATACAATTTCAAGCTCCTGTGGTGGTTAAAAATATTTTCTAATCTGAAATATTTATTTAACCCTTTCCCTCATAGAAGCACCTCTTGACGCCATTACCAACACGACATACATTGACAATATAGTAGCCAAACCAATGTTCATAATAAAGGCCAGAATCTCATGTAGTCCTAGTAATATCTATGAATGTGGGATAGATATGGCGACTACTTATCCACGGCATGATACAATGTAGCTAAATGGCTGTCGTTTGTATGGAGATATAATAGTATATTAACCTAAATCTCTATGAAGGAAAGGGTTAATACAATTTCAAGCGCCTTGCAGGCTGAAAATGTTTTCTAATCTGAAATATTTATTTAGGATTATGTAATCTACATAATTTATATTTCTACCTATTCCATGTTAACACGTTGGACCGGTAATCCAGGGATCGCAGGTTCGATCCCCCCCCGTCTGACCCTAATAAAATAACAGTCTTTCAGATGTGACGTTAAGCCGAGGTCTCGTGTCAGTGTTTTACACTGTGCACGTAAAAGAACCAGAGGAGACTCTGGAATGGGTCTCTCTCTGTATCATTGCACTATCCTCCAAAAATCTAAAATGATTAATCTCTTCAGGAGGCGTCGCTCATATGGGCAACCGGTAGCGACGATAAATAAACGTAAAACCCACCCTCAAAATGTCACCAATCTTGATGACACTGTAACATGGTCACCTGTGTGTCTACGACCAAGTACGGGCACGGTATGTGTGTCTTACGTTTATTTATCGTCTTTTACCCATATGAGCGACGCCTCCTAAAGAGATTAGTCATTTTTGATTTTTGACGTCCCATCTGAAAGACTTAATATTATTAGGGTCAATCGGGGAATCGGGGAATCGATGAGCCTTCTCATCAGGATCTGCACTTTTTTGCCAGTAATATTATTATTTTTAGAGAAAATTAACCATTTTGATAAATGAACTGGTCCAAATGTAATTTTCGTTTTAATTTATTGGTCTAAAAATATCATGCACCAGTCCATGTCAGTTACTTGGTGTTGAATGGGTTAACAATACAGAGAAATTCTAGGAAAAAATGCAGGTTCCTCTTTAGTCTTCGAAGTGGACATACTAAATTGATTATGAGTGAGAATTAATGTATCCGTGCATGTTAATGCTAAAGTAGGCTCGATGCAGTTATAATAACAACAAGATATATTACAGTACGTGATTTCCTACCGACGATCCCGAGCTGGAAATGGGGTGATTTCGAAATACAGCAATTGATACGTTACACTAACTATGACTAACCGAGATTAGGTTGTCGAGTAAAACTATCATTGTGAATGAAAGCACGGAAATAAAGTGGATTGCTGATAAAATGATAGTGTTGATTGTGAATGTAGCGTGTAATATATATATAGTGTCCTAGTTTAGATAACACTCACACACGAGTGCAATTACTGCTTGATTGAGAATTGTAAACACAGCCTTATATATTCTATAACCTGGACACTCAAATTTGAATACTGTATGCAGTAGTGCGGATTTTAAAAGGAACACATGTTTAAGTTTAAACTTTATTTATTTTACAACGATTGCGAAGCAAGTTCTAACAACTTGTATTAATCACTCTCGTTGGCACGGATGATAGCGTAAATGTGGTCATTAAATGTTTAATTGATATTATTATAATTGTTCATAATGTTTTATTATTATTATTATAATTATTTATATTCATGATTATTATTTTAGTTTAAACAATATTTTATTCAATGAATATACATAGTATAATGATCACAATAAGAAAATACATGTAGGATTGAGGAGAAAGCAACTTGCTTATATGGTTACCTCTTTCCTCTTTCTCTCCTGATTATTATTTTGTTTCACTACATAGGGGATGTGGTATTTTGTGTATGTATGTGCATTCTCACTGAGTTCCAGCCAGTACCATATTTCAGCAGTTAGAAAAGTTACAATCAATCAGGATACAGACATAATCCCCCATGAACATAATCCCCCATGAACATAATCCCCCATGAACATAATCCCCCATGAACATAATCCCACATGAACATAATCCCCCATGAACATAATCCCCCATGAACATAGCCCCCCCATGAACATAATCCCCAACATAATCCCCCATGAACATAATCCCAACATAATCCCCCAATGAACATAATCCCCCATGAACATAATCCCCCATGAACATAATCCCCCATGAACATAGCCCCCCCCATGAACATAATCCCCAACATAATCCCCCATGAACATAATCCCAACATAATCCCCCATGAACATAATCCCCCCATGAACATAATCCCCCATGAACATAATCCCCCCATGAACATAATCTCCCATGAACATAATCCCAACATAATCCCCCATGAACATAATCCTCCATGAACATAATCCCCCCATGGACATAATCCCCCATGAACATAATCCCCCCATGAACATAATCCCCCATGGACATAATCCCCATGAACATAATCCCAACATAATCCCCCATGAACATAATCCCAACATAATCCCCCATGAACATAATCCCAACATAATCCCCTATGAACATAATCCCCCATGAACATAATCCCCCATGAACATAATACCCAACCCATAACATAATCCCCCATGAACATAATCCCCCATGAACATAATCCCCCATGAACATAATCCCCTAGGAACATAATCCCAACATAATCCCCCATGAACATAATCCCCCATGAACATAATCCCCTAGGAACATAATCCCCAACATAATCCCCCATGAACATAATCCCCCATGAACATAACCCCCCATGAACATAATCCCCCATGAACATAATCCCCCATGAACATAATCCCCCATGAACATAATCCCCCATGAACATAATCCCCCATGAACATAATCCCCCATGAACATAATCCCCCATGAACATAATCCCCCCATGAACATAATCCCCCATGAACATAACCCCCCATGAACATAACCCCCCATGAACATAATCCCCCCATGAACATAATCCCCCATGAACATAACCCCCATGAACATAATCCCCCCATGAACATAATCCCCCATGAACATAACCCCCCCCATGAACATAACCCCCCATGAACATAATCCCCCATGAACATAACCCCCCATGAACATAACCCCCCATGAACATAATCCCCCCATGCACATAATCCCCCATGAACATAATCCCCATGAACATAATACCCAACATAACCCCCCATGAACATAATCCCAACATAATCCCCCCATGAACATAATCCCCCCATGAACATAATCTCCCATGAACATAATCCCAACATAATCCCCCATGAACATAATCATCCATGAACATAATCCCCCATGGACATACTCCCCCATGAACATAATCCCCCCCATGAACATAATCCCCCATGGACATAATACCCAACATAACCCCCCATGAACATAATCCCCCATGGACATAATACCCAACATAATCCCCCATGAACATAATCCCCCATGAACATAATCCCAACATAATCCCCCATGAACATAATCCCCCATGAACATAATACCCCATGGACATAATACCCAACATAATCCCCCATGAACATAATCCCCCATGGACATAATACCCAACATAATCCCCCATGGACATAATACCCAACATAATCCCCCATGAACATAATCCCCCCATGAACATAATCCCCCCATGAACATAATCTCCCGCGAACATAATCCCAGTACTCAGGACAAAATTATGTCTGCCTGTGTCAAAAAACATGGAGAGGATTATGTCCGGGGGAGGGGGATTCTGTCCTGATAAGGGATTATGTCTGGGGAGAGGGAGTATGTCCATGGAGGGGGATTATGTCTGGTTGATTATATCCGGGAGAGGGGGATTATGTCCTGGGGAGGGGGATTATGTCCATGAGAGGGGGATTATGTCCTGGGGAGGGGGATTATGTCCGGGAGAGGGGGATTATGTCTTGGGGAGGGGGATTATGTCTTGGGGAGGAGGATTATGTCTGGGAGAGGGGGATTATGTCTTGGGGAGGGGGATTATGTCCTGGTGAGGGGATTATGTCCTGGGGAGGGGGATTATGTCCTGGGGAGGGGGATTATGTCCTGGTGAGGGGATTATGTCCTGGGGAGGGGGATTATGTCCATGAGAGGGGGATTATGTCCTGGAGAGGGGGATTATGTCCGGGAGAGGGGGATTATGTCCTGGGGAGGGGGATTATGTCCATGATAGGGGGATTATGTCTGGGAGAGGGGGATTATGTCCTGGGGAGGGGGATTATGTCCATGAGAGGGGGATTATGTCCGGGAGAGGGGGATTATGTCCTGGGGAGGGGGATTATGTCCATGTGAGGGGGATTATGTCTGGGAGAGGGGGATTATGTCCTGGGGAGGGGGATTATGTCTGGATAATGGATTATGTCCGGGGGAGGGGGATTGTGTCCAGATGAGGGATTATGTCTGGTGAGGGGATTATGTCCGGGAGAAGGAGATTATGTCCTGGGGAGGGGAATTATGTCCGGGAGAGGGGGATTATGTCGTGGGGAGGGGGATTATGTCTTGGGGAGGGGGATTATGTCTGGATAATGGATTATGTCTTGGGGAGGGGGATTGTGTCTTGGGGAGGGGGATTATGTCTGGGAGAGGGGGATTATGTCTTGGGGAGGAGGATTATGTCTGGATAATGGATTATGTCTGGGGGAGGGGGATTGTGTCCAGATGAGGGATTATGTCTGGTGAGGGGATTATGTCCGGGAGAAGGAGATTATGTCCTGGGGAGGGGGATTATGTCCGGGAGAGGGGGATTATGTCTTGGGGAGGGGGATTATGTCCTGGGGAGGGGGATTATGTCCATGAGAGGGGGATTATGTCCTGGGGAGGGGGATTATGTCCGGGAGAGGGGGATTATGTCTTGGGGAGGGGGATTATGTCTTGGGGAGGAGGATTATGTCTGGGAGAGGGGGATTATGTCTTGGGGAGGGGGATTATGTCCAGGGGATGGTGAATAAGTCAGGTATCGATCCCGCACCATTACAGCTATATGCACCTACCAATAACAAATCTGAACACTGGACTACTACACCTTAATATAACTTCTCACGAACCACCACACGAATTTTGACGAATTATGGTAGGAATGATCGATGTACAATGCTCTTTCAAATGGTGAACCCGGGATCAAAAGTGAATTGTCGCCTGCCTGCTACATTTATTTGACCTATTTATAGCATTTAATTTACCCAGCATGCAAAGAGTTAAAGGAAGTCTTTAAATACATTCATATTGTATTTGATACCAAAATGAAGAATTGAACATCGGGTAGCGATAGGAAAGTTATCTATTGTAGTACAGTTTTAGCACAAATAACATATAATGAGTTTATGTTTTACTTCCTGTTTCAGTTTGCGTACACAACACCACACCTAGATGAACGAGAGGACATTCAGGATGCTTAATGAATACAGAATGTAATAATGGTATTAGTGACTCGGAATCATATCGTCCATAATTAATTAAATCACGATTTTATAACTGTGATAGTGTCGGCGTCATCTGGTCGGCTAGGTAACTGACACAGAGATAATAGTGCTGAAAACATGTCGTCTGCTGGCGGACAATTTGTTGTTCTTCTGTGGAAAAATTTTAAGCTACAAGGAAGGAAGAAGGTAGTAACAGTGTTCGAGATTCTTATTCCCTCATTGTTTGCTCTACTATTGTTGCTGATACGTAGCGTAGCGGAATCCGAGTACATCGGCGACGATTCGACATGGCCCAGAATATATCCGCATCTATCGGGAAATATCCCTGGCAAATCTATGATATTCTACTCACCGAGTAACACGTTTACAGACGATATTGTTCAAAGTATAATTGATTCTCAGAAAACCTCCGCAACAAACAGTAAGTTGCCTCATTTTGTATGGTTACGGGTTATAATATTTGCTTCATTATCGTCGGGTCGAAGGTTTGAGTTTGGGCTGAGAAAAGAGAGATAATAATGGCTCACCTGACCGAACAGTTTGTTCATCTGTCCACCATTGCTCCATAGTCCACTGTGCATGTGGAAGTCGTGATAGCGTTGGAGCAGCGTGTTCGCTTCAGGTGCAAAAGGCCCAGAGTTCGAGCCCAACTGGAGCCATTACGATTGTGCCCTTATGCAAGGCATTTACATTCCCTCTTTTCTCTCCCTCGTGGCGATGGATTCCATCAGGATTGATGTCTCGAAAGTGATTAATATATTTTGTAAGAACTTGTTTCGTAATCGAGCTAGAATAAAGTTTGTATAAACTAAACTATGCAGGGGTGCTTGTTGATATGTTATCATAATTGATATATACAGAATTCTGTTGATGCTTTTACCCTTTCAACACCACAGACCTCTAAATAGGCTTACAAAAAGTGTAGATCCAGATGAGCCGGCTCGTGACGAGCCGTCTCATCAGGATCTGCACTTTTTGCCAGTGATATGACTATTTTTAGACATAATTACCCATTTTGATAAATGAACTTGTCCAAATGTGATTTTCTGATTCATTTATTGGTTTATGAATATCATGGACCAGTCCATGTGAGTTACTTGGTGTTGAATGGGTTAAACGTATTAGAAAATTTAGTCTCCCAAATGCATTTATGCAGTTGCGACTTTAAATAAATTTATATAGTTTTAATTTAATAAGATTTTATAGAATTTTTGTTCCATTTTCATACATTGCATTACAATTCTACATACAATGAAATACGTGGAAAACAATATGAAATAAAATTAGGATTAATTATTATTGATTTAATCTGGGACAAAAAGCAAATTGGTTGGGTTGTAAGTTATGACAACATTATTGTATGTTTTACATGTACGTTTATTTATCGTCGATACCGGTTGCCCATATGAGCGACGCCTCCTGAAGATATTAGTCATTTTAGATTTTTGGAGGATAGTGCAATGATACAGACAGACCCATTCCAGAGTCTTCTCTGGTTCTTTTACGTGCACGGTGTAAAGCACCGACACGAGACTTCGGTTTAACGTCCCATCTGAAAGACTGTTAATTTTATTAGGGTCAGACGGGGGATCGAACCTGTGATCCCTGGATTACCAGTCCAACGTGTTAACCTCTGGACTACAGAACCGTCTGTAACAACATTACAGCCCTCCCCATTATATAGTTAACCCTTTCAACACCACAGACCTCTAAATAGGCTTATAAAAAGTGTAGATCTGCACTTTTTTCAAGTAATATAACTATTTTTAGAAAAAAAATTACCCATTTTGATAAATGGACTGATCCAAATGTAATTTTGTTATTAATTTATTGGTCTAAAAATATCATGGACCAGTTCATGTCAGTTACTTGGTGTTGAATGGGTTAAGTTAGATTATGTTCTACACCTCAAAGGTCAGATCAAGTGTGTCTATTCTACTATATAAGTTTATTTAAAGTCGCCACCGCATAAATGCATTTGGGCGACTAAATTATCTAAGGTGATTAAATAGGTCTAAAAATAGTTAATAAACTATTAGAATTTCAATACTATGATGCTTAGAGGGCTAAGTGGGTTGCATTAATCTCAGAGTGTGTTCGGTTTTCATATCTCCCACCCCCGCTCGCACACGATTGTGTACCAACGGGGGTCGGAGGTAGACCGGGTGAACAAATTACCCGGTGTGTGTCTATTGTTCGCACATGCTATATATGTAGTGTTTGTCTTATTTCTAACTGAAAAATTGTGTCGACACAATTCTAATGAAATTCCATGACATATTTAATTAATTTATTTAATTTAGCTAATTTCACCACAAGAGTGCAAATAGTTAAATTAAAGAAAAAATAGGCAAAAGAAAATGACCCATTAACCCATTCAACCCCAAGTAACTGACATGGACTGGTGCGTGATATTTTCAGACCAATAAATTAATAAGAAAATTACCTTTGGACCAGTTCATTTATCAAAATGGGTACTTTTATCTAAAAATAGTAATAATTATTACTGGCAAAAAAGTGCAGATCCTGATGAGACGGCTCGTCACGAGCCGGCTCATCTGGATCTACACTTTTCATAAGCCTATTTAGAGGCCTGTGGGGTTGAAAGGGTTAATCAGAGGCCAAAAATTAAATTTCAGCATTTTCAGAGCTTTATCTGCAATGGGTTAATAATGACAACCAACCATGTAAATGCATGTTTAAATTCATCACGCCAAAGCAAAAACACTTGTACATTTCACAGAGACAGGGTTCAGTACTGAAGCTGCTTTGCTAGATAACTGGAATACAAACGAGAATTCTGAACTTTGGGGAGCAGTTGTATTCCTGTCAGACACCACAAGTAGCCAACCAGACAAACTGGACTACAAGCTGCGGGTAGCATACAGGGATGGTCGGGAGGACAGGGACCGCTGGCGCACGGCACAAACGTACCAGTTGTTCTCGTCGTTTGGCTGGAGAAACAATGACAGCATGGGAGGAGAACCATGTACGTATTACACATGAGAAAATATACTTTATTTAAAATTTGTTTCAAAGTGTTTTCTTGCAAAATAAAATGTTATGGTAATTTGCAGAATCTACTTTCGTTTTCAACAGTTTCCGGAGTAAATATTGTCATTATTGAATCGGCGAAGATGGCCGTTTCTAGTTGAAAATTACCGTTTCTCGGAGGTCATTGACCGTATTCTGGCCGTTTTAGACTGGGTCAGAGAGGTGACCGTCCAAGGTCAAATATATAGGAAAATCTCTTGGGAAGAAATTAACTAGCTCGTTCATTGGAGGTGTGTGTGTGTGGCCGTTGAATAGGGTTGACCGTTATAGGAGGTTATACTGTACTATACTCGGATCTACTGCAGATTTTTGCCAGTTATATATTGTTTGTAGGGGGGTGATGTAAGGTAAAAGGTTTGTTGCGTTGCTTAGACTTTCAACATGTGTAATGTATTATGTCTTACTGTAAAGCTATTGTATTACTATTGCTCTCTGCTATTGGCGTAATACTTCTGAACATTGTCAATTCAATCTCATTTAACCTTTTGCATGCTAGTGGCAGATAAAATCACTTTTGCAAACAGCTTAAAGCCAGATCTGGATCTATGTTGTTTGCAAATGTGATTTTATTTTATTTACTCAGCAGTCAAAGGGTTAGTTATTAGTTGTTAGCATATTGGATCGTTTTCGGCTTATATCCTATGCATAAATTCTGGGCATTATGAGTCAGTTTGTACAGCTGCTAAAACCTTCATGGTGCGCCGGAATGGATTCGTCTATCGAGACGATGTTGCTGATTTCAAGTATATATAATTATTTTTCCATATATTCTGGGTCAAAAGTATATTGCAACTTGTCCGAATAAATATACGAATCTTCCATTATATCAGAATTTAACGTTTTTGTGAATAAAAAGTAGATTTTAAAGCAATATCGTTGAATCTGTCTGAGAATTTATATTTCTTTTTTCTGTATTGCCTTATATGGAAACTGTTGGCAGCCTATATCTTTGTCGTCTGACTAATTTAGTAATTTCAAATTGCTGCACTGGATTCGTTTTTTGGTTAAGAGTATAATGAATGGATAGTGGAGCTAAAACACTTGTCTGAATAGCAAACAACATAGATCCTGATCAATCGTGGCATTACACAGCTGATCTTGGTCTATGTTGTTTGCACATTCCTTCCAATTTATTTGACAGGTTATGGGATAAACCTGTATTTACGTTGTTTCATTTCAATTACTGGAACAGCGACATTACTAATATTCAATTACTGGAACAGCGACATTACTAATGTTCAATTAATGGAACAGCAACATTACTAATATTCAATTACTGGAACAGCGACATTACTAACGTTCAATTACTGGAACAGCGACATTACTAATGTTCAATTAATGGAACAGCGACATTACTAATGTTCAATTATCGGAACAGTGACATTACTAATGTTCAATTACCGAACCAGCAACATTACTAATGTTCAATTACTGGAACAATTGACATTACTAATGTTCAATTACTGGAACAATTGACATTACTAATGTTCAATTACTTGAACATTGACATTACTAATGTTCAATCACTGGAACATTGACATTACTAATGTTCAATTACTGGAACAGCAACATTACTAATGTTCAATTAATGGAACATTGACATTACTAATGTTCAATTACTGGAACAGCAACATTACTAATATTCAATTACTGGAACAGCAACATTACTAATGTTCAATTACTGGAACAGTGACATTACTAATGTTCAATTACTGGAACAGTGACATTACTAATGTTCAATTACTGGAACAGTGACATTACTAATGTTCAATTACTGGAACAGTGACATTACTAATGCTCAGTTACTGGAACATCAACATTACTAATGTTCAATTACTGGACCAATGACATTACTAATGTTCAATTACTGGAACACTGACGTTACTAATGTTCAATTACTGGAACAACACCATTACTAATGTTCAATTACTGGAGCAGCGACGTTACTAATGTTCAGTTACTGGAACAGCAACATTACTAATGTTCAATTATTGAAACATCAACATTACTAATGTTCAATTACTGGAACATCGGCATTACTAATGTTCAATTACCGAAACATCAGCATTACTAATGTTCAATTACTGGAACAGCGACATTACTAATGTTCAATTACTGGAACAGCAACATTACTAATGTTCAATTACTGGAACATTGATGTTACTAATGTTCAATTAATGGAACAGCGACATTACTAATGTTCAATTACTGGAACAGCGACATTACTAATGTTCCGCAAGGCATTGACTAGTTACGACAACGTTATAGAAATGCATGCGATTTGTGATGTCATTCAACAACTTTAACCAATCAGGAGCAATTGCGAATAGACTCAAAATGGCAAGCGTAAATTTATGTAAATTTAGGAACCAATGTTTTATCTGCCATCATTACTACGGAATGAGATCCATTTTCCAGATAGCAATTTGCCAATATCTTTATTTCAGATTACTACAAAACTGGCTTTCTTGCTCTACAGTACTATGTCGACAAAGCCTTCATCGAGAAACATTCCTTAGGGTCGATGAATAACACAGCAGTGGCATTGAAGAAGATGTTATACCCCCCATTTCTGAAGGATTTCCTAGTAGATGTCCTCCAGTCCAATCTACCTCTATTTCTTGTGCTAGGCTTCATCCTCAATGTGCTGCAAATGTGCAAGAATATTACCCATGAAAAGGAGACTAAACTGAAGGTTTGTTCATACTACCGGGTATGCTGGAATTATTTGATACTGTGGAAGTCGTGATAGCGCAGTGGATGGGCGTTCCCTTCACTTGCGAAAGGTCCGGAGTTTGAGTCCCGCTGGAGCCGTTACGATTGTGCCCTTAGGCAAGGCATTTAAATTCCATGTTGCCTCTTCTCTCTCCCTCATGGCGGTGGATTCCATCAGGAATGAGGTCTCGAGAGTGATTAATATAAGTTGTAAGAACTTGTTTCGTAATTGAGCTAAAATAAATTTGTATAAACTAAACCGGGTATGCGGGAATTGAGAATGGCTTAGTGTAACATGATGATTGTGTGAATGTATAATTGATAAAACCATAGATGGTACGATGGTCGCCAGATCGGACAGGTGGGTTTCCTCCGGGTACTCCCTGTTTTCTCCCACACGATTGACCACATTTACGCTTTCATTTGCACCAACGAGAGTGATTAATATAAGTTGTTAAAACTTGCTTCGCAATCGTCAATAAATAAAGTTTAAACTTAAAACCATAGATATATAACCATCGTTGATTGTTTAGTTTAATATTTTAATTTTGCTCTACAGTCAAACCTCTATTAAGCATTTAAAATTTTAATTAAAATTTAATGTTAGACCAACAAAAGAACACTTAAACTCGTTTAAAATAGTTTGTGTGAAAGCTCACAGAACATTGAAACTCTCTAAAAGGGATTCCTGAACAAGTTATGTGTCTAAACTTAACTCTAGGGCTTCAATTAAAAAGTTTGGGATATGGTGAGGAAAATTAGTGGAAAAATCGAAATCCAACTCTTACGACATTTAAATATATCAAATAAAAACATCACCTCAAGGGAAGATATTGCAAACACTTTAGCAGATTCATTCTCCAAAAACTCTTCTTCCACAAATTATGATAAACGATTTCAAAAGGTTAAAACCAGAGAGGAAAAACGAACACTAAGTTTTGACTGATAACTCAGAAAATTACAATCAGATATTTTCTATCAATGAACTCACTGATGCAATAAATAAATCACACGATACCGCTGTTGGTCCTGATTAAATACACTATCAATTTTTGAAACATTTGCCCACGTATTCACTAATTGCACTTTTAGATGTTTTTAATAAATATGGAAATCCGGATTATTACCTGATTCCTGGAAAGAAGCCACTGTAATCCCAATACCAAAACCAGGAAAAGATAACACTAATCCAAACAATTATTGCCCTATCGCATTAACGAGCTGAGCTGCGTTTGTAAAACAATGGAACGGATGATTAACTCCAGACTAGTTTTGTATCTGGAGTCCAATAATTTAATTTCCGAATTCCAAAGTGGATTTCGGAATGAACGAAGTACCAATGACTATTTAATACGATTGGAAACGTTTATCCGTGATGCTTTTATCAGAAAAAACACGTAGTTTCTATATTTTTCGATCTTGAAAAAGCTTACGATACAACATGGAAACATGGTATTATGAAAGACTTACACGAGTTAGGCCTTAAAGAACACATGACACAATTTATATCTGACTTTCTCGTGGATATACAATTTAAAGTTAGAGTGGGTTCTACCCTCTCTACCAATCACGAACAAGAAATGGGTGTCCCGCAAGGCAGTATTTTATCTGTTACACTTTTTAATATTAAAATAAATAACATTGTGAAATGCCTTGGCAAAGATACTGAATGTTCTTTATATGTAGATGATTTTGTTATATGTTATCGATCAAAGTCTATGGCTACTTAACTATTGAACGCCATCTTCAACTTTGTTTAAATAAAGTCCAGGTATGGGCTTTAAATAACGGTTTTCGATTTTCGAAGGCCAAAACCAATTGTATTCACTGTTTGTCAGTCAAGAAAATTACACAATGACCCTGTATTAACTCTTGATGGAGTCCCCATTCCTGTTGTTCCTGAGACTAAATATTTGGAGTACTTTTTGATAAAAGACTTTCGTTTATTCCTCACTTGAAGTACTTGAAAGCAAGATGCCTCAAGGCAATGAACCATATCAAAGTAGTAGCTCATACGGACTGGGGAGCTGATCAAAAGGTCCTCCTTAGACTGTATAGAGTGCTAGTTCATTCCAAACTCGATTATGGATCAATTGTGTATTGATCAGCCAGACCATCATATATCAAAACACTTGACCCAATACATCACCAAGGCTTACGACTTGCACTCGGAGCTTTCAGAACATCACCAATAGCTAGTTTATATGTAGAAGCAAATGAACCATCCCTTTACCTCAGACGTGAACAATTATCTCTACAATATGCCTTTAAGCTTAAATCAAACCCAAGAAATCCAGCGTACAAAGTTGTGTTTGATCTAGGCAGTAAAACTACCTATGAGGCGAAGCCAAAGGCGATACGTCCTCTTGCGCTTCGCATCGAAGAAGCTATTCATAACGTAGATTTTAACATTGACAATGTTCAGGAAACTTTTATATCAGATATAGCTCTTTTTGACCTGATTAAACCCAACGTTATTTTACAACTTCATGATAACCTGAAATCAATACTAACCCGCTAATGTTTAGATCAAAATTAAATGAAATCAGAACCTTGTTTTCAGATTATACACCAATATACACAGATAGATCTAAAGCCGGCAACAAAGTTGGCTGTGCTGCTGTCAGTAAATTACATAATTCTAAATTACGACTACCTGATCATGCATCTATATTTTCAGCA
This sequence comes from Archivesica marissinica, assembly GCA_014843695.1. Taxonomy (NCBI): domain Eukaryota; kingdom Metazoa; phylum Mollusca; class Bivalvia; order Venerida; family Vesicomyidae; genus Archivesica; species Archivesica marissinica. The sequence continues at coordinate 47,895,202 of CM026398.1, read as the reverse complement.
GAAGTAGAGGCGATTCTTTATCTGTACTGCAATCAGTAGACAACAGGAATGTTAAAAAAACCTTATTCACAAATTACTTATTAAGCACACAGATATTACATCAACTAAACATGTTATATATTGCTGGATACCAAGTCATATTGGTATTCGTGGCAATGAAATGGCTGATCAAAGTGCAAAAGATGCACTTAAACTAGACTGTATAAATTCTAAAATACATGTACCATACACTGATGCTAGGCAATCAATTCTTTCTTACATTACTTCAAAGTGGCAAACCACTTGGATAACATACAATTCAATAAACTACAACCAATTAAGCCAAACATTGGTAAATCATCTTTTATTTATCACTCCAACCGTAGAGAGGAAACAGTAATATCACGGTTGAGACTATGGACATACCCATTTCACACACTCATTTTTATTGAAAAGAGAGGATCCACCATGGTGTGTACCATGTCATTCCTCTATAAATGTTGAACACATCTTAATTCACTGTGTAGATTTAGCACTCATTCGTCGAAAATATTATACAGTTGTGACAATGAAGGAGCTTTTCGACACTTGATTTTAAATACATTATTGCATTTTTAAAAGAATCACATCTTTTCCATAAATTGTAAGTTTTACAACTGACGGTTTTTTTACATTTTTACAGCTTGATAAATTTTGTTGCAATTGACCTTTCGTCATTACAATTTTAATACAAACAGTATGTTATCTACATACTATTTTTAATTGTAGATATCTTGTATACAATATACTTAACCCGGCGTGATATAGCCTGAACTGTGCTGATGCGCCGTTAATCCAAATACTCACTCACTCACTCTATTAAGCAGCCAACCTGTATTAAGCAGCCAGTTAGCAGATTCCCAATATGTTGTTTTATTATACATTTGACCTCTATTAAGCAGCCACCTGTGATAAGCAGCCACTTTCTGTTGTTCCCTTGGCTGGCTGCTTAAGACAGGTTTGACTGTATTTATATATATTAGGGATGGCAACGAATACTCGAATATTCGTTCAAACGTACAAATGTTGAAATCATATTTATTCGAATATTTAAAAAATCTTAGGATAATAAAAAGCAAAAAGCGTTAGACAACAAGTTCTGTCATCAATAATCCATGTCGTCCCCTTAAATTTGCATATAATTTGTCAGAATCTATCTATAGAAACTCGACATATTCTGACTGCTCGGGTGGAATATCATGGTCCCACAACACGTGCATATGAAGAATACTCTTTAGTCTTCTGACATCGCTTCTGTTGTTACAGGAGGCTATGAAGATGATGGGACTACAGACATATATTTACTGGCTCTCCTGGTTCGTGAAGAATCTCATCTACCTACTAATCATTGTCCTCATCTACACGATCCTCTTCAGCATCGACCTTGGGAAAGACACGGGCAAGATCCTGAACTATACGCATCCAACCATGTTCTTCGTGTTCCTGCTGCTCTATATGACAGCAACCATAGCATTCTGCTTCATGATTAGTGCATTCTGCAAATCAGGTAGGTGATTGATTGATTTACATATCGTCTGTTGACATGTTTTCCATGCGTACATGTTTTCGGTACTTTTCGTCTCTCGCATTTAAATTGGACCGGAAGTACAATGACGTCGTGTATTGTTTATGTAGGTATTAGTTTAGTTTATACAAATTTATTTTAGCTCGATTGCGAAACAAGTTCTTTCAACTTATATTAATCACTCTCGAGACCTTATTCCTGATGGAATCCATCGCCATGAAGGAGAGAGAAGAGGCAATGTCGAATTTAAATGCCCTGCCTAAGGGCACAATCATAACGGCTCCAGCGGGGCTCGAATACCGGACCTTTTGCACTGGAAGTGAACGCGCATCCACTGCGCTATCACGACTTCCATCTAATACATGTAGGTATTCGCACACTGCACTGTTCACACCACTGAAGTCGTATTCCAATATGCATACAATAAGTAACTAGTATAAAAAAGAATAGGTCTTGATATTACTTTTTATCAGTTGCATAGCAACTGAATTTTTAGACAAAGTGTATGTAGATGAGGATTTTTCTGAGATATTTCGTGATTCTTATTTTGGCTGCTTAAGAAAGTCACTTGAAGTCACGTGATTATCACCTGATAATGATATTTCAGTATGGTGTCTCATCTGTTTTTACTAGGGCCTAAGGCTGTTCGATTAGTGCAGTGGTTAGTGCGCTCGCTTCTCACCAATGCAACCTGGGTTCGATCCTCTGACCGGGAAGTATATGAGATGGTACGGTGGTCGCCAGATCGGACAGATGGGTTTTCTCTCGTTGGCGCAGATGAAAGCATAAATGTGGTCATTCAGGTGGGAGGAAACCGGAGTACCCGGAGAAAACCCACCTGTCCGATCTGGCGACCACCATACCATCTCACATACTTCTGGGTCTGGGGAGCGGGCTAGCTAACCACTGCACTAATTGGACAGCCCTTTTTTATAATGAAACTGGGCTCAATTTGAGATATCTAATTAACTTTATTCCATTACAAATCATTAAAAATGCATAACAATAATATATGAAGTTTGTGTATCAGCTTTTTCTATGGGTTGTAATGTTAATAATTATCTAAATCAACTGTTTATTAAAACAAGTAATACAGGCAAAAATTTCCAACAAATAAATAAAATAATTCAACTCTTGCCTCATTTTCCTTGTTTCTCGGCCGATCCGCCTCTGTGGTCGAGTGGTTACTGTCTGACTTGTATTCCACTGTAACCTATCATCACTGATGGTCACAGGTTCGAGCCTCGCTCAGGTCGTGTCTCAGTTATATGAAAAAGTTGGCAGTTTGTTACTGGGGTTGGTGCACCATGTACTGGTTAACTGCTGGAGTCGGCCCAGGAAATGTGTTGTTAGGTAACTGCCCGCCGGCGATATAGCCCAAAATGGTGCTGATGCAGGCGTAAAACCCGAAATATAACATAACAGAATAGGTGACATGAGGATTATTAATAGGTTGGGTGTTATTTGATGGACAAAGTAAAACATATGGACGACTCTTGTTATACAATAAATTGTATGAACTTTCTTTGCAGTATACAGAACTTGTCTATGATTTTTCTTAGTACAACATACTAATATTTATTTAAATATTGAACAAATATTGTTTTGTTTCAGCTAACATGGCAGCTCTTTTGGGTGGAGTCCTGTATTTCCTCTCGTATATTCCGATCTTTTTCTTGGAAGAGCGGTATGAGACAATGTCCAGGTATGAGAAAATGGCGACGTGTCTCCTGCACAATATGGGAATGTGTTTTGGGATCAATACTTTACTCATCTACGAAGGAACAGGTACATCCACATTATTAAATCTAATATTTAAGTATAAACTTATTTATTTGCAACGATTGCGAAACAAGCTTTAAAACCTATATTAAGCACTCTTCTTTGGCGCCGATGAAAATGTTTTTCTTGTGAGAGCAAACGCCTACCTGGAGAAAACCCACCTGTCCGCATTGCCATCTCAATCTTCCCGGAGAAAACCCACCTGTCCGCATTGCCATCTCAATGTTCCCGGAGAAAACCCACCTGTCCGCATTGCCATCTCAATATACCCGGAGAAAACCCACCTGTCCGCATTGCCATCTCAATCTACCCGGAGAAAACCCACCTGTCCGCATTGCCATCTCAATCTACCCGGAGAAAACCCACCTATCCGCATTGCCATCTCAATCTACCCGGAGAAAACCCACCTGTCCGCATTGCCATCTCAATCTTCCCGATCTGATGATCAAACCTGTGTTGCATTGGTGTGAGGTGAGCATGCTACCTCTGCGCTAATCATGATAATTAAGAAATAATTTTTTGTTGTTATTTATTGGGGGAATATAACATGGTTTGGAGTTCTGATGCGTAGACGGCTACGGCCTGCATTGTTAATTCCAGCAGAGTTCTGACGCGTAGACGCCTACGGCCTGCATTGTTAATTCCAGCAGAGTTCTGACGCGTAGACGCCTACGGCCTGCATTGTTATATCCAGCAAAGTTCTGACGCGTAGACGCCTATGGCCTGCATTGTTAATTCCAGCAGAGTTCTGACGCGTAGACGCCTACGGCCTGCATTGTTAATTCCAGCAGAGTTCTGACGCGTAGACGCCTACGGCCTGCATTGTTAATTCCAGCAGAGTTCTGACGCGTAGACGCCTACGGCCTGCATTGTTAATTCCAGCAGAGTTCTGACGCGTAGACGCCTACGGCCTGCATTGTTAATTCCAGCAGAGTTCTGACGCGTAGACGCCTACGGCCTGCATTGTTAATTCCAGCAGAGTTCTGACGCGTAGACGCCTACGGCCTGCATTGTTAATTCCAGCAGAGTTCTGACGCGTAGACGCCTACGGCCTGCATTGTTAATTCCAGCAGAGTTCTGACGCGTAGACGCCTACGGCCTGCATTGTTAATTCCAGCAGAGTTCTGACGCGTAGACGCCTACGACCTGCATTGTTAATTCCAGCAGAGTTCTGACGCGTAGACGCCTATGGCCTGCATTGTTAATTCCAGCAGAGTTCTGACGCGTAGACGCCTACGGCATGCATTGTTAATTCCAGCAGAGTTCTGACGCGTAGACGCCTACGGCCTGCATTGTTAATTCCAGCAGAGTTCTGACGCGTAGACGCCTATGGCCTGCATTGTTAATTCCAGCAGAACCGCGTGTGTATCCAAAGCATCTAGGACATCAATAGGACATCAATAGGACATCAAAACATGACTTCACAAATCATTTCCCGCTCACTGCTGTAGGTTCTAATCCCACTGAAGATGTCAGAATTATTTCATGTACATGTATGGAAGCTTGCGGAAGGTCAGTGGTTCTACCCATCTGTGTCTGAAATACTGCTATGAGAGGCACCCAGGATCTTCCTCCACACATAATAGCTGGAGAGGCACCCGGGATCTTCCTCCACACATAATAGCTATGAGAGGCACCCGGGATCTTCCTCCACACATAATAGCTGGAGAGGCACCCAGGATCTTCCTCCACACATAATAGCTGGAGAGGCACCCAGGATCTTCCTCCACACATAATAGCTATGAGAGGCACCTGGGATCTTCCTCCACACATAATAGCTGGAGAGGCACCCGGGATCTTCCTCCACACATAATAGCTATGAGAGGCACCCGGGATCTTCCTCCACACATAATAGCTGGAGAGGCACCCAGGATCTTCCTCCACACATAATAGCTGGAGAGGCACCCGGGATCTTCCTCCACACATAATAGCTATGAGAGGCACCCGGGATCTTCCTCCACACATAATAGCTGGAGAGGCACCCGGGATCTTCCTCCACACATAATAGCTATGAGAGGCACCCGGGATCTTCCTCCACACATAATAGCTATGAGAGGCACCCGGGATCTTCCTCCACACATAATAGCTGGAGAGGCACCCGGGATCTTCCTCCACACATAATAGCTGGAGAGGCACCTGGGATCTTCCTCCACACATAATAGCTGGAGAGGCACCCGGGATCTTCCTCCACACATAATAGCTGGAGAGGCACCCGGGATCTTCCTCCACACATAATAGCTGGAGAGGCACCGGGATCTTCCTCCACACATAATAGCTATGAGAGGCACCTGGGATCTTCCGCCACACATAATAGCTGGAGAAGCACCCAGGATCTTCCTCCACACATAATAGCTATGAGACGCACCCGGGATCTTCCTCCACACATAATAGCTGGAGAGGCACCTGGGATCTTCCTCCACACATAATAGCTGGAGAGGCACCCGGGATCTTCCTCCACACATAATAGCTATGAGAGGCACCCAGGATCTTCCTCCTCACATAATAGCTGGAGAGGCACCCGGGATCTTCCTCCACACATAATAGCTGGAGAGGCACCCAGGATCTTCCTCCACACATAATAGCTATGAGAGGCACCTGGGATCTTCCTCCACACATAATAGCTATGAGAGGCACCCAGGATCTTCCTCCACACATACTAGCTATGAGAGGCACCCGGGATCTTTCTCCACACATAATAGCTGGAGAGGCACCCGGGATCTTCCTCCACACATAATAGCTGGAGAGGCACCTGGGATCTTCCTCCACACATAATAGCTGGAGAGGCACCCGGGATCTTCCTCCACACATAATAGCTGGAGAGTCTCTCTTCGACTTTTAAAAAACGAAATCTGATATTTATATTTATTTGATCGGTCATAAGAATCCTAATACCACCTTTAATGATAATAACTTTATTTATTGCGATTGCGAAATAAGCTATAACAACATATATTAATCACTCTTGTTGGCACGTGTGAAACTGTAAATGTTGTCATTCGTGTGTCCCATCTGGCGACAACCGTACCATCTCGCATACTTCCAGGTCTGAATATCAAACCCGGGTTGCATTGGTGAGGAACGAGCGCACTAACCACTGTGCTAATCGGACAGCCTTTAATGATTAACAAACCTAACACACAGAGATTGCTTATCTGATTCTGTGGCTTACACATTCCACATTAGTTTTCCAATATTTCTAATTATTCAGCTAAATACTGTCGTGTGTTATTTTTCGTTTCCATGGCAACAAAATCTTGTTGACTACTGGGAATTATAATGTACTGTAAGATAATACTCTGTTTGCAGACTGAGAAATAAGATTTCCATGAAGGCAATGCTTGTTTTCAAACTGCTGATTTGTGTGTGTGTTTCTTACGTTTATTTATGGTCGCTACCGGTTGACTATATGAGCGACACCTCCTGAAGATATTAGTCATTTTAGGTTTTGGAGATTCCAAAGTCTCCTCTGGTTCTTTTACGTGCACGGTGTACAGCACGGACACGAGACCTCGGTTTAACGTCCCATCTGAAAGATTGTTAATTTTATTAGGGTCAGACGGGGGATCGAACCTGCGATTCCTGGATTACCAGTCCAGCGTGTTACCACTGCATTACAGATCCATCTGTTTTGTACAGTAACATCCCTAGTGTCAGTCACCTCTATTAAGCAGTCAACCTGATTTCCAGTCTAGTGTTTTATTATAGAATACATCTCTGTTGTTTGTGATAAGACAATTGGTAGGGTACTGTTATATGGGATAAGGGAGTGAGTATGAAATCTTTAGTTTAAACATATTTTATTCGGATCAAATCAGGGTTCATTCTAGGTCAGAATTTTTGGGAGAAGTGAGAAAACGCGTGATCGCTTCCATAAATGGTGTCCTTTAATATACTTCTGCAAAATAGGGTTAAAATGCACAGTACAACCATTAAATACAACATTTGAATAGAAGGAGTGCTTTATAATGGGCCAGTGTATGTTTAGACAAAATGTTTTTTTTTAAGGCAGAAGTGGGGCCACCAGAGGGCGAAGTCAGGGTCCCTAGGGCGACAATTTCGCTCACATCGCCCTCTAGCATGATCCCTGTCAAATACATATATATATATATATATATAAACACAATTTTTTTATACATTGTGTGAAATCTTTATTTCGGCATTTTCACGAAACAAAGTGACTTGCATGTGGTTTCTTATATCACATTGTTGGTTCTGCAAACAATGCTGAATCCTTCCAACAGAATATTACTATTTCGGACAAATTATAGCCCAACATTGCATTTTGTTGCTTCGATGATGAAGCCATAACAGAACACACTTGTTTTTATCTTGTTCTTAACAACTACTAACCTCTCTTTGCACACTTCTAGTATATGTACATATTGTAGGCTTAAGAGCTATTAAGGTGTTAGGTTTTTGCACCTTTTTTTATCACACTACCAGTGTCCTCTTTGATGGAATTATAGTAGCTGAGGAGGCCTGGTAGCACACTTTCTACCCCCCCCCCCCATGCATGGCCATAATAGCTCAATTATTGACTGTTAGCCATTATGTTTTCTCTCATTACATTCAGCCAAACATAAAGAATTTATCATCTAAATTCATAATTATCCTGTACACATTATACTGCGCTCAGCTCAGTATGTGAGATGGTACGGTGGTCGCCAGATCGGACAGGTGGGTTTTCTCCGGGTACTCCGGTTTCCTCCCACACCAATGACCACATTTACGCTTTCATCCGCGCCAACGAGAGTGATTAATATAAGTTGTTAGAACTTGCCTCGCAATCGTTGTAAAATAAATAAAGTTTAAACTAAGCTCAGCAATGGGGTTTTATTTAATGCGTCAAATAAGTATTCATGTATTTAACCCATTGCTTGAACATCGAATGGTCACTATCAACGTAAATAGAGAATATTAGGTTACTGTCTTATAAATTTTAATTTATTAGGCGAGTCGGAGAAAAAAAATTTTTGGAGACGAGCCTAATAAATTAAAATTTATAAGACAGTAACCTAATATTCTATTTATCCTACATTCTGAGTGTGAACCCGACACAAAAACAAACAAACTAGCCATGACAGCTTAACAGTAGTTTCCAGAGGGGTCTCATCGAGTGGTGTTGATTCATCCCAAAAAACCTGAATGTTTGCCTGTACACGAATTTCTTCTTGGGACATTTTCCAAACTCAGCAGACAACACAATGTGACGACAGACGCTTTGTTTATTTACAAACCGTAATCTGGGTAATAAAAGTAGTCCGTCACGAAAGCTTTATTAGGCACTGACTAATAAAGCAAAATTTATTAGGCAGGCCGTTTTTGTACGTTATTTCGCATAAAGGTAGGATAAAAAACGTTCATATATGACCGTTTACACCTAGCTACGCTCTGTGAACAGCGACTATCTTACAGCTTCGCTGTCCACAGTGTCCCAATAATTAACCAGGCCGATGATAAATAAATTTAACAGAGAAGAAGAAGAGCATTACTTTCATGCCAATGATGAGTTTACTTTGGGTACAGGTGAGGGTGCGCAGTGGAACAACTTCTTCTCTCCTGGTACTATTGACGACAACTTCTCCCTACTTGATGCCATGGTCATGTTGATTGTGGATACTGTGTTATATATGTTCATTGCTTGGTATGTGGATAACATCAACCCCGGGGATGCGGGTGTCGCCCAACCACCATGGTTCCTGTTCATGGTAAGTACAATAATTACTTGTGGACATTTTAATAATGTTTCTTGCTTGGTATGTGGATAACATCAACCCCGGGGATGCGGGTGTCGCCCAACCACCATGGTTCCTGTTCATGGTAAGTACAATAATTACTTGTGGACATTTTAATAATGTTTCTTGCTTGGTATGTGGATAACATCAACCCCGGGGATGCGGGTGTCGCCCAACCACCATGGTTCCTGTTCATGGTAAGTACAATAATTACTTGTGGACATTTTAATAATGTTTCTTGCTTGGTATGGGACCAACTAGAATACCAGGGTATGCGGGTGTGGCCCATCCATTGTGGTTCATGGTGAATCATGGTTACATACGGACACTGGCCTTAGGTCTTACCTAGCGAGTTGTCATAGTCCCTTACCCTTGGTGCTGTGATAGTATGGGGATACCATTGTTCATGGGGTAGTGAATTGCAATCGAGAGACACACCCCTTTAGACCTTTCTGTCGTGAAGATTCATTGCAAGGTGTGTAATACAATCGTGGAAGGATTCTGATTGGTTGTAAGATCCTACATGTTTACAGGGTTAGGAATTGCAATCAAGAGACACACCCCTTTAGACCTTTCTGTCAGTGGAAGTCGTGATAGCGCAGTGGATGCGCGTTCACTTCAGGTGCGAAAGGTCCGGAGCCCCGCTGGAGCCGTTACGATTGTGCCCTTAGGCAAGGCATTTAAATTCCACGTTGCCTCATAGCGATGGATTCCATCAGAAATGAGGTCTCGAAAGTGATTAATTTAAGTTTTAATAACTTGTTTCTCAATCGAGCTAAAATAAATTTGTATAAACTTTCTGTCATGAAGATCCATTGCAAGTTGTATATTACAATCGTGGAAGGATTCTGATTGATTGTAAGATCCTACATGTTTACGGGGTTGGGAATTGCAATCAAGAGACACACCCCTTAGACCTTTCTGTCGTGAAGATCAGTTGAACGTTTCTGTAGGAAGAACTATACACTTGATTATGTATTGTAGCCATCATTCTGGTGTGGATCTAATGAAGAGGATGACTGGAATAAACAATCTGCAGACAGGACAGTGAACATTCAAAACTTTGAGCGTGATCCTGTAGATGCTAAAGTTGGCATCAGTATTCAAGGTCTCAGAAAGGTATACAATATGTACAATAAATTCATACGTTCAGTTCTAGAAATATGTAGATGTTGATTCAGCAAGTTAAGCAGTTGAATAATTAGGCTGTCCGATTAACACAGTGGTTAGCACGCTCCCTTCTCACCAATGCATTCCGGGTTCGATCTTCGGACCGGGAAGTTTGTGAGATGGTATGGTTGTCACCAGATTGGACAGATGGGTTTTCTCCGGGTACTCACTCTGGTTTCCTCCCACACGAATGACCACATAATATTATGCAATGCACTTTCATCCGCGCCAACGAGAGTGATTAATATAAGTTGTTAGAAATTGCTTCGCAATTGTTGTAAAATAAATAAAGTTTAAACATGCCGTATTAATTTGTTATGATGCATGCTTTTTGCATTCACAAGGTCGGAAATGCTGACCCCCACATTTATTAAATATTATTCTGCCTTTCTAAATGGCTAACAGTAGGTGTCCCATTTATATAATTCCACCAAGCTGATGGGAAATGGCGCTTCGTCTCAGTGTTGCAAAACCGAAAGTAGAAAACGTACACTATTCGAAAGTTCAAGAAATTAGCGAATAATCATTCGGAAGATCAATCGAATGCCAAAATCACCATTCGTTGCCATCCATAATTTATTTACAGAATTTCAAGTCGAAGGTTGCAGTGAGTGACATGAACGTGAACATGTTTGAAGGCCAGATTACATCATTACTTGGACATAATGGTGCCGGAAAAACTACCACGATCGCCATGCTTACAGGTTCGTCCTTAGAAGTATACCTAGAAGTATAAACTGTGTGCATAGAGCAGTATTTGTCAGTAGGTTAAGGTCATTATGTCTAAAGGTCAAGGTTGTCCTTGTATACCTAGAAGTATAAACTGTGTGCATAGAGCAGTATTTGTCAGTATGTTAAGATCATTAAGTCTAAAGGTCAAGGTTGTCCTTGTATACCTAGAAGTATAAACTGTGTGCATAGAGCGGTATTTGTCAGTAGGTTAAGGTCATTAAGTCTAAAGGTCAAGGTTGCAGGAACCTAAAAATCAACACTGTTTCCCACTCAATGACTCTGTAAACTGGAGAGTATACATTCATCACACTTTGTGGTCATTTTCACTATTGACTCTTACTGAATTTATGATCAGTGGGTCAAAGATCAATGTCACAGTGACCTTGCATTGTAATGTAACCATTGTTTTGATCATTATCTAAGCATGCACTGGCTTCAAACTGTGTAGGCTTGTTGATTCTAGCTGTCGGATCACTAATGAGAGACATCTCTAATTTTCTATTACCTCCCTTGGCAGATAAAATCTGATTTATTCCAATATGTGAATAGGTCCTTTTAGTTAGAATCCTTTGTTTTTACTGTTGTTCCCTAACCAGATGTTGCGGTATGATAAATGTGATTATATCCAAATCATGTTAATTAACTGATACCATTCTTTTACAAATAAGTACCCATTGCATATACTGTATGAGATCTGTCGAGATATAGTAATTTAAAACTCATAAGAAGTGATAGTGGAATAAAATTGCTCGCATGTTGTGCAAAGGAAACAACGATAAAAACAGAGGTAACACTTAGTAGGACCTATCTACTTTCAGAGAGTATTCAGCGGCAGTAACTGACCGATGTCTCTCATTACACCAATTGCAACAAAAATAAATATTTAAATTAATTTTTTTTATTTATTGGCGAAAATATTTGGCGTTGGTCATGGTTATGCTAGGTTTCTATTAAGCTTACGACCTTCTATAGCGCTATTGATTATGACTGTCCCAATAGCTGTGGTGAGGAGGGGAGGCATCTGATTTTTCAAACAAAACAAACATATTTATTTTTCCACCTAACGTCCATCGGACCAGATGTAAAGTTCAGTTTGAAGGGTTGTGTTTTACGTTTATTTATCGTCGTTACCGGTTGCCTATATGAGCGATGCCTCCTGAAGAGATTAGTCATTTTAGATTTTTGTAGGATAGTGCAATGATACAGACAGAGACCTGGAGGGAGAAGCGGGGTTCCCAGGGTACGAAGTCATGTGTGTGTGTTTTACGTTTATTTATCGTCGCTACTGGTTGCCAATATGAGCAACACCTCCTGAAGAGATTAGTCATTTTATAGTTTTGGAGGATAGTGCAGTGATTAGAGTCTCCTCTGGTTCTTTTACGTGCACGGTGTAAAGCACCGACACGAGACCTCGGTTTAACGTCCCATTTGAAAGACTGTTAATTTTATTAGGGACAGATGGGGGATAGAACCTACGTTTTTCTTTTGCACACTCTGGGAATTTAGCATTGTACAACAAAACACTAGACTTATCTAAACCATCACACAGAGAAACTACAAATTGAAGGTTACAAAACACTATGCTTAATTGGGGACATTAGAATCTGTTTTTCCCCATACACATCTTGTTTATGTATTTCCTTTTCAGAAGGATTTTCATGAAACAATATATATCTTAAAATGTACCCATCAGGTAAGGGAGGGTCACAATATATATCTTAAAATGTACCCATCAGGTAAGGGAGGGTCACATTATATATCTTAAAATGTACCCATCAGGTAAGGGAGGGTCACAATATATATCTTAAAATGTACCCATCAGGTAAGGGAGGGTCACAATATATATCTTAAAATGTACCCATCAGGTAAGGGAGGGTCACAATATATATCTTAAAATGTACCCATCAGGTAAGGGAGGGTCACAATATATATATTAAAATGTACCCATCAGGTATGGGAGGGTCACCCATCAGGTAAGGGAGGGTCACAATATATATCTTAAAATGTATCCATCAGGTAAGGGAGGGTCACCCATCAGGTAAGGGAGGGTCACAATATATATCTTAAAATGTATCCATCAGGTAAGGGAGGGTCACCCATCAGGTAAGGGAGGGTCACAATATATATCTTAAAATGTATCCATCAGGTAAGGGAGGGTCACCCATCAGGTAAGGGAGGGTCACATTATATATCTTAAAATGTATCCATCAGGTAAGGGAGGGTCACCCATCAGGTAAGGGAGGGTCACATTACAAATTTTACAATTTTATGACATGCCTACTAATTACTAAGAACGAATATTGAAAACAAAAATAAATGTAGGTAGGCATGTTATCATTAGATATATAAACTATGTATTCATTCAGTGCTATGTATATGGTTAACATGTGAAAACTATGTTTGTATGTCATAAAATAAACACAAAACAAAAACAAAACACTAGAGTACATATTCGGAAGGCGAAAAAACGTGTATCATTGAACGGAAAAAATGCATGGTCGACATGTGCTGTTAAAACAATTAGTGACCAATTACCAATGTATGTAAAGTATTTTGTAGGCTGCATATGTTGTTAAATAGATGTATGAAATTGTTGCAGCTGGTAAAATGTATTTCTGTAGGCTTCTTGCAACCGTCTGGTGGCACAGCAATCATCAACGGTAAGGACATACGGAAGGACATCGCAGGTGTGCGTCGGCACCTTGGTCTATGTCCTCAACACAACATTCTCTTTGACCTGCTCACTGTAGCGGAGCACCTCAAGTTCTATGCAAAGGTAACTGTTACTGATAAATGGATCAAAGGTTAACCCTTTCAACACCGCAGACCTCTAAATAGGCTTACAAACAGTGTAGATCCAGATGAGCCGTCTCATCAGGATCTGCACTTTTTGCCAGTAATATTGCTATTTTTAGACAAAATTACCCATTTTGATAAGTGAACTGGTCCAAATGTAATGTTCTTATTAATTTATTGGTCTAAGAATATCATGAACCAGTCCATATCAGTTACTTGGTGTTGAATGGGTTAACTGTTGCTGACCTGTTGGTATGCTGGAAGTCACTTGCCACTCATTGCTGTGGGCTTGAACTTATTTTGCAAGTGAGGACGGTATCCGGCTGACTTTTGCTAGGTCGGTGGTTCTACTCTGGTTGTACTACCGTGGTGCATGCCCGTGCACAACATTCAGCTGGATTGGTTATAAATCAAGGTCATATGTACACTCATTTACTCTGCAAATGAACTACAATTAAAAAATATAGTGAATATGCCATTGTAGACTCGCAATGTCTGTTGGTTCAAGCGTGTCTGGTGCGCCCTCGTGACTACCTTTGTAAGCTATTATTTGCATATTCAGATATTTTGAAAGTCAGCTTAAAGGAAAGTGTCAACATTGGTAAAAATGTTTCTAATTTAATGTTATCATCATATTCAATAGGTCTTGCTGTAAAACAATATATGGAAAACTTATAAGAAGGAGTTTATATCAATTAAGCACACACACACACAATAATTTGATGAGAGTGATTAATATAAGTTGTTAAAACTCGTTGTAATCGTTGTAAAATAAATAGTTTATAAATAAATAAGTTTAAGAAAATTAAAAAAAAAAACATTATTGGATCATGATCGAGGCCATTTTAAGACTAATTCATTCGGATTACTTTTATCACTTTTGCAAGGTGCTTGTGACGTCACAGCCGCTCTTCACCAGTTAAAATTGGAATCAATGTTATCAGCCAGCAACCGTAATAGCTCTAATCATGACATGCAAATGAACAACATTTAAAAATATAGTGAATATGCCATTGTACCGGTAGTCTCACAAAGGCCAGTTGATTCAAGTGTGTTCTGTGTGGGACCCTCGTGATTGGGTTTTCTTTGTCCCTCATGACGATGGATTTCATCAGCAATGAGGTCTTCAGAGCGATTAATCTATGGTTGTAAGAACTTGTTTTAGTTTTTACAAATTTAATTTAGCTCAATTGTGAAACAAGTTCTTACAATTTATATTAATCACTATCGAGACCTCATTCCTGATGGAATCCATCTCCACGAGGGAGAGAGAAGCGGCAATGTGGGAGTTAAATAACCTAAGGGCACAATCATAACGGCTACAGCGGGGCAAGAACCCAGGGCTTTTCGTACCTGAAGCGCTACCATTGCGTTTGCAATCAAGCTAAACGATATTTGTATTGCCTAACATCAGTAACAGTTCTTCTTTGATGTAGACGTGTGTTGTTTGTTTAACAGTTGAAAGGCTGTGCTAGCAAGGATGTTGATCGAGAGGTCAATGCAATGATTAAAGTTCTCGGTCTCGAGCATAAAAGATACGCCCAATCAATGACACTCTCTGGAGGACAAAAACGGAAACTTTCTGTGGGAATTGCACTCATTGCAGGCTCAAAGGTAAGCACAAAATATGAATCTGTTTTTATTTACCATCAATTTTTCATTTGCAATGTAAAACCGCACACATTTATTACAGAAATCCTTGCAGAATTTGTCTAATACTCAGTACAGTCAAACCTGTGTTAAGCAGCCAACAAAGGGAATCACAGAAAGTGGCTGCTTAACACAGGTGGCTGCTTAATAGAGGTCAAATATATAACAAAAAACATATTAGGAATCTGGCAACTGGCTGCTTAATACAGGTTGGCTGCTTAATAGAGGTCAAATATATAACAAAACAACATATTAGGAATCTGGCAACTGGCTGCTTAATACAGGTTGGCTGCTTAATAGAGGTGACCACTAACACAGGTTTGACCGTATACACGGGTACAGCCTTAAAGATAATTGGAACATTGGAAAAGAATTTGATGCACACCAACACCGAGGATAACACAAAAATAGAGAAATCTCATATTGATTTATGACTCACACACGTGATGTGCATTTATAAATGTTTACATTTCTGGCTAAAATTTAGCACAGATGAACACAAATATATGTTCATATTTGGTCTTATTCATCCGAGTTATATTTAGGATGTCGGCAGATGGTTTTAATAGTTATTTATAGCACTAACCGGACATGGCAACGTGATGGATCGTTGCAGGTCAAGCTCTTTTCCAAGGTAATATAGGTGATCACTAACACAGGTTTGACTGTATACTGTACATGTTGTTTTTAGATGTCCCTGTATGCATTCCTTGCTGAAATAAATCTATCTAAATACGGTAATATAATGTGTTTATCCATACACTAGTGTTCATAGTTCTTGGTATAGGCTAGCCTGGGAACAGGTGTCGATATATTTTGCCCGGTTAGTCAAATAAATATATTTTAACACCGAGATCATTAATTGGGTCGTGTTGAGTTTCTGATAATATCAACGCCTGGGAAAACTCGACGGGTTTATCGTGTAATTATTGATTATCACTAATCCTATTAATAGGCCTATAGCACGTGACTTAGTTAATGACATACTTGAATTGAAAGCATTGTTGATAAAACTTTATAATTGGCCGCCATTGTTTACGGGTCAACGGAACGATAAATAGTTTTAAAAAGACAATGCGCATCTGATTTGACATATTTACTCAAGATTTAAGTTGTCCTTACTTCAATTATGCCGAATCAACCCTTTACCACCTTTACCGATATAACACAGAAACGGGAAATTTTATGTTTGCAATGTAAATGAGGCTACGGGAGCATTCGTGTATATTCGGAAATGATCATGTAAAAACCATCTGTAACCATCGGCGATTTCCGATAGAATTCTGTTTCTATCTTTAGCGATAGTATCTTGTAGAGAAGAGTTGTCATTCTTCAAATCTACACCCTGAAAAATTAGGGTGTAAGTAGATGGCGCTACGTGCCAAAAGTACAAAAGTGAAAAATCAACAGACTTGAACCAAGGCTAGATATAGGTGCATTTATCCTCCAAATAACATCTCCTCCCAAACTACTTGCTCAATTTGGCAATTTTATTGGCTAAAATAATTTCGATCCAAAATTCAAGTTGGCATCGTGCCAAAGTATATTTTCGACTTATCCTCATTTTAATGAAACTTTTGTGTGTAGCATCGGGTCTACACACAAAAGTTTCATTAAAATGAGGATAAGTCGAAAAAATACTTTGGCACGATGTCAACTTGAATTTTGGATTACACCACGGATTGACGAATTCAAAACTCGAATTAATTTTAAATGTTCACAAATCGTGAAAATCGCGAAATAAAGTGTTTTGCAGTAGTACTAGTAGATCAAAATAGCTGAAATCGTTCTGGTGCGATATCATAAGTCGCTGCCAACTATTTTCATATATTTCATTCTTTGGCCAATGAGCCTGGTCTATATAACTGATTGTTGACGAAATGAAAACACTTTTCTGTGTCTTGTTCTTCCCATTCCCACAGATGGTTTTTACAGACAGGTGGTTTTTACAGACAGGTGGTTTTTACAGACAGGTGGTTTTTACAGACAGGTGGTTTTTACAGACAGGTGGTTTTTACAGACAGGTGGTTTTTACAGACAGGTGGTTTTTACAGACAGGTGGTTTTTACAGACAGGTGGTTTTTACAGACAGATGGTTTTTACAGACAGGTGGTTTTTACAGACAGGTGGTTTTTACAGACAGGTGGTTTTTACAGACAGGTGGTTTTTACAGACAGATGGTTTTTACAGACAGGTGGTTTTTACAGACAGATGGTTTTTACAGACAGGTGGTTTTTACAGACAGGTGGTTTTTACAGACAGGTGGTTTTTACAGACAGGTGGTTTTTACAGACAGGTGGTTTTTACAGACAGGTAGTTTTTACAGACAGATGGTTTTTACAGACAGGTGGATTTTACAGACAGGTGGTTTTTACAGACAAATGGTTTTTACAGACAGATGGTTTTTACAGGCAGGTGGTATTTACAGACAGGTGGTTTTTTACAGACAGGTGGTTGGTGGTTGTTACAGATGATTTTTTACAGACAGGTGGTTTTTACAGACAGGTGGTTTTTATAGACAGGTGGTTTTTACAGACAGGTGGTTTTTACAGACAGGTGGTTTTTATAGACAGGTGGTTTTTACAGACAGATGTTTTTTACAGACAGGTTTGATTGTGTTGCGTATTCACTGAAGCATTGCATCCTGTCTTGTAGGTTATAATCCTAGATGAGCCCACGTCTGGTATGGACCCGGCAGCCCGGCGGGAGACATGGAACATACTGCAGAATTACCGTGAGGGTCGTACCATTATTCTTACAACACATTTCATGGACGAGGCTGATATTCTCGGGGACAGAATTGCAATTATGGCCGACGGTGTAATTAAATGCAGCGGAACATCCATGTTTCTGAAAAAACTATACGGTAAGCATTACTTTAGGTAGATCTTCAAATTAGGGAGAAGTTTAAGGGATACAATAGCGTCTGACCCTAATAACAATAACAGTCATTCAGATTGGACTTTAAACCGAGGTCTCGTGCACGTAAAAGAACCAGAGGAGATTCCGGAATGGGTCTCTGTCTGTATCATTGCACTATCCTCCAAAACTCTAAAATGACTCACGCACAGCACAGCATAGCACAGACACACAGCACACACACGCACACGGTGACAGTGACGTTAGGTAAGACACTTAAATCCACATTGCCTCTTCTCTCTCCCTCATGCCGATGGATAGCCTGGGAACAGGCGTTGATATATTTTGCCTGGTCCGTCAAATAAATATATTTTAACACCGAGACCATTAAATTGGGCCGTATTGAGTTTCTGATAATATGTCATTTTGTCAATAGTTAAAAAGTGAAAAATCGACAGACTGGAACCCAGGCTAGCCGATGGATGTGGTCTCAAGAGCGCGATTAAGCTACTATTGTAAAAACTTTCACAATGGAGCTGAAATCATTTTTTATAACCCACTGTTTTCTCCCGGTAATTCGGTTTAATCCCACACGATTGACCACATATACGCTTTCATCTGCGCCAAAGCGAGTGATTAATATAAGTTGTTAGAACTTGCATCGCAAACGTTGTAAAATAAATAAAGTTTAACCCTTTCAACACCACAGACCTCTAAATTGGCTTACAAAAAAGTGTAGATCCAGATGAGCCACGAGCCGTCTCATCAGGATCTGCACTTTTTTCAAGTAATATAACTATTTTTAGAAATAAAAAATTACCCATTTTGATAAATGAACTGATCCAAATGTAATTTTGTTATTAATTTATTGGTCTAAAAATATCATGGACCAGTCCATGTCAGTTATTTGGTGTTGAATGGGTTAAACTATAAACCACAAAGTCATATAAATCCTGTACATTTACCAAATTGTTTTATTTTAAATATGCAGGTGCAGGATATCATATGGTTATTGTGAAAAGCAAGACGTGCGATGTTGACCGCCTCACAAGCTTTGTACAGTCCCATATACCGCAGGCCTTCATCGAGAGCCAGATCAGTGCCGAAATATCCTACCTACTGCCGTTTAATGAATCGCACAAGTTTGAACAACTCTTCAATGAAATTGAGTCACAGATGGAGAATCTCGGAGTGAACAGCTTCGGTACTTCAGCTACAACAATGGAGGAAGTATTCCTGAAGTATGTTTCTAAACGCTGCTTGTTACCAAAGAGATGAGCACATTTTCTAGGGGATGGCTTGCTATTTCCCTATTTCCACATACAGTCAAACCTGTGTTAGTGGTCACCTCTATTAAGGAGCCAACCTGTATTAAACAGCCAGTTGCCAGATTCCCAATATGTTGTTTTATTATATATTTGACCTCTATTAAGCAGCCACATGTGCTAAGCAGCCACTTTCTGTGATTCCCTTGGCTTGCTGCTTAACACAGGCTTGACTGTACTTCACAACAAGTATTATATATAGTAGCTTAATTAGACATGTAGACATTGTCCGCCTCCGTCGTCGAGTGGATACGGTTGCCGACTTGTATACCACTGTAACATATCATCACTGATTGTCACGGATTCAGACCCCCTCAGACTGTGTATCTTTATATGAAAAAGTTGGCAGTTTCTGACAAGAGGTTGGTGCGTATGAAGTGCTGGTTAACCCATTCAACACCAAGTAACTCACATGGACTGGTCCATGATAATCATAAACCAATAAATGAATCGGAAAATCACATTTGGACAAGTTCATTTATCAAAATGGGTAATTATGGGTAAATAGTCATATCACTGGCAAAAAGTGCAGATCCTGATGAGACGGCTCATCACGAGCCGGCTCATCTGGATCTACACTTTTTGTAAGCCTATATAGAGGTCTGTGGTGTTGAAAGGGTTAACAACTGGAGCCTGTCCAGGAAAGGTGTTGTTCAGTAAACAGGTTTTGTGGGCATAACACCCGAACAAACAAACAGATGCTCAGAACTTCATGAAACATTCTGTAATAGGATACTGGTACTGCTTTCAATATAATTGGTAACAACTAGGTTATTTTAGTTAGTTTAAACTTTATTTATTTTACAACGATTGCGAAGCAAGTTTTAACAACTTATATTAATCACTCTCGTTTAATGAAAACGTATATGTGGTCATTCGTGTGGGAGGAAACCGGAGTACTTGGAGAAAACCCACCTGTCCGATCTGGCGACCACCGTACCATCTCGCATACTTCCCGGTCCGAGGATCGAACCCGGGTTGCATTGGTGAGAAGCGAGCGCGCTAACTACTGCGCTAATCGGACAGCATGTCTATATTAGTAGAGCGATATCTACATGGATTTTAGAAATTCAAGAATTTCCAGCTTTGTGTGGTTGAGGACGACCCCTCCCCCATAATGCCCCTCCATGCTACAGGTATGGATGGGCATCTTGAGTGCAACCCCTGACTCTTCCACATGCCAGCTTTATAGATCCTCCCATGAAAGATCCTACTCACATTAGGGCTTGAACCCAGGCCATCGCCAATGGCTAAAAATGCGAACATTTGTTTAAAAAAAAATTAATTTGGTGAAAATAGCAAACTTTCATCATTAAAAAAGATGAAATACTCTACTATCCAATCTCACCTATAAGACGACCCCCCTTTGGTCCTGGTTGGTACTCGGCTATAAGGCAATCTCACCTATAAGACGACCCCCCTTTGGTCCTGGTTGGTACTCGGCCTTAGGCAATCTCACCTATAAGATGACCCCCCTTCTTTGGTCCTGGTTGGTACTCGGCCTTAGGCAATCTCACCTATAAGACGACCCCCCTTTGGTCCTGGTTGGTACTCGTTGCCCTTAGCAATCTCACTATAAGACGACCCCCTTTGGTCCTTGTTGTACTCGGCTATAAGGCCACTCTCACCTATAAACGACCCCCCTTTGGTCCTGGTTGGTACTCGGCTATACGGCAATCTCACCTATAAGACGACCCCCCTTTGGTCCTGGTTGGTACTCGGCCTTAGGCAATCTCACCTATAAGATAACCCCCCCTTTGGTCCTGGTTGGTACTCGGCCTTAGGCAATGTCACCTATAAGACGACCCCCCTTCTTTGGTCCTGTGGGTTTAGCATGCACTCGCATATACATGTAAAACAGGTTGATAAGATGGACACCAGACCATGTATAAATTGCATGCTTGGCCAGTGCAAGTTGATGAAATTTTCAGTGTCCGAGTGCTTTTCTAAAACATAATTACGTATACCATTTGAGAAAAAAAAGAGTTTTTTGGTTTTTGTTTTAGCACTCACTTATAAATTGGGAAGTCACTTTGAGGCCATAATCTGGTGATAAAATACTCATCTTATAAGTGAGTATGGACAGTAAATCAATTAGCAAAGGGGTGTGTCTGCTTCTGCTGTTATTATTGACACCTATCTGAACAATGTGGTGCGTGTACTAATCAAGTCCATTGAAGCCATGATTGATGTATTGAGTAAGCATGTGGAACATTTTGTTTAGGGTTGGTGAAGGAGCTGCAGAGAATGGTGCTTGCGGAGGAGATGTAGATGTACAGAACGTGGGTATGGTATATCCAAACAATGGTAGCAATGCCAAGCTGCCCAAACTGCCATTGGAGAAACACTCCCCCGACACAGAAACAGGTCACTATCTGCAAAAAATGGACAAACTGCCATCTATCGGTGGAACGCCACCAGCGAATAATGGCAAATTTGATGGAGCATATTACTCTAGCGGGCAGATGGAGACTGCGGTTACCGTGGACGCTCGTTCAAAAAGGAATTACATAGGTAAATTTCAAGGAAGATGTAAAATTGAAGTAGATTGCATAGGTAAATTTCAAGGAAGATGTAAAATTGAAGTAGATTACAAGGTAAATTTCAAGGAAGATGTAAAATTGAAGTAGATTACAAGGTAAATTTCAAGGAAGATGTAAAATGGAAGTAGATTACAAGGTAAATTTCAAGGAAGAAGTAAAATGGAAGTAGATTACAACCAGGGATTCTAAAATTTTCCAAACCAAATTGGTCCAGGCTGAAATCGACAGTCAGGACCCCCCATGTCATTCTAATTTTGTTGCGACCCCATCCCCGCCCATAAATTCATAAGTAATCCCACTTTGCTTTCTTGCTTTATTTATCAACAAATTTGGCATCCTTTGCTGTGTTTGAGAACATTTTCAGAGATGTAACTCCAGCCATTTGTGATATATAGGTTGATGGTTAAATTCCTGCAGTATTGGTCCATTGATAGACACACGCATCAACCATAGTGCGGCACCCGACTGCATAGATACGCCCATACAGCTCTGACATGTATACAGGTACTCGGTCAACCTGTACCCTAATCAACTTGACCCTCTACCTCATCTTACGCCGTAGTACTCCTGGCCGTTGTAAGCAGCTATTTTCGGTTTTAATGAATGACCTGCACTTCACGATGTTCTAATATCAACAAACTTTGTACAGTCATTATCATTTTTAAAAAAAGTCTTTTCAACAATTTTCTGGACCGATGTTTTATGACTTTTTTGTTGCTACAATCGGTCCGCCAGTTTAAAATTCGGTCCTGGACCGGGAGACCGGCGTTTTTAGAATCCCTGATTACAATATGAAATAATGATTTGCCTCAAATATTGGACAGAAAATCGAAAGTGAGCATGTGGCACCTCTTGTTAAAATATTTGTTCAGATATATAGCAACAGCTACTGCTTCTGTTGTATGACCCAGAAAAGCTGCCTAGTTTTAGTTATAACACGCATTGTTACATAACAACATATTAATCTTTGTCTGAAGTTTATCGCATCCACCATTAACTTTCAGAAATCCAAGATGGCAGCCAAGATGGTCTCTTTGAATTTTTCCATAACATTATGTCCTAGAGTAATCACATTGTGTAACATAACGTGTAGCATTTGTTTTCTAGTACCATTTATTGAGGGCTCATTCTAGAGGGCGATTTTGGTGAAATAGTTGCCCCTAGGGACAATGACTTTCGCCCACTTCTCCCTTAAAAAATGAAATTTGTTTTTTTACAATTTTCATACCAAATTTTGTCCAGTAAGATACACTGGAACATTATAAGGCAATCCTTTTATTCAAATGTTGTATTTAATGGTCATACTGTGCATTTTAACCATATTTTGTTGAAATTTATTAATTTATTAATATCTAATACTTCTCCCAAAAATTCTGACCTAGAATGAACCCTGTTATTACTATTCAATTATGAAAATATTGTTGATAATTTTATAAATATTATTGCTGCGGTAATGCATTTTACTTTCTATTGCATGATAAAACATTTTGTTTTTATTACTTTCTTATGTCCGCCTCCGTGGTCGAGTGGTTAAGGTCGCTGACTTGTATACCACTGTAACCTATCATCACTGATGGTCACGGGTTCGAGCCCCGCTCAGACCGTGTCTCATTTATATGAAAAAGTTGGCAGTTTCTTACGGAGGTTGGTGCACCCAAGTACTGGTTAACCGCTGGAGCCTGCCCAGGAAAGGTGTTGTTAGGTAAACTGCCCGCCGGCGATATAGCCCAAAATGGTGCTGATGCAGGCGTAAAACCCGAAATATAAATAAATAAATTTTATTATGTTCAATTAATATTCTATTTGGTTTATATACGCAACAACTACAGCACTGTTAAATGTTCTCATAATTTGATTTGATAATTTTGATTATCGTATTACTATTAGTTTTATCATGCACAATCATTATCATATCAACATTTATTTTACCACATTTGTCCAATTTTAACAGACACGGTAAGTGCTCATCCTGTCATGATAATTTTTGTGAGAAACCACAAGATTTCGCCCTTAAATTATATTATTTAATAATTTAAAAAAATAGTTTTAAAGTACACATGGCAACCCATTAAATATAATTAGAATAGAATGAGTACATTACAATGGCCAGTGTAGGTTACTTGACAATATTATGTATGAAAATTGTAAAAGATTTTAAAAAATATTATTGTTATTTTTAAAGCGACATGACATCACAAAAAGCAAATAGAATGCATGTTTTCACGTATAAATGCATTGCTACTATAAATTCTTTCGAATACATTCGAACACTAACATTGAATCAATAAATAGTGTTTTTGTGGTCTACAAATTTTCAAAAGTGAAAGTAGGATACCTGAAATGACATTTGTTTGTCATTGGAGTCAATACTAAACGCGCGATACTTTTGTTTAGAGATAATTTAACTAAGATTAGTCTACAAATAAATATGTATAGGCATAAATATGAGATACAACGGTAAATATGTACGATAAATTGTGTTATTCAGGATAAACGCATTGTATTACGCATGAATGTCGACCCTATTTACATTATTTTGTTATGTCAACAAACCGCGTATACGACGCTTGTTTATTTGTTGAAATACTCTTTAGTACTCTTAGTTTTTGAGATAAATGTTGGAAAAACAATTATACAATATAATATGAAATTACATTCTGCAGACATTTGGGTTTTTACCGATGTAGTGTCGCTTTAATGAGAAGTGGGAGCAAAGCCAGGGTCCCTATTTCGCCAATGACACCCCATAGGATGAGCCGTGAAAGTCATCATCCGCGATATGTTTTTTCACGATCAGTTACTCTGTCTGCAGGGCTCACGATAGAGAGCGATTCGGGCGAAGTGGTTGCTTTATTTTCCGCCACTTCGCCGACAATAGGCATCAAGGTGACATCCATTTCGCCTTATTTCTGGAGGATATAATTGTTATTTAATGGTACAGACTCTGTATATTAACATCGTACTGACTGAATGTGTTTACCTCAATTGTTTTTAGGTTATAATGAAGGGCTCAGGAAAAACACAGGAATGACTCTGGTCGTTCAACAGTTCTATGGAATGTTTGTGAAGAAATTTATTCAAGCCAGACGGAATATTACCGTCGCCATAGCCCAGCTCTTGTTACCAATTCTCTTCACGTTAATGGCGTTGTCCGTTGAATCATCAATTCCAAGTGTTGGTGATGAACCTGCTCTGTCCCTTAATTTGAATAAATTTGTTGACCATAAAGTGGCATACAGTGGTGGCGTGGCAGCAGCCACTACTATCACCAGCCGGGCAGATTACTATCAGAAGCAGTTTGGTGGAAGCAGCATCAACGTTAATCGCTCAATCTACGCCAAAATGGACGATTACTTTAAATATGTACAAGACGATATCGGGATTTCCACATTCAATAGGTATGTTCGTCTACAAATTTATATACCACATAAAAATTATATTAAATTAAAATAATAATTTGTATGAGCTTTCAAGAATGATGCTTAAGGAATCGGGTTTTATATTTGCTATACAAAAGAGATACTGACAGAAGTAGATAAGACAGGCAGGTGGGGTATGCATGTGTGTATTATTTCGTTATTTCGTTATACACAAATTTGTGTCTTTTCTATATGTAAAATATTTCGTGTCCCTTTGAACCCCATTTAAAATATATATGTTAACACTATGCACCATTATAACATTATAAATCAGAACGATTCCATACATTGTTCATAAGTACAGTCAAACCTGTGTTAAGCAGCCAGCCAAGGGAATCATAGAAAGTGGCTGCTTAGCACAGGTGGCTGCTTAATAGATGTCCAATATATAATGAAACAGCCTATTGGGAATCTGGAAACTGGCTGCTTAATACAGGTTGGCTGCTTAATAGAGGTGACCACTAACACAGGTTTGACTGTATATATAAAACATGTAGGGCTACTAGGGGGTGTGCTTCGACCCCTACTAGTCGCTGGATGGAGCAAATAAATGGGGTTTCGTCTTTTTGGGGCCCGAAAAAAAAAAAGAAGAAAAAAAAGGTATGTTCGTAGCAGTATGATAGAATAAGCAACATCGCTGGCGTTTCTATTATCTCTCTATTGTATCCCAAAATGTTTGCACTTCAGACAAATATTTTAGCTCAACTATTCAAATAGCTGGAGCCGTTACGATTGTGTCCTTAGGCAAGGCATTTAAATTCCACGTTGCCTCTTCTCTCTCCCTCGTGGCGATGGATTCCATCAGGAATGAGGTCTCGAGAGTGATTAATATAAGTTGAAATAACTTGTTTGGCAATCGAGCTAAAATAAATTTGTATAAACTAAATAGCAAACAGCATAGAGCATGTTCTGTGCCGTCTGATCTGGCTCTATGCTGTTTGCAAAAGCGACTGTTGCTGTGATTGGCAGGTCAAGGATTAAATAATATGTTATTCAAGATTAAGACATAACACTGGAATATTAGTTGTAACAAAATTGTTTGGATTGGAAAAAGGCAGTAGAGTTTTCTATTACCTCCCTTGACAGATAAAGTCTGATTTATCCTGAAATGTATATTGGTCCGTTTAGTTGTAATCCTCTGTTTTTACTGTTGTTCCATAACCAAATGTTGCGGTATGACAAATGTGATTTGATCAAAATCGGGTTAATTAATTGATAAAACAATTTTTACAGATAAGTACACTTGGATATTCTGTAGAGTATCTGTCGAGATATAGTAATTTACTAATTATAAGATGAGAAAGTGGATGAAAATTGATAGCATGTTGTGCAAAAGAAACAATGATAAAAACAGAGGAAGCCACTTAAGAGGACCTACATACTTTTTGGGAGTATTCAGGGGCAGTAACTCACCGATGTCTCTCATAGTTTAGAGGATGAATTGAGGACAAACTTTGTTCTTCAAAATCTTCCATGTGACAACAGGAATGTACTCTTAAGATGATATGCATAACTTGACTTTGTACGTTTTAATTCATGGATAGTTCCAGCATACTCATAAACAGTATTATATCTGCATTCTAAACAAACATAGGGGACACTGGACTATATAGGGGACACTGGACTATATAGGGGACACTGGACTATATAGAGGGGACACTGGACTATATAGGGGACACTGGACTATATAGGGGACACTGGACTATATAGGGGACACTGGACTATATAGGGGACACAGGACTATATAGGGGACACTGGACTATATAGGCGACACTGGACTATATTGGGGACACTGGACTATATAGGCGACACTGGACTATATTGGGGACACTGGACTATATAGGGGACACTGGACTATATAGGCGACACTGGACTATATAGGGGACACTGGACTATAT
>CM026398.1:47827461-47866750 GCA_014843695.1 Archivesica marissinica | reverse complement strand
TGTGTGTATGCAGGTGGGGTGTGCGTGTGTGTATGCATGTGTGTATGCAGGTGGGGTATGCATGTGTGTATGCATGTGTGTATGCATGTGTGTATGCATGTGTGTATGCATGTGTGTATGCATGTGTGTATGCAGGTGGGGTATGCATGTGTGTATGCATGTGTGTATGCAGGTGGGGTATGCATGTGTGTATGCATGTGTGTATGCAGGTGGGTATGCAGGTGGGGTATGCATGTGTGTATGCATGTGTGTATGCAGGTGGGGTATGCATGTGTGTATACATGTGTGTATGCAGGTGGGGTATGCATGTGTGTATGCATGTGTGTATGCAGGTGGGGTATGCAGGTGGGGTATGCAGGTGGGGTATGCAGGTGGGGTATGCATGTGTGTATGCATGTGTGTATGCAGGTGGGGTATGCAGGTGGGGTATGCATGTGTGTATGCATGTGTGTATGCAGGTGGGGTATGCAGGTGGGGTATGCAGGTGGGGTATGCATGTGTGTATGCATGTGTGTATGCAGGTGGGGTATGCGTGTGTGTATGCAGGTGGGGTATGCATGTGTGTATGCATGTGTGTATGCATGTGTGTATGCAGGTGGGGTATGCATGTGTGTATGCAGGTGGGGTATGCGTGTGTGTATGCAGGTGGGGTATGCATGTGTGTATGCATGTGTGTATGCAGGTGGGGTATGCGTGTGTGTATGCATGTGTGTATGCAGGTGGGTATGCAGGTGTGTATGCAGGTGGGGTATGCAGGTGTGTATGCATGTGTGTATGCAGGTGGGTATGCATGTGTGTATGCATGTGTGTATGCAGGTGGGTATGCAGGTGTGTATGCAGGTGGGGTATGCATGTGTGTATGCAGGTGTGTATGCATGTGTGTATGCAGGTGGGTATGCATGTGTGTATGCATGTGTGTATGCAGGTGGGTATGCAGGTGTGTATGCAGGTGGGGTATGCATGTGTGTATGCAGGTGGGGTATGCATGTGTGTATGCAGGTGGGGTATGCATGTGTGTATGCAGGTGGGTATACATGTGTGTATGCAGGTGGGGTATGCATGTGTGTATGCAGGTGGGGTATGCATGTGTGTATGCAGGTGGGTATACATGTGTGTATGCAGGTGGGTATGCAGGTGTGTATGCAGGTGGGGTATGCATGTGTGTATGCAGGTGGGGTATGCATGTGTGTATGCAGGTGGTGTATGCATGTGTGTATGCAGGTGGGTATGCATGTGTGTATGCATGTGTGTATGCATGTGTGTATGCAGGTGGGGTATGCATGTGTGTATGCAGGTGGGTATGCATGTGTGTATGCATGTGTGTATGCATGTGTGTATGCATGTGTGTATGCAGGTGGGTATACACTGCATGTGTGTATTATTTCTTATTTCGTTATACACACATTTGTCTTTTCTATATGTAAAATATTTCGTGTCCCTTTGAACCCCATTTAAAATATATATGTTAACACTATGCACCATTATAACATTATAAATCAGAACGATTCCATACATTGTTCATAAGTACAGTCAAACCTGTGTTAAGCAGCCAGCCAAGGGAATCATAGAAAGTGGCTGCTTAGCACAGGTGGCTGCTTAATAGATGTCCAATATATAATGAAACAGCCTATTGGGAATCTGGAAACTGGCTGCTTAATACAGGTTGGCTGCTTAATAGAGGTGACCACTAACACAGGTTTGACTGTATATATAAAACATGTAGGGCTACTAGGGGGTGTGCTTCGACCCCTACTAGTCGCTGGATGGAGCAAATAAATGGGGTTTCGTCTTTTTGGGGCCCGAAAAAAAAAAAGAAGAAAAAAAAGGTATGTTCGTAGCAGTATGATAGAATAAGCAACATCGCTGGCATTTCTATTATCTCTCTATTGTATCCCAAAATGTTTGCACTTCAGACAAATATTTTAGCTCAACTATTCAAATAGCTGGAGCCGTTACGATTGTGTCCTTAGGCAAGGCATTTAAATTCCACGTTGCCTCTTCTCTCTCCCTCGTGGCGATGGATTCCATCAGGAATGAGGTCTCGAGAGTGATTAATATAAGTTGAAATAACTTGTTTGGCAATCGAGCTAAAATAAATTTGTATAAACTAAATAGCAAACAGCATAGAGCATGTTCTGTGCCGTCTGATCTGGCTCTATGCTGTTTGCAAAAGCGACTGTTGCTGTGATTGGCAGGTCAAGGATTAAATAATATGTTATTCAAGATTAAGACATAACACTGGAATATTAGTTGTAACAAAATTGTTTGGATTGGAAAAAGGCAGTAGAGTTTTCTATTACCTCCCTTGACAGATAAAGTCTGATTTATCCTGAAATGTATATTGGTCCGTTTAGTTGTAATCCTCTGTTTTTACTGTTGTTCCATAACCAAATGTTGCGGTATGACAAATGTGATTTGATCAAAATCGGGTTAATTAATTGATAAAACAATTTTTACAGATAAGTACACTTGGATATTCTGTAGAGTATCTGTCGAGATATAGTAATTTACTAATTATAAGATGAGAAAGTGGATGAAAATTGATAGCATGTTGTGCAAAAGAAACAATGATAAAAACAGAGGAAGCCACTTAAGAGGACCTACATACTTTTTGGGAGTATTCAGGGGCAGTAACTCACCGATGTCTCTCATAGTTTAGAGGATGAATTGAGGACAAACTTTGTTCTTCAAAATCTTCCATGTGACAACAGGAATGTACTCTTAAGATGATATGCATAACTTGACTTTGTACGTTTTAATTCATGGATAGTTCCAGCATACTCATAAACAGTATTATATCTGCATTCTAAACAAACATAGGGGACACTGGACTATATAGGGGACACTGGACTATATAGGGGACACTGGACTATATAGAGGGGACACTGGACTATATAGGGGACACTGGACTATATAGGGGACACTGGACTATATAGGGGACACTGGACTATATAGGGGACACAGGACTATATAGGGGACACTGGACTATATAGGCGACACTGGACTATATTGGGGACACTGGACTATATAGGCGACACTGGACTATATTGGGGACACTGGACTATATAGGGGACACTGGACTATATAGGCGACACTGGACTATATAGGGGACACTGGACTATATAGGGGACACAGGACTATATAGGGGACACTGGACTATATAGGCGACACTGGACTATATTGGGGACACTGGACTATATAGGCGACACTGGACTATATTGGGGACACTGGACTATATAGGGGACACTGGACTATATAGGGGACACTGGACTATATAGGGGACACTGGACTATATAGGGGACACTGGACTATATAGGGGACACTGGACTATATAGGAGACACTGGACTATATAGCCACAAAAACACACAAGGGACACTGGACTATATAGGGACACTGGACTATATAGGGGACACTGGACTATATAGGGGACACTGGACTATATAGGGGACACAGACTATAAAGGGACACTGGACTATATAGGTGACACTGGACTATATAGGGGACACTGGACTATATAGGCGACACTGGACTATATGGGGACACTGGACTATATAGGGGACACTGGACTATATTGGGGACACTGGACTATATAGGCGACACTGGACTATATTGGGGACACTGGACTATATAGGGGACACAGGACTATATAGGGGACACTGGACTATATAGCGACACTGGACTATATTGGGGACACTGGACTATATAGGCGACACTGGACTATATTGGGGACACTGGACTATATAGGGACACTGGACTATATAGGCGACACTGGACTATATAGGGGACACTGGACTATATAGAGGGGACACTGGACTATATAGGGGACACTGGACTATATAGGGACACTGGACTATATAGGGGACACTGGACTATATAGGCGACACTGGACTATATTGGGGACACTGGACTATATAGGGGACACTGGACTATATAATTTTGTATTCGGACAATTTCAGGCAATAATTATCATCAAGATTTATTGATAATATAGGCGTATGAGGGCGGGCATTTTCGGAATTTCAGGCACAAGTATCAATGTTTTGGATAATAAATTGTATAACAAGATTGGGATAGATATTTATGAAGGTGTATGTATGGATAGTGTTATTTCTCAATTCGAGATATCATTAGACTCGGAAATATACATAGTAATTGATATATACTGTAAAACACTATAATTTACACTTTATTTTCGCATATTTTCACGATTTTGAACACTTTGAATTAATTAAGTTATCGCTAATTGTAATGACTTTCAAAATGTTCATAAAATGTAAATATAACTCTAAATTTGGACACGTTATTATTCACGGGAATCAAGAATTCGCTGGCAACTTAGATCGCGAAAATTAGCGAAATATAGATGCTCTCGAAGAAATAGTGTTTTACTTACTGTAAAACACTATTTCTTCGAGAGCATCTATATTTCTTCGAGAGCATCTATATTAACTATGCATTTTAAACTGATGACCTTGTGCAGTCATCCAACTGTACAGTACAGTGAAGCTTATGTGTGATACCACGTCTATTAAGAGATCACTTGCAATCAGAGACTACTATTTCCGTTGGTGTTATTAACCCTTTCCTTCATAGAGATTTAGGTTAATATACTTTCATATCTCCATATAAACGACAGCCATTTAACCCTTTCCCTCATAGAGATTTAGGTTGATATACTAGTATATCTCCATACAAACGACAGCCATTTAATCCTTTCCCTCATAGAGATTTAGGTTGATATACTAGTATATCTCCATACAAACGACAGCCATTTAACCCTTTCCTTCATAGAGTATTAGGTTAATATACTATTATATCTCCATACAAACGACAGCCATTTAGCTATCATGCAGTGGATGAGTAGTCACCATATCTATCCCACCTCCATAGATATTACTGGGACTACATAGAGATTTAGGTTAATATACTATTATATATCCATACAAACGACAGCCATTTAGCTATCATGCAGTGGATAAGTAGGCACCATATCTATCCCACCTCCATAGATATTACTGGGACTACATAGAGATTTAGGTTAATATACTAGTATATCTCCATACAAACGACAGCCATTTAGCTATCATGCAGTGGATAAGTAGTCACCATATCTATCCCACCTCCATAGATATTATTGGGACTACATAGAGATTTAGGTTGATATACTAGTATATCTCCATACAAACGACAGCCATTTAGCTATCATGCAGTGGATGAGTAGTCACCATATCTATCCCACCTCCATAGATATTACTGAGACTACATAGAGATGTAGGTTAATATACTATTATATCGGCATACAAATGACAGCCATTTAGCTATCATGCAGTGGATAAGTAGTCACCATATCTATCCCACCTCCATAAATATTACTGGGACTACATAGAGATTTAGGTTAATACACTATTATATATCCATACAAACGACAGCCATTTAGCTAACATGCAATGGATAAGTAGTCGCAATATCTATTCCACCTCCATAGATATTACTGTGACTACATAGAGATTTAGGTTAATATACTATTATATCTCCATACAAACGACAGCCATTAAGCTATCATGCAGTGGATAAGTAGTCACCATATCTATCCCACCTCCATAGATATTACTGGGACTACATGAGATTCTGGCCTTTATTCTTTATTATGAACATTGGTTTGGCTACTACATTGTCAATGTATCAAGTATTGCAGGGTTCCTGCTGTCGGTCGCCTATGGCGCCAATTGCGACAAAAAACAAATAATGGCCCTAAATTTTGTGAATTGGCGAAAATATTTGGCTCAACCTTTTTTTTAAAATATTTTTTTTGGCACATGTTTTGTCAAATACATGACTTCAAATATTTATTTGTGAACTATATGGCTCTTAGTTGACTCCCAAGTTTTTTAAATTGGCTCCAGAAGTGGCGCAGACAAACATTCAGACAGAGGGAACCCTGTATTGGTAATGGCGTCAAGAGGTGCTTCTATGAGGGAAAGGGTTAAGGAACAAATTATATTGTACTAACAGACCAGTCTTGTCTAGACATTGCATTTTAAGTGTCCCGTTGGTGGTCTCCAGACCTGCCGTCAATTATTTGCCAATGTAATCGATTACATTCCAAATCCATGCTTACTGTTTATGACTATGGTACATTTCTAAGCAATGGTCTCTTAATGTGCTGCCCGATTAGCGCAGTGGTTAGAGCGCTCGCTTCTCACCAATGCAACCCGCGTTCGATCCACGGACCGGAAAGTATGTGAGATGGTAAGTTGGTCGCCAGATCGGACAGGTGGGTTTTCTCCGGGAACTCCGGTTTCCTACCACACGAATGACCACATTTACGCTTTCATACATGCCAACGAGAGTGATTAATATAAGTTGTTAAAACTTGCTTCGCAATCGTTGTAAAATAAATAAAGTTTAAACTTTCAAGGATGACTGTATGTATTTTGTGTAATTTCCTTCAGACGATATATTATTGCTGGTGACTTTGAAAACAGTACCAGCAAGACTGCAACAGCGCACTACAACGGGGAACCATACCACAGTATAGCCATTGCCCTGCACTACACCATGAGAGCATTACTCCAGGATATAACAGCCGACAGCAACAAGGATATACAAATAACCAACCATCCTCTACCGAAGAAGATCACCGATAATTCGCGACGTATCTACTTCAGTTCCAATGGTACTGGATTCTTGATCGCCATCTGTGTGCTGTTTGGTATGGCGTTCATGGGCACAAGTTTCATCTTATTTCTGATTAAGGAGCGATCCGTTGGCGCCAAGCATCTGCAGGTGGTCAGTGGTGTCGGGCCGATATCATTCTGGGCGTCTACATTCGTCTGGGACATCATAAATTACACAATCCCTGTGTTATTCATCATGGGACTATTTGCTGTTTTTCAAACAGAGGCTTATGTAAACGATGGTAGACTTGCAATTGTTTTCCTTATCTTTCAACTGTATGGATGGTCACTGCTACCATTTGTATACATACAACACTACTTGTTCACCAAACCTGCAACGGGCATGGTAGTCGTCTCAATGATCAATCTGTTATCTGGTGAGTTTACTAATTTATTCGTAATCTACAGTCAAACCTGTCTTAAGCAGCCAGTCAAGGGAGTCAGAGAAAGTGGCTGCTTAGCACAGGTGGCTGTTTAATAGAGGTCAAATATATAATAAAACAACCGATTGGGAATCTGGAACCTGGCTGCTTAATACAGGTTGGCTGCTTAATGGAGGTGACCATTAACACAGGTTTGACTGTATTTGTTTTTTCGCTACATACCAAAATTTCTTTGTTTTGCACCATTTTGAAGAAAGTGGGGTATATGTCATGCAGATTTAAGTAGGTCGGAAGGTCAGTTAATTCGATATTCCCATTTTCATGATCACTATAACTTTGAGACCACTGGACCATTTTTCAAATAAATCCATTCATATGTTTAACCCTTTCAACACCACAGACCTCTAAATAGGCTTACAAAAAGTGAAGATCCAGATGAGCCGACTCGTGACGAGCCGTCTCATCAGGATCTGCACTTTTTGCAAGTAGTATTACTAATTTTAGACAAAATTACCCATCTTGATAAATGAACTGGTCCGAATGTAATTTTCTTATTCATTTATTGGTCTAAGAATATCATGGACCAGTCCATGTGAGTTACTTGGTGTTGAATGGGTTAATAGATTGAATTGATGTGTCATGCACACCCAGGCATGTAGCTACAATCAATGTGATGATTAAACCAGCAATCGTCAAAAATCGGTTTAATATTATGTGTCCGCTCTGTATCTTTGAAATCAGACGAACAAGCTTGAAATAACTGCGTAAAATCCATCATATTGATGTAGATGTGTCGCGTGCAATGTCATACTTAAATATCAAACGTCAAATGTGGGTGGGTGCAATATTTTATGTGTTTTACGTTTTTATTTATCGTCGCTACCGGTTGCCCATATGAGCGATGCCTCCTTGAAAAGATTAGTCATTTTAGATTTTTGGAGGATAGTGCAATGATACAGACAGAGACCCATTCCAGAGTCTTCTCTGGTTCTTGTACATGCACGGTGTACATCACCGACACGAGACCCGGTTTAAATTCCCATCTGAAAGACTGTTAATTGTGTTATCGAACCTGCGATCCCTGGATTACCAGTCCAGCGTGTTAACCACTGGACTACAGATCCCTGGATTACCAGTCCAGCGTGTTAACCACTGGACTACAGATCCCTGGATTACCAGTCCAGCGTGTTAACCACTGGACTACAGATCCCTGGATTACCAGTCCAGCGTGTTAACCACTGGACTACAGATCCCTGGATTACCAGTCCAGCGTGTTAACCACTGGACTACAGATCCCTGGATCCCTGTCCAGTTAACCACTGGACTACAGATCCCTGTATTACCAGTCCAGCGTGTTAACCACTGGACTACAGATCTGTCTGTTTTCCAAAGAGTTATTGACCATATTTAAGACAACCTTGATCGCACACATGGATAAATTCTCTTATACAACTGCCACATTGAGTATCTAAATACCGTATAATGGGTAATTTTCACGACGTGCAATTTTCACTACAAAATGGGTTTTCGCGATTTCAATTTTCACAAATTTGTAATCTCAAATAAGTTATTATATTATCAAAATATTTTATTTACCCGTTCATGTGACATGTCTATGTTGGCAGGTATTCACTATTGTAAACATATACAACTTTCGTCTTCTCAATAGCCTACTGCAAACGGATGAATCTGTCTAAGGGAGGTAACTAGGTTTTACAAGTATGTTTCAAAAGGAGAAAAAAAAGTTTTTTACATTTAATGTTAATTTGCCAGTAGAAAAAAATGTGAAAAACGGATGTATTGGAATCTAGGCTGGTGCAGATT
The DNA here is from genome assembly GCA_014843695.1 of Archivesica marissinica. Lineage (NCBI taxonomy): Eukaryota > Metazoa > Mollusca > Bivalvia > Venerida > Vesicomyidae > Archivesica > Archivesica marissinica. The sequence continues at coordinate 47,857,865 of CM026398.1, read as the reverse complement.
TGTAATGGTGTTTATCTGTTTATTTCTGTAGGCCTTGTGTTTATGTTTGCGACGTATATCCTGAGCATCCCAGTGCTCGGTACAGAGGATATTGGCAAGACCCTGGAGATGTTGTTTATGATATTCCTGCCTAACTATGACCTAGGACTGGCCCTGATGGACATGTACACCAATGCTGAGTATAAGGCCGTCTGTGACTCGTACAACTACAAGGCAGTATGTGAAGTCATCCGGACAAATCAAACCCATCGTACAGATCCATGCTGCTTTCCAGGTCTGTACAATAGAAATCAATATCGGGGTTACATTTTTATTTGATGTCAATATTGTAAGGTCGTTCAAATCACTTGCCCCTGACCACTCTAGTTCGAATCCCACGTTCATGTGAGGAAACTATCAAGCTGGCTTGTGGAAGGTCAGTGGTTCTACCTGGGTGCCTGTCAAAACAATTAAATTACAATAACACAAGTGGAAATGCATATTTTGATGATCACTCGAAGAAATAAATTCCTATCTTACACTAATAAACACAAACTGTTTCATTTACGATTTCCAATGATTTTGGCTAATATAATATTTGTTATCAAATTTAATTAATTTTATCTGCCATTGTCGGAAGCCTCATTTCACTACAATACAAGACCACACAACCACTTCTGTTAGTGTGATCATCCGTAATAAGAAATAGTTCCGCTGTCATTTTCCAGTAAGTTTCTGTTTGCTGTTAAAATTAAAAACTACATACTAAGCAAATTCATTACAATATATTACATTATAATTAACTGTTCATGATTGTCAGAAAATGGCTAAGATACAAAAGTAAATCCAACCGCGGAGGAATACAAAACTCAAACAGTGACAGAGAAAATGCCATCTTCCACTGTTTGAAGACAGTGAAAGATAGCATTTTCTTTCACTGAGAAAACTCGGTCATGCATTATAAAACATTAAAGAAAACAACATTTCTAGAAAATAATTCTGATCAGGATTATGATTTAAAGCGATACTACATCGGTGAAAACGCAAATGTCTGCGGAATGTAATTTCCTATTATATTATATCATTCTTTTCCAAATATTTGTCTCAAAAACTGAGTATTTCAGCAAATAAAGAAATGTCATATATGCGGTTTGTTGACATAACAACATAATGTAAATAGGATCGATATTCATGCGGAATACAACACGTGTATCATGAATAACATGATTTATGTTGCAGATTTACCGTTATATCTCACATGTGTGCCTATGCATATTTATTTGTAGACTAATCTTAGTTAAATTATCACTAAACGAAAGTATCGCGCATTTGGTATTGACTCTAATGACAAACAAATGTCAATTCAGGAGCGCGGATGACCGTCATATGAAATCCTACTTTCACTTTTGAAGTTTTGAAGCGACCGCAAAAACACTGTTTATTGATTCAATGTTAGTGTTCGGATATATTAGAAAAGAATTCGTTGTAGCAATACTTGAAAACATGCATTTTATTTGCTTTTTGCGATGTAATGTCGCTTTAAGATAATGATATAATGAAATCTAGAGCAAACTTGCATCTTGAAGGGAGTTGTATATTTCAGCTTAAGCAAAACAACATAAGCAAAACAGTTATTCATGTTTTGTTCTTGTTTTGTAAATATTACAGATCACTGCTCCACAGATTTCTGCTTCACCTTCTTTGATGATTTTCTGACTTGGGAGAAGCCTGGTATAGGACGAGAATGCCTCTTCATGTTACTACAGGGAATCGTGTACTTCTGTTTCGTTCTCGTGATTGAGGCCGGCATTTTCCAGCGAATCTTTAGCATTTTCAGGTGTCAACACCATATGTCGGTAGGGTCGGAGCTGAATATGAGGGAAGTACAAGACAGTGACGTCGCCGAGGAAAGTCGCCGGATCAATGACACACCTGTGGAACAACTCATGCAATCTGAATCTCTCATACTGAAGGTAACACTGTCCAGAGATTTATAAATAAGAGAGATAGGAAACTATTAAATGCCTCAAACACACGCGTGTCTGTAGTCTGAGCAATAACTACAAACACACGCGTGTCTGTAGTCTGAGCAATAACTACAAACACACGTGTGTCTGTAGTCTGAGCAATAACTACAAACACACGTGTGTCTGTAGTCTGAGCAATAACTACAAACACACGCGTGTCTGTAGTCTGAGCAATAACTACAAACACACGCGTGTCTGTAGTCTGAGCAATAACTACAAACACACATGTGTCTGTAGTCTGAGCAATAACTACAAACACACACGTGTCTGTAGTCTGAGCAATAACTACAAACACACACATGTCTGTAGTCTGAGCAATAACTACAAACACACATGTGTCTGTAGTCTGAGCAATAACTACAAACACACACGTGTCTGTAGTCTGAGCAATAACTACAAACACACACATGTCTGTAGTCTGAGCAATAACTACAAACACACATGTGTCTGTAGTCTGAGCAATAACTACAAACACACACGTGTCTGTAGTCTGAGCAATAACTACAAACACACACATGTCTGTAGTCTGAGCAATAACTACAAACACACATGTGTCTGTAGTCTGAGCAATAACTACAAACACACACGTGTCTGTAGTCTGAGCAATAACTACAAACACACACATGTCTGTAGTCTGAGCAATAACTACAAACACACATGTGTCTGTAGTCTGAGCAATAACTACAAACACACACGTGTCTGTAGTCTGAGCAATAACTACAAACACACATATGTCTGTAGTCTGAGCAATAACTACAAACACACACATGTGTGTAGTCTGAGCAATAACTACAAACACATGTGTGTCTGTAGTCTGAGCAATAACTACAAACACACATGTGTCTGTAGTCTGAGCAATAACTACAAACACACATGATTGTCTGTAGTCTGAGCAATAACTACAAACACACGCGTGTCTGTAGTCAGAGCAATAATTACAAACACATGCTTGTCTGTAGTCTGAGCAATAACAACAAACACATGTGTCTGTAGTCTGAGCAATAGCTACAAACACACATGTGTCTTGTAGTCTGATGACAGTTGCTGAGTACCATCTCACATACTTCCCGGTCCGAGGATCGAACCCGGGTTGCATTGGTGAGAAGCGAGCGCGCTGACCACTGCACTAATCAGACAGCCAAATTGAGTATTTGTAGATACATGTATAAATGTCTCTCTATAACATAGTTGATATAAGTTACCGGGATGTATGTGAGATGGTACGGTGGTCGCCAAATCGGACAGGTGGGTTTTCTCCGGGTACTCCGGTTTCCTCCCACACGAATGACCACATTTATGCTTTAATCCGCGAGAGTGATTAATATAAAAATATGTGTTGTCTCCCGTGCATTGTAGGGTAGCACTTATGTTGACAAATTTGGTATGTCATTGTTGATATGTGTTTTAATTTACAAATGTCTATTGGTAATTGAATATTTAATCATTTATTGCATACAGAATGTTAGTAAGATTTATGGTAATGGGTTCCAAGCTGTGAGGAACTTGTCTTGTGGGATACCAGCTCAAGAGTGCTTCGGCCTGCTGGGACAGAACGGTGCCGGGAAGACGACCGCATTCAAGATGCTGACCGGCGATGAAATCCTCACTACTGGCAATGCATATCTAGATAGATTCTCCGTGAAGAAGGACATTAAACAGGTGCTATTGCAGTTATGTCCACCATGTGGCAGTGTATGTTATGAGAGTTAACGGCTCTGCATGGGTTCCATACTGGAATTGCAGTCTCAATCCGATTTAGCTTGTATTGCAATCCAGCTAAAATAAATTTGTATAAACTAATCACGAGTCCGCCTCCGTGGTCGAGTGGTTATGGTCGCTGACTTGTATACCACTGTAACATATCATCACTGATGGTCACGGGTTCGAGCTCCGCTCAGGCCTTGTCTCATTTATATGAAAAAGTTGGCAGTTTCTTACGGAGGTTGGTGCACCCAAGTACTGGTTAACCGCTGGAGCCTGCCCAGGAAAGGTGTTGTTGGGTAAACTGCCCGCCGGCGATATAGCCCAAAATGGTGCTGATGCAGGCGTAAAACCCGAAATATAACATAACAAACTAATCCGATGAGCGGCACTTCACATTTGAGATGCTTGTATATACTAAGAGCAGAGCGTCTAAAAATGTCAAAGTTAAATTAGTCCCTGACACGTCCACCTCCTCCCCCATCCAAAGCAAACTGAAGTCTGAAAGGTATATCATGTAGCATGCAAACAAAATCATTTACAATGTAACACAAACAATAAAAACTGTAGTAGTAATGTGCGTGAAAATTGTAATCAATAACGTGTCCGAAATATTAACTATCCTACTACTACTACTACCATCATCTGTGTATAAAGTATTCATATTGGTTGTATAAAGCGGCGATTGATAGTCGAACTTTGTGCAAGATATCGCGGTAAAACATGATTGCATGATGAACAAAGCATTCTAACTTGACAAAGTTAAAAATTCACACGTTCAAGAAACACTATGTGTAAATTACACGAAACATTTTAGAACATTAATATTTTAGAACAGTCAAATGGAGGCTATTCAGAGGAGTGTATCACAGGTGTAGCGGGAGCCTCGTAGATAGGGATCGACTCAATCACTGGACCGACTACACTCTGTGATACACTTCTTGGAAGTAGATTTTAGTTTGTTGTGTTCCATCTAACGATGTATCTATAGCATTTTAATTCTTAACCTTTATTCTTTTATGTACTTTTCTTAATATTTTTGATAAACATTTTACATTGTTTTAATTTTATTATTATTTGATTTATTCCTACCAAATTGTTGTCCTTAATGTTGACTATTGTAATGTATGTTGTAAAAATGTCTTGCTATGCTAAATTAATGTTAAGCACTCTTGAACGTATACTATCTGTATGAAAAGAGTGCTATACAAATCTGGTAAAATAATAATAATGACTTAAGAACAAACCTACCGTTGTTAAATCTGCAATAAACAACAGCTGGAGCCAGTCTATTTTATGGCTGTTCCATTTTACTCCACCGACAAACTAACACACACATTTATTTGTTTCGTAGCATTATATTTGGTGATTTTAGAATGGAAATAATATTTGTCTTGCCGTTGTTTATCGGCGAATAAAACACGGGTTTGGAGCTCTGATGCGTAGGAATTAACCACTAAATGAAATTGTTTGAAAAGTGTGTGTTTTTACGTTTATTTATCGTTGCTACCGGTTGCCCATATGAGCGACGCCTCCTGAAGAGATTAGTTATTTTAGATTTTGGAGGATAGTGCATGATACAGACAGAGACCCATTCCAGAATCTCCTCTGGTTCTTTTACGTGCACAGTGTAAGCACCGACACGAGACCTCGGTTTAACGTCCCATCTGAAAGACTGTTAATTTTATTAGGGTCAGACGGGGGATCGAATCTGGACTACAGATCTGTCTGTTTGAAAAGTTGCTTTTGCATTCCGTTATCATTGACATGGTATGGTCTAGCGACTTTTCTTGCATATGTCATCATTCTGCATAGATATAATGCATTCAATTAAATGAATAGAATTTTAAAGCCCCATAAATGTGCAGGAAACACTCGAGGTTATGTGAAACCTCCTGTAGTGAGGATTTAGCACACCTGGTGACAATAAAAACCGTCTTCTCCAGGTACAGCAAAATCTTGGATACTGCCCACAGTTTGATGCTCTCATTGATCAGATGACAGGCCGAGAGACGTTGTACATGTATGCTCGTCTGAGAGGGATCGTAGAAGATCAGATTGCGGGAGTCGTGAACCAGGTTATTGACACGTTGATGCTGGTGAAACATGTCGATAAGCAGACAGGATTCTACAGGTTAGATACTTGGGGGTATCAAATATTTGACACGTTTTCTGCCTCCCACCCTCCGAGTCTGTATGTTCCTTGTATTACCGGTATTTAGTGATTTAAAGTTTGAATCCTGTGGAATATTAGGGCTCAACGTTTGTATATAAATTTTGACCATGACCTGTATCAAGGTCACCTTCCACCCAATTGACCTTTTGTAAGGTCATCTCAGACTGGCTCACTTCTCACCAATGCAACCCGGGTTCGATCCTCAGACTGGGAAGTATGTGAGATGGTACATTGGTCGCCAGATCGGACAGTTGGGTTTTCTCCGGGTACTCCGGTTTCCTCCCACATGAATGACCACATATACGCTTTCATCCGCGCCAATGAGAGTGATTAATATAAGTTGTTAAAACTTAAAAGTTTAAACTTTTTTTTTTAGATCTCAGACATGTTTAGCTAATATTCTCCTACAATGCCCCTAGTCTCTAGTACTCTACCTTGGTATATACATTTTGACCGTAACCTTATTCAAGGTCACCTTTCACCTTTTCAATACATTCTCACAATAGTCCTAGACAAGAAACAATTGAGTCTTTTTTATTTTTATTCTATTTTGCGTACTCTTTTCAGGAAAGAAACTCGTTTAGTTTAATCAAACGTTAGCTTGACTTTCTGGTGAAGGTCGTTGTCTAATGTTGCTAAAACGTGTGGCCCAAACCACTTGCATTGTTATGCTATGTATTGTTATATATTTGTGGAAGTCGTGATAGCGCAGTGGATGCACGTTCGCTTCAGGTGCGAAAGGTCCGGAGTTCGAGCCCCGCTGGAGCCGTTACGATTGTGCCCTTAGGCAAGGCATTTAAATTCCACATTGCCGCTTCTTTCCCTCGTGGCGATGGATTCCATCAGGAATCAGGTCTCGAGAGTGATTAATATAAGGTTGAAAGAACTTGTTTCGCAATCGAGCTAAAATAAATTTGTATAAACTAAGAAACAATCCACATATTTAAAGGTACTGGTTTGCTCTTACAGTGGCGGTAACAAGCGAAAATTGAGCACAGCCATAGCTTTGATTGGAGATCCACCATTTATATTCTTGGATGAGCCGACAACCGGTATGGATCCTGGAGCACGTCGACAGCTGTGGAATGTACTATCTGACGTACGTGCCAGCGGCAGGACACTCATTCTCACTTCACACAGGTATGTTGTTACATTTTTCTTATTATACGTTGTATGGTCAAGTGGTTACGGTCGTTTACATCAAATGACTTGCCCTTCATCGCTGTAGATTCGAATTCCACTTGTGATGTTTGATGTTAGGAAGCTATCCAGTTGGCTTGCAGAAGGTTGGTGGTTCTACTAGGGTCCATGCCTGATATACTACTCGGAGGGGCACCTAAGCTGTTGGTGCGACTTTAAGCCCCAAGAAGAAGTTATTATTATTAGTGTCACTGGCTGTGCATGCGGAGTTCAATGCACACTCACAAGTCTAGCTAGTTGAGAATTACATGTCGGATCAGCCGCAGTGTAACACCATGTCGGATCAGCCACTGCAGTGTAACACCATGTCTGATCAGACACTGCGGTGTAACACCATGTCTGATCAACTGCAGTGTAACACCATGTCTGATCAGCCGCTGCAGTGTAACACCATGTCTGATCAACTGCAGTGTAACACCATGTCTGATCACCCGCAGTGTAGCACCATGTCTGATCAGCCACTGCAGTGTAACACCATGTCTGATCAACTGCAGTGTAACACCATGTCTGATCAGCCGCTGCAGTGTAACACCATGTCTGATCACCCGCAGTGTAACACCATGTCTGATCACCCGCAGTGTAACACCATGTCTGATCACCCGCAGTGTAACACCATGTCTGATCACCCGCAGTGTAACACCATGTCTGATCAACTGCAGTGTAACACCATGTCTGATCAGCCGCTGCAGTGTAACACCATGTCTGATCAGCCGCTGCAGTGTAACACTATGTCTGATCAGCCGCTTCAGTGTAACACCATGTCTGATCAGCCGCTGCAGTGTAACACCGTGTCTGATCAACCACTGCAGTGTAACACCATGTCTGATCAGCCACTGCAGTGTAACACCATGCCTGATCAGCCGCTGCAGTGTAACACCATGTCTGATCACCCGCAGTGTAACACCATGTCTGATCAGCCGCTGCAGTGTAACACCATGTCTGATCACCCGCAGTGTAACACCATGTCTGATCAGCCACTGCAGTGTAACACCATGTCTGATCAGGATCCATTTTGTTTGCTATTCAGCTAAGTGTTTTAGCTGCACATAGAACTCTATGCTGTTTGTAAAGGTTCCTATATGCGACATCAGCAGTGAAAGGTTTAACCTGGACATTGATAAGGAACTGAAGCAAGTACAATGAGAAAATGTTTTTAGAAATAAACTCAAAACACATTTGTTTAAAGGAATTCTATGAGAACAAACAGTAACCTGTTTAATATGTGAATGTTTTGTGTCTGGACATTCAGTAAAAGTTATTTTTGCTATACTAGTTATTGTGTAATGTAGGTATAAAATATTTGTATTTTTGTTAATACAAATTTTCATGATTTGATTTTAAATTATGGATTTACTTAATAGATTAATTTTGTGTCCTAGAAATCTGATCGTTTCATAATTTGATTACTTATTTACTATGTATGGATGTATTAGTCATTCTTGTTTGTTACTTTAAACTTTATTTATTTTACAACGATTGTGAAGCAAGTTTTAACAACTTATATTAATCACTCTCGTTGGCGCGGATGAAAGCGTAAATGTGGTTATTCGTGTGGGAGAAAACCGGAGTACCTGGAGAAAACCCACCAGTCCGATCTGGCGACCATCGTACCAGTGTTGGGTTAATTAATATTTTTAAATTATATTTTAGTGATTTTTAAGCGCAAACGAATATTATAATTGTTATGCTATTTGTATTCCCATGAGATTTTAAACTTGTGTTTATTTTGTGTCTGTAGTATGGAGGAATGTGACGCCCTGTGCACTCGGGTTGTTATCATGGTGAATGGCAGGTTTGTCTGTCTTGGGAGTCCACAACATCTGAAGAATAAATTCGGTCATGGCTACACGCTATTTTGTCGGATGGGCCTCAACGCTTCTGGGCTAGTATCCAGTAGCGAGCCACTGGTGAACTTTCTGAAGGCGACATTTCCTGATACGGAGGTATTCGATGATAACCAAGGTTACGTCCACTTCCGTATACCGAACGACAATGCTAAACTGGGGCAAATATTTGGTGTGATGGAGCATGCCAAGCGACAGTTTTCTGTTGACGACTACTCTGTACACCAAACTACGCTTGAACAGATATTTTTGGCCTTCACTCAAAATCAATCCCCACCTATACAGCAGATAACGGGATGTTGTACAGGATGTCTGTAATAGCATTAGAAACTAGCCTGCACCAGTGTATTGCTAATGAATATACTTTAAAAATCAATTATGAATTTAGTTGAAACAGATTTGTTCTGTTTTTATGTTTTCTCTTTTACCCAAAACCCTGGGGGATTCTATTATGAATATGGAAAGTAGATGACTCCACTATAGAAAGGTCATGTTAAAAGGCTTATTTGATTAGTCAGAGTACATACAAATGTAGATGGAACATGTTCCGGTATGGAAGAGGGTCTGAAGGATATAACACTTCTAAAACAAGCTTTCTGATTTGTTGGTCTGGAGGCAATGTTTCGAATCGACCAATCAGATTGGTTGAGCTTCAGTTGAGATCTGAGTAAAGTTTTGTAATGAGTATGTTAGGAAGTATGGGCTATTTTATACTTCGAAGTGCAAGTAACCACTACACATTGCTGTGATGGTTGCGTTGTGCTGTATGCGACACTAACTGTAGATGTGATGTAGTTATTGACTTATTTTTACTAGTGTTTGCTTAGTTTTATCTTGGACCGAAGTTCCTTTACTAGAAGGGACTTGGTAATTAAATTGATTTGTATCGATAGCAGTGTGGAGAATGCAGCTTGGGGTAACAATAATTGTAATTTATTCTGAATTTTTATATTTGTATATATGGCAATTACCGGTAAAGAAAATGTTCTCAATCGATATCAGATTTTTATTATCAAATGTACTGGCAAACTTAGTTCTCTCTGTGATGTTAACCCGTAACCTGCCGAATAAATGAAAATGTGTAAACAACATAGATCCAGATCAGCTGCGGCGTAACACCGTGTCTAATCAGGATCTATGTTGTTTGCTATTCAGGCAAGTATTTTAGCTCCACAATCAGAATAGCACACAGCATAGGGAACGTTCTGTGCCATCTGATCTGGCTCTATGGTGTTTGTAAAAGCGACTTTAGTTGTGATTGGCAGGTTACAGGTTAATGCTTTTAAAATCATTTATATATATAATTTTACATATCTCTCCATTGTGCGTTGGATGAGGGGTTGGGAGTTCAAGGAAACAATGCCACAAAGTGCAGTCAATGAAACAAGACTGTTCTGCGAGCCTTCCAAAAAACAGCATCATCCATATCTGTTTAAAAAAATAGGTCACTACATGTAGGTCAAGAACATCTTACATTGAGCTACCATGAAGGTAGCAACTATATTTTAGCCCCATTTCAGGTCAAAAGTTGTTACAAAGTTATACATATAAGTTTAAACATTATTTTATTTCCCAATCTTATACAGTTTGAACAATGCATACATTACATATTAAGCGTTTGCTTCAGGTGCGAAAGGTCCGGAGTTCGAGCCCCGCTGGAGCCGTTACGATTGTGCCCTTAGGCAAGGCATTTAAATTCCACGTTGCCTCTTCTCTCTCCCTCGTGGCGATGGATTCCATCAGTAATGAGGTCTCGAGAGTGATTAATATAAGTTGACATAACTTGTTTCGCAATCGAGCTAAAATAAATTTGTATATATAAATATTATATCAAAATACAGAAAAAGGATTAGAATGAAAGGCAGAGTCTTATATAAGTCTTCTTCTCAAACATCTTGGTGATTGATCATCTGTCTTTTCATCGTAGCAAAACTAGGTTACTAGGTCAAATTAGTAATATTTTTAGGCACTGTAGGAACTCTATTTTTAACTCAATATTTTTTAAGGTTTGCTTCAAGTTACATTTTAATGAAAGCATGGTTTATTTTTTGTTTTTTTTACAATGATTGCGAAGCAAGTTTTAACAACTTATATTAATCACTCTCGTTGGCTCGGATGAAAGCGTATATATGGTCATTCATGTGGGAGGAAACCGGAGTACCCGGAGAAAACCCACCTGTCCGATCTGGCGACCATCGTACCATCTCACATTCTTCCCTGTCCGAGGATCGAACCCGGGTAGCATTGGTGAGAAGCAAGTGCGCTAATCGGACAGCCGATTTGTTGCTCAACTAGTTCAATAAAAAAAGCTATGTTGCCAGGTAAAATTAAAGAGAATGTCCATGTTTACATGGTAACAGCTATAATAGTAACCAAGTTTGTTTTATTTGGAATTTCATAAAACATAATGTATGCTGATCTGTCGCCCCACCCCCTCCCGTCCCATCCCCCATATTCACATATGGTTTAGTTCATACACATATCCTTTAGCTTGGTAGCAAAACAGTTCTTACAGCATTATGACAATTGATATAAGGATCTGATGAGCAATGTAGGGTGGTGTGTGGGTGTTGTTTTGGTGGTGTGTGGGTGTTGTTTTGGTGTGTGGGTGTTGTTTAGGTGTTGTGGTCACCAGTCAGGTGATATCATCATGACACTCGTGTTTTGACAGTTGGTTAATAGTAGTACTGTTAGACAACCTCAACCTCTATGTACTGTTACAGTACAGTACACATTAAGTTTAATAGAACAATGCACTTTTGAATATGTCATTATTATCTTCCTTTAAAATATTTACAATTGACGGAAATGTCGGGTGAAATTAATTGACAGAAATCTCCGATGAAATTAGTTTCAAGTTACAGTGCAACCTTGTATGTGCCATAACAAATGTGCAAATATTTTTGCTTGCTTTTGATGGAATACGTTTTTTGTTTGTACATGTATAATTAATTTGTACCGTATCTATTCTCCTTTGAGGCGGAGTACATACGAGGCGGCATACATATACATGACGGGTTGTTAGTTGTTACTTTTTCTGCAACCGATTTATTTTATTATGATTGTACTTTTGGATTTACTTATGTTGTAAATTCCTCTCACATTCCAATATTGAGAGGAAAAATCTCCGTGCTATTTTTTGAGTAGATACGGTATGTAAGATATTGTTGATGAGAGGTTGTTTCTTAGCTCTTTGCATTGTGGGTAAGACTAAGTAACACCTATAAATAGTTCTAATAATTGTAGCAGACGACAATACATTAATGTGGTTTTCTTTATATTTAAGCGGAAAACTATGGAAATATTTCCTGGAATTTCGTGTTGACATAATTCTAATGAAATTCCATGACATATTATACTGTTATTTTCACCGCTAGCGTGCAAAGTATTCAGTTGCATGTTCATTTAATTTCATACAAATGCGTTACATGACTTTCAATGGATGTCTTTTACAAGTCCGCCTCCGTGGTCGAGTGGTTAAGGTCGCTGACTTGAATACCACTGTAACCTATCATCACTGATGGTCACAGGTTCGAGCCCCGCTCAGACCGTGTCTCATTTATATGAAAAAGTTGGCAGTTTCTTACGGAGGTTGGTGCACCCAAGTACTGGTTAACTGCTGGAGCCTGCCCAGGAAAGGTGTTGTTAGGTAAACTGCCCACCGGCGATATAGCCCAAAATGGTGCTGATGCAGGCGTAAAACCCGAAATACAGTCGAACCTGTCTTAAACAGCCAGCCACGGGAGTCAGAGAAAGTGGCTGCTTAGCACAGGTGGCTGCTTAATAGAGGTCAAATATATAATAAAACAACTGATTGGGAATCTGGAAACTGGCTGCTTAATACAGGTTGGCTGCTTAATGGAGGTGACCACTAACACAGGTTTGACTGTATAACAAATATATGTTTTACAAAATCTATATAAATATTTTTACATTTAACTTATTATATTATTTCTACTGTCATATAAACTATACTTGAAACTGTTAATACGATTCACCCTCCGGAGTTGGAAAGCCCGGGTCTCTGAGAGGGTGGAGGTTATTCTATACTATATGTTTGCGCTCTATTCTGTACATTAACACTTCATCTACTTGTGGTGATTCTGTGCACATCGATATTTGTAACGTAACAGATTTGTGTATATTGCCGACTTACTGTGTGTGTTAACAATTTGTATTGTTGTTTTCTATATGTATTCAAGAACCTGCGGTCTACTATCGGATTGATTGTTTTACCTATATTTTCATCTTTCATGAATGTTATACATATTACTGTACATGAATGTACCTCGCTATTAAATGTGACATATTACTGTACATGAATGTACCTCGCTATTAAATGTGACATATTACTGTACATGAATGTACCTCACTATTAAATGTGACATATTACTGTACATGAATGTATATCGCTATTAAATGTGACATATTACTGTACATGAATGTACCACTATTAAATGTGATATATGTTACTGTACATGAATGTACCACTATTAAATGTGATATATTACTGTACATGAATGTACCACTATTAAATGTGATATATTACTGTACATGAATGTACCACTATTAAATGTGATATATGTTACTGTACATGAATGTACCACTATTAAATGTGATATATGTTACTGTACATGAATGTACCACTATTAAATGTGATATATGTTACTGTACATGAATGTACCTTATTAAATGTGAAAAATAATGTATATTACTCATCTGTGATGTGACAATAAGACATGCATGTTTGGTTGGCATTTTGCCTATATATTGAAAAATAGATTAAAAAGCCATATATATAATCGTGTTTTAAAATGAGGAGACATCTTATTATGAACATTTCCTTGACCTTTATGGGAGATATTGTGTATGAACCAGGGATATCTGGCATCTTACATTATGGATCCCTGGTATAAACACAATTGAAAAGAACTGCCTTACCCTAGCATAGCCGCACAGCATGACTGAATACTGGGTTTTACCCTAGCATAGCTGCAACACATGACTGAATACTGGGTTTTACCCTAGCATAGCTGCAACACATGACTGAATACTGGGTTTTACCCTAGCATAGCTGCAACACATGACTGAATACTGGGTTTTACCCTAGCATAGCTGCAACACATGACTGAATACTGGGTTTTACCCTAGCATAGCTGCAACACATGACTGAATACTGGGTTTTACCCTAGCATAGCTGCAACACATGACTGAATACTGGGTTTTACCCTAGCATAGCTGCAACACATGACTGAATACTGGGTTTTACCCTAGCATAGCTGCAACACATGACTGAATACTGGGTTTTACCCTAGCATAGCTGCAACACATGACTGAATACTGGGTTTTACCCTAGCATAGCTGCAACACATGACTGAATACTGGGTTTTACCCTAGCATAGCTGCAACACATGACTGAATACTGGGTTTTACCCTAGGCTAACCACAACACATGACTGAACACTGCAGAATACTTACATGCATTGGAGATAAAACTATACGGTACTTAATAACAACAACTCCATATGCACAGACATATCTGTAGTCCAGTTGTTCACACATTGGAATGATAATCCAGGGATCACAGGTTCACTCCCCCCCCCCATCTGACCATAATAAAAATTAATAGTCTTTCAGATGGGACTTTAAACCGAGGTCTTGTGCAGGTGCTTTACACTGTGCATGTAAAAGAAACAGAGAAGATTCTGGAATGGATCTGTCTGTATCATGCACTATCCTCCAAAAATCTAAAATGACTAATCTCTTCAGGAGGCATCGCTCATATGGACAACCGGTAGCGACGGTAAATAAGCGTAAAACACAAAACAATTCCATAACAGCTGACAATAACCCAGATCAATACAACATGTAACATGGCTGACAATGAACCCAGATCGATCTATCATGCAACAGAGCTGACAATGCATGCCTGTTGTACTATCATGCAACAGAGCTGACAATGAATGCAGGTCATACTATCATGTAACAGAGCTGACAATGAATGCCTGTTGTACTATCGTGTAACAGAGCTGACAATGAATGCAGGTCATACTATCATGTAACATAGCTGACAATGAATGCCTGTTGTACTATCATGTAACAGAGCTGACAATGAATGCCTGGTGTACTATCATGTAACAGAACTGACAATGCATGCCTGTTGTACTATCATGCAACAGAGCTGACAATGCATGCCTGTTGTACTATCATGCAACAGAGCTGACAATGCATGCCTGTTGTACTATCATGTAACAGAGCTGACAATGAACACAGCTCTTTCTCTCGTGTAACAGAACTGACAATGAACATAGGTCATACTATCATGCAACAGAGCTGACAATGCATGCCTGTTGTACTATCATGCAACAGAGCTGACAATGCATGCCTGTTGTACTATCATGCAACAGAGCTGACAATGCATGCCTGTTGTACTATCATGCAACAGAGCTGACAATGCATGCCTGTTGTACTATCATGTAACAGAGCTGACAATGAACACAGCTCTTTCTCTCGTGTAACAGAACTGACAATGAACATAGGTCATACTATCATGCAACAGAGCTGACAATGCATGCCTGTTGTACTATCATGTAACAGAGCTGACAATGAACACAGCTCTTTCTCTCGTGTAACAGAACTGACAATGAACATAGGTCATACTATCATGCAACAGAGCTGACAATGAATGCCTGTTGTACTATCATGTAACAGAGCTGACAATGAATGCCTGGTGTACTATCATGTAACAGAACTGACAATGCATGCCTGTTGTACTATCATGCAACAGAGCTGACAATGCATGCCTGTTGTACTATCATGCAACAGAGCTGACAATGCATGCCTGTTGTACTATCATGTAACAGAGCTGACAATGAACACAGCTCTTTCTCTCGTGTAACAGAACTGACAATGAACATAGGTCATACTATCATGCAACAGAGCTGACAATGCATGCCTGTTGTACTATCATGCAACAGAGCTGACAATGCATGCCTGTTGTACTATCATGCAACAGAGCTGACAATGCATGCCTGTTGTACTATCATGCAACAGAGCTGACAATGCATGCCTGTTGTACTATCATGTAACAGAGCTGACAATGAACACAGCTCTTTCTCTCGTGTAACAGAACTGACAATGAACATAGGTCATACTATCATGCAACAGAGCTGACAATGCATGCCTGTTGTACTATCATGTAACAGAGCTGACAATGAACACAGCTCTTTCTCTCGTGTAACAGAACTGACAATGAACATAGGTCATACTATCATGCAACAGAGCTGACAATGAATGCCTGTTGTACTATCATGTAACAGAGCTGACAATGAATGCCTGTTGTACTATCATGTAACAGAGCTGACAATGCATGCCTGTTGTACTATCATGTAACAGAGCTGACAATGAATGCCTGTTGTACTATCATGTAACAGAGCTGACAATGAATGCCTGTTGTACTATCATGTAACAGAGCTGACAATGAATGCAGGTCGTACTATCATTTGTCGGGAAGGGCCGTAACTAATGTTGCTAGAACTTGTGGCCCGACCTGTTTGCTTTTCTATAATTTGTCATGTTTGTATTCACATATAAATATGTAAAAAAACTAATCGAGCAATAAAATATGATTAAACTACTATCATGGAACAGAACTGACAATGAACGTAGGTCGTACTATGATGGAACAGAGCTGACAATGAACCCAGCTCTTTCTCTCGTGTAACAGAACTGACAATGAACGCAGGTCGTACTATCATGCAACAGAACTGACAATGAACGCAGGTCGTACTATCATGTAACAGAACTGACAATGAACGCAGGTCGTACTATCATGTAACAGAGCTGACAATGAACGCAGCCCTTTCCATTGTGTAACACATCAAATATTTACATATGTTTGAATTATTTGTATTAATTGTTGTACAAACAACTATATCATATATTCAGTTTTTGCAGTGAGGAAATCATCGTATTTATCTTATTGATGTAGCTAACATGAGACTCGTAGAGTGGTGGAACCTATGCTGGGTGTAAATCCCACATATAATGGCCAATAGAAAATGCTAATTACACTTATATATTATTATTTTTCGTAAAAACAACTTTAAAAAATCTTTGTGACAGTATTAGCTTCATCACGTGACCGTGCTGCTCAATTCAGCTATCGCAATGGTACCCATTTATATGAGTTCCTCCAGACTTCAGGGCACCTTTTTATTTAGGCACCAGAACTTGTTGAATAACTTATTTTGATATAGTAACATCGGTGAATAAAAACGCTTATTGGTGTTAATCAGAAATGGTAGAGAAACTATGTTTCTGGTCAGTTGTATATTTTTAAAATTCGGATAGCTACCTGAATTGTTCATACACCGTATCAGTTTCGGTGGAAATATTCTAACAGTGATTTGTTTGTTTATATTCGTCTACACACATCAAATTAGCATAGTACTATATAAAACTTTACCAAGGTAGAGTACTAGAGACTAGGGGCATTGTAGGAGAATATTAGCTAAACATGTCTGAGATCTAAAAAAAAAAGTTTAAACTTTTAAGTTTTAACAACTTATATTAATCATTCTCGTTGGCGTGGATGAAAGCGTATATGTTGTCATTTGTGTGGGAGGAAACCGGAGTACCCGGAGAAAACCCACCTGTCCGATCTGGCGACCACCGTACCATCTCACATACCTCCTCGTCCGAGGATCGAACCCGGGTTGCATTGGTGAGAAGCGATACATATTTTAAATACTGATGTAAGTGGACCAATACGCCGAGCATAGGAATACGCCGAGCATAGGTTCCACCACTCTATACATAAAATATTAGATTGTATATTTGGTGCCATGATACCCAGTTATTCTAAGCCCATCTTATTGTACCATACTTGTATAATCAAAGCGTTATTTCATGAAATTCATATCTTCACCAATCATCTGGGCACACACAGTTTTAGCTATTTATCTAGGTGCACCCTTTTCTACCAGCCAATCATCTGGATGCACCCTTTGTTATCGGCCATTCATCTGGATACACATATTTTTAGTCATTCATCTTTGTGCACCTATTTTCGCCCAGTCATCTTGGTTCATCCAATTTCATGTTCACATATTATCGAGGGTTCCATATTATCTGCTCATGTGTACCATATATGATGCACCCTTCGTATGTAAATATATTCATTGTCATTGTAACACATAAACAGCATTGTTTTATAGTAAGATGACCCAGTTTCATAACTTAAATACTGATGAAATAACATACACTTACTTGAAAAATATCTCGAGAATAGAGTAACCTCACTTGAATGAAGCCCCTCCCCCCATATCTCGAGATTGGAGTAACATCCCTTGAATGAAGCCCCCCCCATATCTCGAGATTGGAGTAACATCCCTTGAATGAAGCCCCCCCCCCCATATCTCGAGATTGGAGTAACATCCCTTGAATGAAGCCCCCCCCATATCTCGAGATTGGAGTAACATCCCTTGAATGAAGCCCCCCCCCCATATCTCGAGATTGGAGTAACATCCCTTGAATGAAGCCCCCCCATATCTCGAGATTGGAGTAACATCCCTTGAATGAAGCCCCCCCCCCATATCTCGAGATTGGAGTAACATCCCTTGAATGAAGCCCCTCCCCCCATATCTCGAGATTGGAGTAACATCCCTTGAATGGAGCCCCCCCCCATATATCTCGAGTGACCTCCCTTGAATGAACCCCCATCATATCATGAGAATAGAGTAACCTCCCTTGAATTAAGGTCATCCAGTAGGGCTGGCTATCAAGTATGTTGCATTCAAGATTAAATGTACATTGTACTCAACAATTGCATACCCCGGTATGTGCATATTACTAAAAACCCGTCGAAATAAGGCTTTGATAACTTGCATTCCGTTTAGAAGGGTTGTTCCCTGTCCCTTAGTAAGTCCCATCCCCAAGAGTGACCTTGTACTTAAAATTTGGCCACAAATAGTCGTCACACCCCCCCCCCCCCACAGCCTATCACTAACCTTGACATTTGGCGATTTGTTGGAAAGCATAAGTCATTTACTATTTCGCTTAACCAGCATTTATGCAGTCAATCGCGTGTGCCGAGAGACACCCTTGGTGGCGGTGGCCTTGTTCTAATTCTTTGACATGCGAGGTCCTTGGGTTGGCCGAAAATGGTCCCACCAATTGATAATTTCTGTGATTTCTGTTTCACATATCATATCATATTATTTAATATCTGACATCATTTTTAGATACTTTATTATATATACAGTTTATTGATATAAGTGCAACATACATTTACTGTTATGAGTGGATACAGAGTGGAAGTCGTGATAGCGCAGTGGATGAGCGTTCGCTTCAGGTGCGAAAGGCCTTGAGTTCGAGTACCGCTGGAGCCGTCATGATTGCCTCTTCTCTCTCCCTCGTGGCGATGGATTCCATCAGGAATGAGGTCTCGAGAGTGATCGAGCTAAAATAAATTTGTATAAACTACTGTTATAGTTCTTACATTAAGCCTTTTTTGAATTGTTAATCTTGACAATTTGAAGTTATATGTAAATTCATATATTATTATATATTGTTTAGTTACGGTATTGCTTGTTGCTTGTTGCTTGTTGAATAAACTTTTATTTTAACAAACGTCTTTCTTGCTGAATTAACTACATTTTAACGAACGTATTTCGTGCTGTAGTTAGATTTTAACAAACGTATTACGTGCTGTAGTTAGATTTTAACAAACGTATTACGTGCTGTAGTTAGATTTTAACAAACGTATTACGTGCTGTAGTTAGATTTTAACAAACGTATTTCGTGCTGTAGTTAGATTTTAACAAACGTATTACGTGCTGTAGTTAGATTTTAACAAACGTATTACGTGCTGTAGTTAGATTTTAACAAATGTATTTCGTGCTGTAGTTAGATTTTAACAAACGTATTACGTGCTGTAGTTAGATTTTAACAAACGTATTACGTGCTGTAGTTAGATTTTAACAAACGTATTACGTGCTGTAGTTAGATTTTACTGAACGTATTTCGTGCTGTAGTTAGATTTTACTGAACTTATTTCATGCTGTAGTTAAATTTTACTGAACGTATTTCGTGCTGTAGTTAGATTTTACTGAACGTATTTCGTGCTGTAGTTAGATTTTACTGAACGTATTTCGTGTGATTAGATTTATCCCTCCCTCCCCACTATCTCCTCTCTCTCTGTGCCGAGTATCCATCTCTCCCTACCGAGTTTCTGATGATATATTCTGACCACTGCGGTAGCATACCCCGAACGTCACATAAAATAGTTCAGTTGGTCTCTGCATAGCTCGCAGAAATATCGCAGAAATATCGCAAATATCGCAATGAACATCCGCAGAAATATCGCAATGAACATCCGCAGAAATATCGCAATGAACATCCGCAGAAATATCGCAATGAACATCCGCAGAAATATCGCAATCAATATCAATAATAAATCTCTAAGCAACTCGAAACCGCAAATCTTATTTACTGTGAAAAGTACATACAAATACAATGTAACACGAACATGTAGTGAAACAACAGAACATACTCATGTTTGCAAGTTGTTTCTTCAATCGATGTTCGCATTCGTTGAATCAACTTTTCACATTAAGGATGAATTGTTGAATCGAGTTACACAGTGTGTATAAGATTCTGTTTATTTTTATTTTTTAATTTAAGTTTATTTAACATCGCTACTGGTTGCCCATTTGAGCGACGATCAGTTTATCTTTAACAACACATTTCCTGGACAGGCTCCAGCGGTTAACCAGTACTTGGTGCACCAACCTCCGTAAGAAACTGCCAACGTTTTCATATAAAGAGACACGGTCTGAGCTGGACTCGAACCCGCGACATCAGTGATGATAAGTTACAGTGGTATACAAATCTGCGACATTAACCACTCGACCACCAAGGCGGACTCGGTTCAGTTTAACTTGAACACATTATTATATGTTTTTTTTCTTTGCACAATTTAACATTAAAAAGTACATTGCGTAGTCATATTGCAAAAGAAAGGCAATTATACGTATAATCGTCGATATTGGGAACTATTTCTCAAGTTTAAAATCTGGAAATTTAGACGATTTTTGTAGAGATAGCGTTCGTTATATGCACTATCTATAGAGTTTACCTTAAACTCTGTTGCCCTTTCAGAAGCGATAAAATCAGTTGATAAAATCACCTAAACTCGACATTACAGCTAGACAACATGACTTGCCTTCTTATGACAGTTTTGGTTACTGTGTTTGTGCAGTTAGGTCTTTGACATTCATTGTATATACGATGTTTAAACAAATTTATTTTAGCTCGATTACGAAACAAGTTCTTACTACTTATATGAATCACTCTCGAGACCTCATTCCTGGTGGAATCCATCGATGGAGAGAGAAGAGGCAAGGTGGGCGTGAAATGCCTTGCCTAAAGGGACACTCGTAACGGCCATGGATGAGCTCGAACTCGGCGTCTTTCGCACCTGAAGCGGCCGCGCTAACACGGCGCTATCATGACCTCCACGAAATAGCTCGATTCAGAAGAGCTGTTGTTGTTGTTGTTGTTGTTGTTGTTTACTGTTGTTTCCTCACACACAGTCTGAGTTGTTCTGTACCGGAATGGGGTATTTTATTTATATGATTAATGTCGTTGATGCGAGTGAGTATCTCGTGGCCATGACTTTGTATCTCGTAACCATGATTTGGTATCTCGTGACCATGATATGCTAACTCGTGACCATGACTTACCATTCCGTCATATCATGATTTACTAGTTCGTGACCGCGACTTAATATCTCTTGGTCAATATAATGAAAACCGTGGACCCGACCTGGTATCTCGTTGCCATGACTTGGTAGCTCATAGGCCATGACTTTGTATCTCGTGACCATGAGATGATATCTCGTGGCCATGACTTTGTATCTCGTGACCATGACTTTGTATCTCGTGACCATGACTTTGTATCTCGTGACCATGAGATGATATCTCGTGGCCATGACTTTGTATCTCGTGACCATGACTTTGTATCTCGTGACCAAGAGATGATATCTCGTGGCCATGACTTTGTATCTCGTGGCCATGACTTTGCATCTCGTGGCCATGAATGTGTATCTCGTGACCATGAATTGGTATCTCGTGGCCATGACGTTGGTATCTCGTGACCATGATTTGGTATCTCGTGACCATAATATGCTATCTCGTGACCATGACTGTATATCTCGTGACCATGAATTGATATCTCGTGGTCATGACTTTGTATCTCGTGACCATTAGATGCTATCTCGTGGCCATTACTTTGTATCTTGTGACCATGATTTGGTATCTCGTGACCATGATTTGGTATCTCGTGACCATGATTTGGTATCTCGTGACCATGAGATGCTATCTCGTGGCCATGAATGTGTATCTCGTGACCATGATTTGGTATCTCGTGGCCATGACGTTGGTATCTCGTGACCATGATTTGGTATCTCGTGACCATAATATGCTATCTCGTGGCCATGCCTTTGTATCTCATGGCCATGATTTGGTATCTCGTGACCATAATATGCTATCTCGTGACCATGACTGTGTATCTCGTGACCATGAATTGATAACTCGTGGCCATGACTTTGTATCTCGTGACCATGAGATGCTATCTCGTGGCCATTACTTTGTATCTTGTGACCATGATTTGGTATCTCGTGACCATGATTTGGTATCTCGTGACCATGATATGCTATCTCGTGGCCATAATATGCTATCTCGTGACCATGATATGCTATCTCGTGGCCATGATATGCTATCTCGTGACCATGATATGCTATCTCGTGGCCATGACTGTGTTTCTCGTGGTCATGACTTTGTATCTCGTGACCATGATATGCTATCTCGTGGCCATGACTGTGTATCTCGTGGCAATGACTTTGTATCTCGTGACCATTATATGCTATCTCGTGGCCATGACTTTGTATCTCGTGACCATGATATGCTATCTCGTGGCCATGACTGTGTATCTCGTGGCCATGACTTTGTATCTCGTGACCATTATATGCTATCTCGTGGCCATGATATGCTATCTCGTGGCCATGACTGTGTATCTCGTGGCCATGATTGTGTATCTCGTGGCCATGACTTTGTATCTCGTGACCATTATATGCTATCTCGTGGCCATGACTTTATATCTCATGACAATGATTTGGTATATCGTGACCATGAGGTGCTATCTCGTGGCCATGACTTTGTTTCTCGTGACCATGATTTGGTGTCTCGTGACATTGTTTCAATGTTGTTTTGTCATTCACATACTATTAGTATATGTGTGTGTTTTACGTTGACCGGTTGTGTATATAAGCGACGTCTCCTAAATAGATTAGCCATTGTAGACTGTGGATAATAGTGTAATGATACAGATAGAAGCACATTCCGGAGTTTCCTATAGTTCTTTTACGTTCACGATTGAAGCACCACACTAGATCTCGGTTTAACCCTTTCCCTCATAGAAGCACCTCTCGACGCCATTACCAATACAACATGCATTGACAATGTAGTAGCCAAACCAATGTTCATAATAAAGGCTAGAATCTCATATATTCCTAGTAATATCAATGGAGGTGGGATAGATATGGCCACTACTTATCCACTGCATGATAGCTAAATGGCTGTCGTTTGTATGGAGATATAATAGTATATTAATCTAAATCTCTATGAAGGAAAGGGTTAAGGTCCCATCTGATTGTTAAAGGATACACCGACGCGTGTATGAGATATGTTTATAATTACATGTAAAGTGTAGGAGTTAATTGTAACTCACCTGTGAAATAAATGTATACTGCTAGCCACAACTACTGCGTTATAATAACAGTTGTTATTATTATGTAGATATTATCAATGACACCGCACTATTATATAGGAAGGTTAAAAGACCCCGAGGTGTTGACGTTTTGTCAAGTTTACATCTGTCCGTATACATACGGAAACTAGCCATAAAACCGGTAAAACAGTTGCCCCAGGAACAATTCTCATTAAGAATTGGAAAATATGAATGGTACACAGAGTATTGGTAAAACGCTGTTGCGACTGTAGCTTGACTTTAAACAACACAACAGCGCTAAAAATAATCGTTGTTCAGTAGGAACCAATCCGCTCAACATGAACTTTTCATTTTCCTTTAGTGCGTCTGCCGCGTGACATTGGACGGCTGATTCTGGATGCAGACACACATTGTATACAAGCTGGCACGGGATACTACACACAACAACGGAGACGATAGTTGTTCTATATTGTGACTAAGCGTGAACGAGATAATTATATATATTTCTTGAGGTATCGAATGTCGGTTTCGGTATATTACTTTCAATAAACGGAATAAGTGTAATTGCTTGGATCAGATACGATTTCACAGGCGGAACTATCGGGAGTTACATTTCGCTATATTGTTATAATATTTAATCAGCATTTACGTGATCAATTCATACCGATTAATATAACGTGCAACTATGGAACGAGTGTTATGCACGGTTACGGTGTTGCTAATGGTTGTATATTGCGTGCTTGGATGCTCCAAGCTCGAGCGAGGTGCACGTGTACTGAATGGTGAAGACGAGGACGAAAGAAAGGTTCACTATTCTAAAGTGGTAGTGTATGGAAACATTGGTGATACTGTTACAGGGGACTATCCCTTCAAAGGCGTGGCCGGCGTGTACACGGTCGAGTTCGAAGTGCTATGTACTTATCTAGGCGGACCAGTTTCCAAGAAAATCCACATATCCGGCATTGGTAGGTACATTTACCACATTCTTGTTTTTAAATATCTTATGCACGCATAGCAATAATTAAGTTACGGATACACCCCATGCCCCCATACACCCATACCTGGTCACCTTAAAATGTACGGGTGTATGGTAGTGTACGACTACATGGTGTATGGGAGTGTACGGAGACCTGGTGTATGGGAGTGTACGAATACATGGTGTATGGGAGTGTACGAATACATGGTGTATGTGAGTGTACGGAGACCTGGTGTATGGGAGTGTACAGAGACCTGGTATATGGGAGTGTACGAATACATGGTGTATGGGAGTGTACGGAGACCTGGTGTATGGGAGTGTACGAATACTTGGTGTATGGGAGTGTACAGAGACCTGGTGTATGGGAGTGTACGAATACATGGTGTATGGGAGTGTACGAATACATGGTGTATGGGAGTGTACGAATACATAGTGTATGGGAGTGTACGGAGACCTGGTGTATGGGAGTGTACGAATACATGGTGTATGGGAGTGTACGGAGACCTGGTGTATGGGAGTGTACGAATACATGGTGTATGGGAGTGTACGAATACATGGTGTATGGGAGTGTACGAATACATGGTGTATGGGAGTGTACGAATACATGGTGTATGGGAGTGTACGAATACATGGTGTATGGGAGTGTACGGAGACCTGGTGTATGGGAGTGTGCGAATACATGGTGTATGGGAGTGTACGGAGACCTGGTGTATGGGAGTGTACGGAGACCTGGTGTATGGGAGTATACGAATACGTGGTGTATGGGAGTGTACGAATACATGGTGTATGGGAGTGTACGAATACATGGTGTATGGGAGTGTACGAATACATGGTGTATGGGAGTGTGCGAATACATGGTGTATGGGAGTGTACGGAGACCGGGTGTATGGGAGTGTACGAATACATGGTGTATGGGAGTGTACAGAGACCTGGTGTATGGGAGTGTACGAATACATGGTGTATGGGAGTGTACAGAGACCTGGTGTATGGGAGTGTACGGAGACCTGGTGTATGGGAGTGTGCGAATACATGGTGTATGGGAGTGTACGAATACATGGTGTATGGGAGTGTACGGAGACCTGGTGTATGGGAGTGTGCGAATACATGGTGTATGGGAGTGTACGGAGACCGGGTGTATGGGAGTGTACGAATACATGGTGTATGGGAGTGTACAGAGACCTGGTGTATGGGAGTGTACGAATACATGGTGTATGGGAGTGTACAGAGACCTGGTGTATGGGAGTGTACGGAGACCTGGTGTATGGGAGTGTGCGAATACATGGTGTATGGGAGTGTACGAATACATGGTGTATGGGAGTGTACGGAGACCTGGTGTATGGGAGTGTGCGAATACATGGTGTATGGGAGTGTACGGAGACCGGGTGTATGGGAGTGTACGAATACATGGTGTATGGGAGTGTACGAATACATGGTGTATGGGAGTGTACGAATACATGGTGTATGGGAGTGTACGAATACATGGTGTATGGGAGTGTACGGAGACCGGGTGTATGGGAGTGTACGAATACATGGTGTATGGGAGTGTACGGAGACCTGGTGTATGGGAGTGTACGGAGACCTGGTGTATGGGAGTGTACGAATACATGGTGTATGGGAGTGTACGAATACATGCTGTATTGGAGTGTACGAATACATGGTGTATGGGAGTGTACGAATACATGCTGTATTGGAGTGTACGAATACATGGTGTATGGGAGTGTACGAATACATGGTGTATGGGAGTGTACGGAGACCTGGTGTATGGGAGTGTACGAATACATGGTGTATGGGAGTGTACAGAGACCTGGTGTATGGGAGTGTACGAATACATGGTGTATGGGAGTGTACGAATACATGGTGTATGGGAGTGTACGAATACATGGTGTATGAGAGTGTACGAATACATGGTGTATGGGAGTGTACGAATACATGGTGTATGGGAGTGTACGAATACATGGTGTATGGGAGTGTACGGAGACCTGGTGTATGGGAGTGTACGAATACATGGTGTATGGGAGTGTACCAACACATGGTGTATGGGAGTGTACGAATACATGGTGTATGGGAGTGTACGGATACCTGGTGTATGGGAGTGTACGAATACATGGTGTATGGGAGTGTACGGAGACCGGGTGTATGCGAGTGTACGGAGACCTGGTGTATGGGAGTGTACGGAGACCTGGTGTATGGGAGTGTACGGAGACCTGGTGTATGGGAGTGTACGGAGACCTGGTGTATGGGAGTGTACGGAGACCTGGTGTATGGGAGTGTACGGAGACCTGGTGTATGGGAGTGTACGGAGACCGGGTGTATGGGAGTGTACGGAGACCCTGTGTATGGGAGTGTACGGAGACCTGGTGTATGGGAGTGTACGGAGACCGGGTGTATGGGAGTGTACGGAGACCTGATGTATGAGAGTGTACGGAGACCTGGTGTATGGGAGTGTACGGAGACCGGGTGTACGGGAGTGTACGGAGACCGGTGTATGGGTGTGTACGGATACCGGGTGTATGGGAGTGTACGGAGACCGGGTGTATGGGAGTGTGTACGGATACCGGTGTATGGGAGTGTGTACGGAGACCTGGTGTATGGGAGTGTACGGAGACCTGGTGTATGGGAGTGTACGGAGACCTAGTGTATGGGAGTGTGTACGGATACCGGGTGTATGGGAGTGTGTACGGAGACCGGGTGTATGGGAGTGTACGGAGACCTGGTGTATGAGAGTGTACGAATACATGGTGTATGGGAGTGTACGAATACATGGTGTATGGGAGTGTACGGAGACCGGGTGTATGGGAGTGTACGGAGACCTGGTGTATGAGAGTGTAGGGAGACCGGGTGTTTGGGAGTGTAAGGAGACCCTGTATATGGGGGTGTACGGAGACCCTGTGTATGGGAGTGTACGGAGACCTGGCTCCGAGGTTATACAACTTTTCTCAGATCTCAAACTCGAGCTCAAGTGATTTGATTGGTTGATTCTAATATTTAAGCTCGAGTGAACCAATCAGATGCTTGAGAATGAGTTTGAGATTGGAGAAAAGCTTTATAACCTCCAGGCCTGGTGTATGGGAGTGTACGGAGACCGGGTGTATGAGAGTGTACGAATACATGGTGTATGGGAGTGTACGAATACATGGTGTATGGGAGTGTACGGAGACCGGGTGTATGGGAGTGTACGGAGACCGGGAGTATGGGAGTGCACGGAGACCTGGTGTATGGGAGTGTACGGAGACCTGGTGTATGAGAGTGTACGGAGACCTGGTGTATGAGAGTGTACGGAGACCTGGTGTATGAGAGTGTACGGAGACCCTGTGTATGGGAGTGTACGGAGACCTGGTGTATGGGAGTGTACGGAGACCTGGTGTATGGGAGTGTACGAATACATGGTGTATGGGAGTGTACGAATACATGGTATATGGGAGTGTACGAATACATGGTGTATGGGAGTGTACGAATACATGGTGTATGGGAGTGTACGGAGACCTGGTGTATGGGAGTGTACGAATACATGGTGTATGGGAGTGTACGAATACATGGTGTATGGGAGTGTACGAATACATGGTGTATGGGAGTGTAGATACCTGGTGTATGGGAGTGTACGGAGACCGGGTGTATGCGAGTGTACGGAGACCTGGTGTATGGGAGGTACGAGACCTGGTGTATGGGAGTGTACGGAGACCTGGTGTATGGGAGTGTACGGAGACCTGGTGTATGGGAGTGTACGGAGACCTGGTGTATGGGAGTGTACGGAGACCCGGTGTATGGGAGTGTACGGAGACCTGGTGTATGGGAGTGTACGGAGACCGGGTGTATGGGAGTGTACGGAGACCTGTGTATGGGAGTGTACGGAGACCTGGTGTATGGGAGTGTACGGAGACCGGGTGTATGGGAGTGTACGGAGACCTGATGTATGAGAGTGTACGGAGACCTGGTGTATGGGAGTGTACGGAGACCGGGTGTATGGGAGTGTACGGAGACCGGGTGTATGGGAGTGTGTACGGTTACCGGGTATATGGGAGTGTGTACGGAGACCGGTGTATGGGAGTGTGTACGGATACCGGGTGTGGGATGTGTACGGAGACCTGGTGTATGGGAGTGTACGGAGACCTGGTGTATGGGAGTGTACGGAGACCTAGTGTATGGGAGTGTGTACGGATACCGGTGTATGGGAGTGTGTACGGAGACCGGTGTATGGGAGTGTACGGAAACCTGGTGTATAGAGTGTACGAATACATGGTGTATGGGAGTGTACGAATACATGGTGTATGGGAGTGTACGGAGACCGGGTGTATGGGAGTGTACGGAGACCTGGTGTATGAGAGTGTAGGGAGACCGGGTGTTTGGGAGTGTAAGGAGACCCTGTGTATGGGGGTGTACGGAGACCCTGTGTATGGGAGTGTACGGAGACCTGGTGTATGAGAGTGTACGGAGACCGGGTGTATGAGAGTGTACGAATACATGGTGTATGGGAGTGTACGAATACATGGTGTATGGGAGTGTACGGAGACCGGGTGTATGGGAGTGTACGGAGACCGGGTGTATGGGAGTGTACGGAGACCTGGTGTATGGGAGTGTACGGAGACCCGGTGTATGAGAGTGTACGGAGACCTGGTGTATGAGAGTGTACGGAGACCCTGTGTATGGGAGTGTACGGAGACCCTGTGTATGAGAGTGTACGGAGACCTGGTGTATGGGAGTGTACGCAGACCTGGTGTATGGGAGTGTACGAATACATGGTATATGGGAGTGTACGAATACATGGTGTATGGGAGTGTACGAATACATGGTGTATGGGAGTGTACGGAGACCTGGTGTATGGGAGTGTACGAATACATGGTGTATGGGAGTGTACGAATACATGGTGTATGGGAGTGTACGAATACATGGTGTATGGGAGTGTACGGATACCTGGTGTATGGGAGTGTACGGAGACCGGGTGTATGCGAGTGTACGGAGACCTGGTGTATGGGAGTGTACGGAGACCTGGTGTATGGGAGTGTACGGAGACCTGGTGTATGGGAGTGTACGGAGACCTGGTGTATGGGAGTGTACGGAGACCCTGTGTATGGGAGTGTACGGAGACCTGGTGTATGGGAGTGTACGGAGACCGGGTGTGTGGGGGTGTACGGAGACCGGGTGTATGGGAGTGTACGGAGACCTAGTGTATGGGAGTGTACGGAGACCTGGTGTATGGGAGTGTACGGAGACCTGATGTATGAGAGTGTACGGAGACCTGGTGTATGGGAGTGTACGGAGACCGGGTGTATGGGAGTGTACGGAGACCGGGTGTATGGGAGTGTGTACGGATACCGGTGTATGGGAGTGTGTACGGAGACCGGGTGTATGGAGTGTGTACGGATACCGGGTGTATGGAGTGTGTACGGAGACCTGGTGTATGGTAGTGTACGGAGACCTGGTGTATGGGAGTGTACGGAGACCTAGTGTATGGGAGTGTGTACGGATACCGGGTGTATGGGAGTGTGTACGGAGACCGGGTGTATGGGAGTGTACGGAGACCTGGTGTATGAGAGTGTACGAATACATGGTGTATGGGAGTGTACGAATACATGGTGTATGGGAGTGTACGGAGACCGGGTGTATGGGAGTGTACGGAGACCTGGTGTATGAGAGTGTAGGGAGACCGGGTGTTTGGGAGTGTAAGGAGACCCTGTGTATGGGGGTGTACGGAGACCCTGTGTATGGGAGTGTAC
>CM026398.1:47698628-47826461 GCA_014843695.1 Archivesica marissinica | reverse complement strand
GGTGTATGAGAGTGTACGGAGACCCTGTGTATGGGAGTGTACGGAGACCCTGTGTATGAGAGTGTACGGAGACCTGGTGTATGGGAGTGTACGCAGACCTGGTGTATGGGAGTGTACGAATACATGGTATATGGGAGTGTACGAATACATGGTGTATGGGAGTGTACGAATACATGGTGTATGGGAGTGTACGGAGACCTGGTGTATGGGAGTGTACGAATACATGGTGTATGGGAGTGTACGAATACATGGTGTATGGGAGTGTACGAATACATGGTGTATGGGAGTGTACGGATACCTGGTGTATGGGAGTGTACGGAGACCGGGTGTATGCGAGTGTACGGAGACCTGGTGTATGGGAGTGTACGGAGACCTGGTGTATGGGAGTGTACGGAGACCTGGTGTATGGGAGTGTACGGAGACCTGGTGTATGGGAGTGTACGGAGACCCTGTGTATGGGAGTGTACGGAGACCTGGTGTATGGGAGTGTACGGAGACGGGTGTATGCGAGGTACGGAGACCCTGTGTATGGGAGTGTACGGAGACCTGGTGTATGGAGTGTACGGAGACTGGGTATGGGGTGTACGGAGACCTGGTGTATGGGAGTGTACGGGACCTGGTGTATGGGAGTGTACGGAGACCAGGTGTATGGGAGTGTACTGAGACCTGGGTTATGGGAGTGTACGGAGACCTGGTGTGGTGAGTGTACGGAGACCTGGTGTATGGGAGGTACGGAGACCTGGTGTATGTGAGGTACGGAGACTGGTTATGGGAGTGTACGAATACATGGTGTATGGGAGTGTACGGATACCTGGTGTATGGGAGTGTACGGAGACCGGGTGTATGCGAGTGTACGGAGACCTGGTGTATGGGAGTGTACGGAGACCGTGTATGGAGTGTACGGAGACCTGGTGTATGGGAGTGTACGGAGACCTGGTGTATGGTATGTACAACCCTGAGGGAGTGTACGGAGACCTGGTGTATGGGAGTGTACGGAGACCGGGTGTGTGGGGGTGTACGGAGACCGGGTGTATGGGAGTGTACGGAGACCTAGTGTATGGGAGTGTACGGAGACCTGGTGTATGGGAGTGTATGGATACCTGGTGTATGGGAGTGTGTACGGAGACCTAGTGTATGGGAGTGTGTACGGAGACCTGGTGTATGGGAGTGTACGGAGACCGGTGTATAAGGGTGTGTACGGTTCATTATACGGAACAGTTAGTATGCGGATCCGTACACCCCCACCCCCGTATATTAACCCATTTCCGATAAATATAGACAATATTCTAATCAATCGTGATCTTATGTAATTATGCAGTGGTAGGCCATTACTTTAATCAGATGTTAGCTGTCCGAAATAAAGGACGCCTTACACGATACATGAACAAAAAATACACACTAAAATAAGTGTGCGTTGGTTACCCCCTGCTGTGAGAAACGTAGTAATAAATAGGTCATTATCTGAAAATGACTAGATTGAAGGAAGTCGTGTCTAAAGTGGATATAAAACCGACCTGTCCGTCACCAGAAATAATGATTCCTGTCATAGCCTACAAGCTACATGTATATGCTATTTAGCCAGTATCGTATTCGTCCGATGCTCAGAGCTATTTATATACACTTTATCTATATTATCTTCCTAACCACTTTGACATTTCTGAATAGTCAGATAAATATCATTTATAACTGATCCAATTGTTCAATCTGCCTAGGCTCGACGTAGAGCCGTGGCCGACACTCACCTCACCCGGTGAACTCCTTTGTTTTCTATATGTATATATTTAGAGGGGCCTAAGGAAGATTAGTTCAGAACTAATTAGGTCACCCTCTATAAATAAAGACATTTATTTATCTCTATCTATATACTGTTAATTTCATTAACAAACCTTGAGAAATCTGGACACAAAAATCCAAGCGATACTTTTGATATTAACGTGTATGTAACGGCTGCCTTTACTGCAGATGCGCGACATGCCAACTCACTCGAGTCACGCTTTTACGAACAGTCAATTATGCACAATTTAATTTTACAACAGGAGGAGATATAGTATATTTAATACATGTATATGACTCGTTTTTCAATCTTGACACATGTATTCTATTTCATACATATAAGTACTAGTGTTTCCCCCTGTAATTGAGCATCGACCATTGTTGTAATACCGCCAGAGCGCCACATGTTTCACTCTTAACGCGGCGATAGCGTGTTTGTGAATTGATTAATGTTTATGACAGACTGAATAAAAAGCATGGCAACAATTAATATCGATTTTGATATGGCTGGATGAATACCAAACTGATGCTGAGAATGGGGTAATTGCTTGTAAAATGTGTCTAGAAGCTGTTGATTTTACCCTTAAACTCATGTGCCGTATGCTAGAGTCGCTATGGCACACTGGTTACTCAATGTGAACCAATTAATGCAATCAATATTTTATATTTAATGATGATGTCACAGCTGAACCAAATTACATACCCGGAATTGGCTACCAGCTGTAGCCGCAACGATTGTGTGTGTTTCACGTTTATTTATCGTCGCTACCGGTTGTCCATATGAGCGACGCCCCCTGAAGAGATTAGTCATTTTAGAGTTTTGGAGGATAGTGCAATGATATATAGAGAGACTCATTCCAGAGTCTCCTCTGGTTCTTTTACGTGCACGGTGTACAGCACCGACACGAGACATCGGTTTAAAGTCCCATCCGATAGACCGTTGATTTTATTAGGGTCAGACGGGGGATCGATCACTGAATTACCAGTCCAGCGTGTTACCAATGGACTACAGATCCGTCTGTGCAACGATTGTGTTCTTAGTCAAGGCATTTGAGCTCCACATTCAACCCCTTCTCTCTTCCCAGACCGCCTCCGTGGTCGAGTGGTTACGGTCGCTGACTTGTATACCACTGTAACCTATCATCACTGATGGTCGGTCCGCCTCCGTGGTCGAGTGGTTAAGGTCGCTGACTTGTATACCACTGTAACCTATCATCACTGATGGTCGGTCCGCCTCCGTGGTCGAGTGGTTACGGTCGCTGACTTGTATACCTCTGTAACCTATCAACACTGATGGTCGGTCCGCCTCCGTGGTCGAGTGGTTAAGGTCGCTGACTTGCATACCACTGTAACCTATCATCACTGATGGTCGGTCCGCCTCCGTGGTCGAGTGGTTAAGGTCGCTGACTTGTATACCACTGTAACCTATCATCACGTATGGTGACGAGACCGAGTCCCGCTCACACCGTGTCTCTTTATATGAATACGTTGGTCGTTTCTTACGGAGGTTGAAGCACCAAGTACTGGTTAACCACTGGAGCCTGCCCAGGAAACGTGTTGCTAGGTAAACTGCCCGTCGCTCAAATAGGCAACTTAAATAAACACAACTGTCGCTCTCTCCTCTCTCTCGCTCTCTCCCTCTCTCTCGCTCGCTCGCTCTCGCCCCCTCTCTCGCTCTCTCCCTCTCGCTCTCTCCCTCTCTCTCTTTCGCTCTCTCTCTCTCTCTCTCTCTCTCCTCTCTCTCTCTCCTCTCTCTCTCTCTCTCTCTCTCTCATTAACATGGCGATGGATTCTATCAGGAAAACTTAGTTCGCATTCGAGCTAAAATAAATGCATATACATACATGTAAACAAATAAAACCATTGTTGGCATCACGGTAAATGTAGTTTGTTATGTCAAAGGAAGCAGTGTCGGTCGGATCCATGCATGGTAATTATTCAGCCTAGCTAATATACTGTTTATTTCCTTGAATCTTCTCTGATTATAAACTTCTTATTATATAAGGCCATGCACCAGTGTGCCCCATTTTCCCTTCGAGATTCATATGCGTAGTGTTATATTAATATATTATTCCAATGTGCAGTTCTCACTTATAGTGCTATCTTTTGATTGCATTTGATTTGTATATATGTTGATGGCCTCATGGTAGATTAACTTTTATTAAATGAGTTCTCTCGCAAAATAAAGTCTTTATTATTATTTAAAATTGCTTGGTTACAGAACTTGGTATTGCAGTCGGTATTACAGGCCTGTGTGTATTTATAATGCAGGTTCAATCCCCCCGTCTGATCCTAATAAAATTAACAGTCTTTCAGATGGGACTTTAAACCGATGTCTCGTGTCGGTGCTATACACTGTGCACGTAAAAGAACCATAGGAGACTCTCCAAAATTCTAAAATGACTAATCTCTTCAGGAGGGGTCGCTCATATGAGCAACCGGTAGCGACGATAAATAAATGTAAAACACCAAACAAAATGCTGTTTATTCACACATTCGTTACTGGCATGTTATGCAGATATTTTATTAGTATTCAAGTTCATAAAACTTCACATGCTTACTTGAAATAGCAATATTTACCACCGTTAAACCGAAACATGTGTTGCACGCATTAAGTAGTCATTTTTGACAATCTACCGTAATTGAAACACCGTGTGCCAACTCTGTATCCCCGAGTGCACGGTTCCTCTGTATCCCCCGAGTGCACGGTTCCTCTGTATCCCCCGAGTGCATGGTTCTTCTGTATCCCCCGAGTGCACGGTTCCTCTGTATCCCCCGAGTGCACGGTTCCTCTGTATCCCCATCGAGTGCACGGTTTCTCTATATCCCCATCGAGTGCACGGTTCCTCTGTGTCCCCCGAGTGCACGGTTCCTCTCTATCCCACCGAGTGCACGGTTCCTCTCTATCCCACCAAGTGTACGGTTCCTCTGTATCCCCCGAATACACGGTTCCTCTGTATCCCATCAAGTGCACGGTTCCTCTGTATCCCCCGAATACACGGTTCCTCTGTATCCCATCGAGTGCCCGGTTCCTCTGTATCCCATCAAGTGCCCGGTTCCTCTGTATCCCATCAAGTGCCCGGTTCCTCTGTATCCCATCAAGTGCCCGGTTCCTCTGTATCCCATCAAGTGCCCGGTTCCTCTGTATCCCATCGAGTGCCCGGTTCCTCTGTATCCCATCGAGTGCCCGGTTCCTCTGTATCCCCATCAAGTGCCCGGTTCCTCTGTATCCCATCACGTGCCCGGTTCCTCTGTATCCCCATCGAGTGCACGGTTTCTCTGTATCCCCCGAGTGCACGGTTCCTCTGTATCCCATCAAGTGCCCGGTTCCTCTGTATCCCATCGAGTGCACGGTTTCTCTGTATCCCCCGAGTGCACGGTTCCTCTGTGTCCCCATCGAGTGTACGGTTCCTCTGTATCCCCCGAATACACGGTTCCTCTGTATCCCATCAAGTGCACGGTTCCTCTGTATCACCATCGAGTGCACGGTTACTCTGTATTCCATCAAGTGTACGGTTCCTCTGTATCCCCGAGTGCACGGTTACTCTGTATTCCATCAAGTGTACGGATCCTCTGTATCCCATCAAGTGTACGGTTCCTCTGTATCCCCCGAGTGCACGGTTACTCTGTATTCCATCAAGTGTACGGTTCCTCTGTATCCCATCAAGTGTACGGTTCCTCTGTATCCCATCAAGTGTACGGTTCCTCTGTATCCCCCGAATACACGGTTCCTCTGTATCCCATCAAGTGCACGGTTCCTCTGTATCCCCATCGAGTGCACGGTTACTCTGTATTCCATCAAGTGTACGGTTCCTCTGTATCCCACCAAGTGTACGGTTCCTCTGTATCCCCGAGTGCACGGTTCCTCTGTATCCCCATCGAGTGCACGGTTACTCTGTATTCCATCAAGTGTACGGTTCCTCTGTATCCCCCGAGTGCACGGTTACTCTGTATTCCATCAAG
This sequence comes from Archivesica marissinica, assembly GCA_014843695.1. Classification (NCBI taxonomy): domain Eukaryota; kingdom Metazoa; phylum Mollusca; class Bivalvia; order Venerida; family Vesicomyidae; genus Archivesica; species Archivesica marissinica. Next base: position 47,820,725 of record CM026398.1, on the reverse strand, counting down.
TGTACGGTTCCTCTGTATTCCATCAAGTGTACGGTTCCTCTGTATCCCCCGAGTGCACGGTTCCTCTGTATCCCACCAAGTGTACGGTTCCTCTGTATCCCCCGAGTGCACGGTTCCTCTGTATCCCACCAAGTGTACGGTTCCTCTGTATCCCCCGAGTGCACGGTTCCTCTGTATCCCATCAAGTGTACGATTCCTCTGCAAGAATGGTTATGTTTGAATAATTGCAAGAATGTTATGTAATTTACTAGAAAACTATTTCTCAGATGCAGTATTTCTGTATGTTTTATACGGAATATCGTCTAAATTTTTATGGGATAAAATCAGCATGAAGTACCGTAACACAGCCCTTATCCAAACCATCGTTCAAATGTTCGCTATTGAATCGCACTAAGAAATCCCCGGAACACGCGAATACTGTGCATTTTTTCTACGGAAAATGAAGCTTTACACATGAATGAGAACGCACTTATTGTATGAGAAATGAAAATCTGATTGGGAATAACACGAAAAGTGAAGGATCAAGTTTTGTAAATGCTCGAGGCATTTGTAGTTTTCAAATCTCATCAACCTTGATACTCCACGATACTCTAAATTGTTGGTTTGTACTTGAGAAAACCATTTATCATAACAAGTGAATGAATCTCCCTATATATGTACCTAATAATTAAATTCTCATTAAATCTTTCATTTTTTTGAGTTTGAGATAGTAAAAATGAAGAATTGTTAGTGTACACACTCTTTGATATACAGTGAAACTTGTGTTTGTGGTCATTAAGCAGCTAACCTGTATTAAGCAGCCAGTTTCCAGGTTAGTATAAGCATTATTTAGTTCAGTATTTTTACATGTAATCAAGAAATCGAACAGTTTACATATACTTTAGTAGCAGTAGACTGACGGGGATTATAGAACGAAAGAAAACTGATATAGTTCTTTTCCAGATTCCCAATATGTGTTACAGGCGGATCTGTAGTCCAGTGGTAACACGCTGGACTGGTAATCCAGGGATCGCAGGTTCGATCCCCCGTCTGACCCTAATAAAATTAACAGTCTTTCAGGTGGGACGTTAAACCGATGTCTCGTGTCGGTGCTTTACACCGTGCACGTAAAAGAACCAGAGGAGACTCCGGAATGGGTCTCTGTCTGTATCATTGCACTATCCTCCAAACTCTAAAATGACTAATATCTTCAGGAGGCGTCGCTCATATGGGCGACCGGTAGCGACGATAAATAAACGTAAAACACACGCTCCCAATATGCTGTTTTTATTATACATTTGCCCCTATTAAGCAGCCACCTGTGTTAAGCAGCCACTTTCTCAGATTCCCTTGGCTGGCTGTTTAACACACGTTTGACTGTATCATGATGTAAGAATTCGGAAAGGTCACTGGGATAGTACTTTAAGGTCATGCACTTTTGAACATCAAGCGACACTACTAGTTACACGAAACCCGACCGTCAAATGTGAATGTCACGTGACCCCATAACGACCATAAGCATACTCATGCTTGTTGTGTCCCTTTGAAATTATTTATAAATGGAACCATAATAGGTTGTCCTTTTGACAGCGAATAATGTTAAGTGTCATTCAAACACATTGTTCATATGTAACAGTATACCCCACCATGCACTCGATCGCCGTTGTATTCATGTTTTTCCTGTCCGAAATTATTAGAACCAAGACACCCTTCAAAACTTAATGACCATGCAAACATTAGACGATGCATTTTCCTCACCGGAACTTGAATTCCTGTAATGAATTTGCCATATGCCCGCCTTTGTGACATATTAATAGATATAGAAAGCTATGCATCTGGCACGAACAATCAGTGTTCGAGAACATAGTTGGAATAACGGGCTTCTCTAGAACAGATGTGCTTTTTTTTTGTCTAGTAAGACAGTGACTTCCATTATCTTTTGCGTTACTCATTTGTATCTAATTGTGACTCATCCCCACCCCAGTATCAATGCATACAGTTGCGGAAGTCGTGATAGCGCAGTGGTAGCGCGTTCGCTTCAGGTGCAAAATGCCCCTAGTTCGAGCCTACACTGGAGCCGTTACGAGTATGCCCTTAGGCAAGGCATTTAAATTCCACGTTGCCTCTTCTCTCTCCCTCGTGGCGATGGATTCCATCAGGAATGAGGTCTCGAGAGTGATTAATATAAGTTATAAGAACTTGTTTCGCAATCGAGCTAAACTAAATTTGTATGAACTATACAGTAGCCCCCATCATACATACTGCATAAGCAGGTTTATCTTTACTTACCTCGTAATTTAATGATACATGACATATTGTCGTACGGCATAGCTCTACAGTTACCTTGTAATATATTGGTTTTGTTTGTTCGGGAGACACGGAGGCGGTTTAAGGTCGCTGACTTGTATACCACTGTAACCTATCATCACTGATGGTCACGGGTTCGAGCCCCGCTCAGGCCGTATCTCATTTATATGAAAAAGTTGGCAGTTTCTTACGGAGGTTGGTGCACCCAAGTACTGGTTAACCGCTGGAGCCTGCCCAGGAAAGGTGTTGTTAGGTAAACTGCTCGCCGGCGATATAGCCCAAAATGGCGCTGATGCAGGCGTAAAACCCGAAATATAACAATATAACAATTGTTCGGGAGACATAGTTCTTAGTTACGATGTGATTGTGACAGAAGCATTTTTAAGCTTAGTTTATACATACATGTATTTATTTTAGCTTGCTTGCGAAACAAGTTTAATTTTTTTTATAGTAATCGCTCTCGAGACCTCATACCTGATAGAATCCATCGCAATGATGGAAAGAGAAGAGGTAAATTTGAATTTAAGTGCCTTGCCTAAGGGCACTTGTAATCGTAAGGTCTACAGCTGGACGCGAGCTCCGGTCCTCTCACTACCACTGCGCTATCACGACTTCCAGGTTTGTTTAAATGAACAATATAACTTAAGTCTGTGACTAGAGTTATTATAGTGCCTTATAGTGGTCCTATGTGGAGAGCATGACAAGTTATTGCACATTGTTATATAGATTTATTATCATTAATTGTCTCATTCCCCATTTTCTACTCTACTAGACAATTTCATATATCATCATATTCCACAACATATATATAGTTTCTCTACTGTTCAACTATATGCTTCCAATATGCAGTTTTCACTTATAGTCCTATCATTTGATGTGTATATGTGCTGGGGGCCTCATGGTAGATTAACTTTTGTTAAATGAGTTATCTCGTAAAATAAGTCTTTATTATTATTATTATTATTATTATTCCTATTGCAATACATGTGTGGCAGCTGAAAATGATTTCATGTGAGATTCAGTGTTCCGTAAAGCTTAATACTGTATGAGCAATGCGACACAAGGCCTGAACATTGCGATTTCGCATCCCATTTACGTCCATATAAAAGCTGTTGTATGGAATTAAACTCACACCTGCTGGAATCGCATAACTTCCAGGAAGTGTTGCGAGAGTATCTGTACCAACATGGTACTTTACGGTTATGCATTGATAACACAATAGTACCCCATTCTAAAGGACGTGGATGGCCAGCAACCGTACGGAAATAGCGTCTGTGAATACGTGTATTAGAATTGAGAAGTAGCAGCTAACTTTACCCATGTATATGTATGAGACGAAACGCTAGCAGCTAACTTTACCCATGTATATGTATGAGACGAAACGCTAGAAGCTAACTTTACCCATGTATATGTATGAGACGAAACGCTAGCAGCTAACTTTATCCATGTATATGTATGAGACGAAACGCTAGCAGCTAACTTTACCAATGTATATGTATGAGACGAAACGCTAGCAGCTAACTTTACCCATGTATATGTATGAGACGAAACGCTAGCAGCTAAATTTACCCAATTATATGTATGATACGAAACGCTAGCAGCTAAATTTACCCATGTATATGTATGAGACGAAACGCTAGAAGCTAACTTTACCCATGTATATGTATGAGACGAAACGCTAGCAGCTAACTTTATCCATGTATATGTATAAGACAAAACGCTAGCAGCTAACTTTACCAATGTATATGTATGAGACGAAACGCTAGCAGCTAACTTTACCCATGTATATGTATGAGACGAAACGCTAGCAGCTAAATTTACCCAATTATATGTATAATACAAAACGCTAGCAGCTAAATTTACCAATGTATATGTATGAGACGAAACGCTAGCAGCTAACTTTACCCATGTATATGTATGAGACGAAACGCTAGCAGCTAAATTTACCCAATTATATGTATGATACGAAACGCTAGCAGCTAAATTTACCCATGTATATGTATGAGACGAAACGCTAGAAGCTAACTTTACCCATGTATATGTATGAGACGAAACGCTAGCAGCTAACTTTATCCATGTATATGTATAAGACAAAACGCTAGCAGCTAACTTTACCAATGTATATGTATGAGACGAAACGCTAGCAGCTAACTTTACCCATGTATATGTATGAGACGAAACGCTAGCAGCTAAATTTACCCAATTATATGTATGATACGAAACGCTAGCAGCTAAATTTACCCATGTATATGTATGAGACGAAACGCTAGAAGCTAACTTTACCCATGTATATGTACGAGACGAAACGCTAGAAGCTAACTTTACCCAATTATATGTATGATACGAAACGCTAGCAGCTAAATTTACCCATGTATATGTATGAGACGAAACGCTAGAAGCTAACTTTACCCATGTATATGTATGAGACGAAACGCTAGCAGCTAACTTTACCCATGTATATGTATGAGACGAAACGCTAGAAGCTAACTTTACCCATGTATATGTATGAGACGAAACGCTAGCAGCTAACTTTATCCATGTATATGTATGAGACGAAACGCTAGCAGCTAACTTTACCCATGTATATGTATGAGACGAAACGCTAGCAGCTAAATTTACCCATGTAGATATATGACAATAAAGGCTAGCAGCTAAGTTTACACATGTAGATAGATATATGAGAACAAAGGCTAGCAGCTAAGTTTACCCATGTAGATATATGAGAACAAAGGCTAGCAGCTAAGTTTACCCATGTAGATATATGACAACAAAGGCTAGCAGCTAAGTTTACCCATGTAAAACAAAAGCTAGACGTGCTCCTGAGTGAAGAAAGTTCACTTAATAAGAACTATAGCCTACACATAGTCTGGTTGTACTAAACAAGGTCAAACATGTTGAATTCGATACACTTGGGATCATTATCGCCGTGAAATCCAATGGACTGAGATGAGAGGAAAAGATAGGGTGGACAGTTGCTCATCTGTCATGGTTACACTAGCCCCTGATGGACAACACCATTATGGCCCGTTTAGCCTATCTGTCATGTGGCACCCTGTGAAATTCGATTAGTTACACTAGGGTACTAATCGCTGTTGTACGCCGCTGTTATCGCCAATAATCATATCGTATCGCACCTGGTGTAGCGTCCATACTCACGGTATTTGAGAGTGATGTATTTTACCGTTTTATGTTAGAAAAGGGAGACGCGAGGGAGAAGCAAGGGAGAAGCGATGCCGTAAACAAAGAATGTATTAATGAAAATTGTATTTGTATATACATACATTGGACCAGCGACTTATATGAGCAAAACAGTTATTAGAAGATGTCTAACTAGAAACGTCTATTATAACTTATCTGGCTAGAAACGTCTATTAGAGCCTAGCTAGAAGCTATATTAGAACTTATCTACACACGTCTATTAGAAATTAGCTAGAAACGTCTATTAGAACATATCTAGCTAGACACGTCTATTAGAACCTAGCTAGACACGTCTATTAGAACATATCTAGCTAGAAACGTCTATTAGAACATATCTAGCTAGAAACGTTTATTAGAACATATCTAGCTAGAAACGTCTATTGCAACATGTATTGCTAGAAACGTCTATTGCAACATGTATTGCTAGAAACGTCTATTGCAACATGTATGGCTAGAAACGTCTATTACAACATGTATGGCTAGAAACGTCTATTACAACATGTATGGCTAGAAACGTCTATTAGAACTTGTTTGGCCAATTTGAAGAGGGAGGCGGGTAGTAGTATTCTAAACTAGTCGAATATAACAGATTTACGAATAGTATGTCAGATTAACTACCAGTGCATACATAATATTAGATAATACGAAAGTTATGTGCTTTGTTGTGGGCTGTGATAGATGGGAATGAGTATTTGTTGCGACCATTCATTAATTATGCATCAGAGAGAGATGGGATTGTGGCCAGCGTGTGCAATCTAATCTGGATTGGCATTCATCATGTAATTATTGTATATAGTAGCGGGGATGCTGTGCTTGTTATATCATGTATGTTCTCCTGGTCGTGTCCAGGTCATCTATATAACATTAATTATGACACGTATTTCTTGGCCCGCCTCACGTATTACATACGTTAAATACATATCACACACACAATAACGCGGTAATTGTCCCAAGATAAACACAATTCCAGGTAATTATTTCAAGAATATATCGTTAGTTGTAGATGATGGTGGGGTGATGTGTGCGTTATACAGTCGAACATGTATTCAACAGCAAGTCAATGGACGTATAAACATTGGTTGCTTAGCACAAGTGGCTGCTAAATGGAGATATATGTAAATAAAATGCTAGCTGTTTGCATAGTGTATGAGCACTGCTTAACATGGTGACTGCGGACATCGTTAATTGTTTACATATGTTTCATTATTGTATTGCATGTTTTAATTTGAGAGCCTGCCTCATGGAAGATTGATTTAATTGTTCAGATGGGTTCTCTGGTTAAATAGAATCTTTATATATTATTATTATTATTTATTATTATTATTTATTATTATCATTATTATTATCATCATCATCATCAACATCAGCATCAACATCAACATCATCATCAGCAGCATCATCAGCATCATTATTATTATTCAATATTGGTTGCCGATATCTACCTAATATACATACCACAAGTCAGACATGGGTGCTTGTCCGACATCATAAAACTATTGTAAATAAATTCACTACTTGTGGTATATGAACATTCTATGTTAACAGTATATTACTATTGATGATGATTGAGCTTATTTACTCTCGCCTCCGGCGAACCATATGGGCGAGCGATATTACTATTGATGATAGACGTAGCTTATTATAGCAACCCAGACTCGTTGGCTTGTCCGTGTATTGTATGATCCTGAATCTGTGACTGTTTGAGCTTCTCGTTTGGTGGGGACTAGAGTCAAGTACAATTCACAATGTACAAGACGCCGGAAGTCATCACGCTTCCGGGTGATCACCGTTTTCTAATTGTACAACCGCTTTTAGACTATTAACTTCGCTTGTCACTTGATGTATGCCCAAATTGCCTATTATTATATTCAGAAATGTGTTTCATCGGTAGATGATTCCTCGCTACACGTCGCGTACCCTGTAAATCTCGCCACAAATACCTATCTAATGTTCGCTACTCATTGTCCTATTATCTCTTTAAATAATCGTCAGCATAATGGTATATAGATACGACTGACTTTGTTATCCCGCCATGGATGCATCTCGCTTATGTGGACACACCCAGCCATAGGCTATGTAGTATACAGTCACATCTGTGTTAAACAGCCAGCACCGGGAATCACAGAAAGTGGCTGATTAGTACAGTTGGCTGCTTAATAGAGGGCAGATATATAATAAAAGAACATATCGGGAACCGGGAATGTGGCTGCTTAATACAGGTTTGACTGTATGTATAAACCTAAGTTGTTGAATAAAGTTATTACTGGAATAGTGTATTTAAGTTTATTTATCGGCGCTACCGGTTGCCCATTTGAGCATCGGGCAGCTTACCAAACAACACATTTCCTGGACAGGCTCCAGTTAACCAGTACTGGGTGCACCAATCTCCGTAAGAAACTGCAAAATAGTTTCATACAAAGAGAGCTGGGCTCGATCCGGTGACCTTCAGTGATGATATGTTAGTGGTATACGTGTGTGTTTTACGTTTATTTATCGTCGCTACCGGTTGCCCATATGAGCGACGCCTCCTGAAGATATTAGTCATTTTAGATTTTGGAGGATAGTGCAATGATACAGAGAGAGACCCATTCCAGAGTCTCCTCTGGTTCTTTTACGTGCACGGTGTAAAGCACTGACACGAGACCTCGGTTTAACGTCCCATCTGAAAGACTGTTAATTTTATTAGGGTCAGACGGGGGGTCGAACCTGCGATCCCTGGATTACCAGTCCAGCGTGTTACCACTGGGCTACAGATCCGTCTGTTAGTGGTATACAAGTCAGCGAGCTTATGGACTTATGACGTCACTAGTATTTTTACATTTATATTGTCTCGTTTTCATTTATCACATCTGTTATTCAGTCTAGGAATGCAAATAAAATGACAGTACATGCAGACTGAAATTCCCCATAAAATGCGATTATTCCCGACAAATTGTACACAAACACATACAATAGAACAGTCGTATACTTGTTACAAACGATGACTAATGTCGTTACAACTTAAGTAAAACAAGACAATATGACTGTTTTCATAGCAACACCTTCTCATAGGACGTTATGGAAGCATACACGTAATATCATGGAAGTATCAAGGGTGTTATGGAAGTCGTGATAGAGTAGTGTTAGCCCCAGTCACTTCAGGTGCGAAAGCGCCGATGGAGCCGTTACGATTGTGCCCATGGGCAAGGCTTTTAAAATCCACGTTGCCTATTCTCTCTCCCTTGTAGCGATGGATTCCACATTTACATCCTTGGAAACAAAAAACGTTGTGCTTGGAGAGACTACGAAATGGAGCCAACTTGTTTAAAGTAGATTTACATCGAATTATAACTAGATAAGAGCTGTTGTTAGTTGTAAGTTAGTTGTCTTATCTTAAGAGCATGTAATTGATTTAACTTAACAATGAACAATCTTGGGGGAAAAAACGCTAAATATATATCAGTTATCTTAAATTGTTCACCATAAAAACCGAAACAAATATGCCGCCTATTATAATATAACCTACCCCCTCCCCCACACACACTTATGAATACCAGTTCACGTGACATTTCCGAGATATGGAATATATGTTCGCGTGAGAATCGAACACAGTTGTATAGCAGAGGAGTTGCTAATTTCTGTTGCTGTATTAATGATGGAAAAATAAACTAAGATGGCTGTGATGGGAGTAAACCTGAATTGATTGATTGATTGATTGATTGATTGATTGATTGATTGATTGATTGATTGATTGATTGATTGATTGATTGATTGATTGATTGATTGATTGATTGATTGATTGATTGATTGATTGATTGATTGAACAATGCATGCAATTAAGTATATAATTGTACCCGTGTTAGAAAAAGTACAACAGTACGGACGGATCTGTAGTCAAGTGGTAGCACGCTGGACTGGTAATCCAGGGATCACAAGTTCGATCCCCCATCTGACCCTAACAAAATTAACAGTCTTTCAGGTGGAACTTTAAACCGAGGTCTCGTGTCGGTGCTTTACACCGTGCACGTAAAAGAACCAGAGGAGACTCTGGAATGGGTCTCTGTCTGTATCATTGCACTATCCTCCAAAATCTAAAATGACTAATCTCTTCAGGAGGCGTCCCTCATATGGGCAACCGGTAGCGACGATAAATAAACGTAAAACACACGCACAGTACAACAGTAAGGGAATGTGAGTCAATATGGTCACCAGTAAAGTATGCGAACACAAAGGCGAGTATCAGCGTAATATATATACTACATGTAATTCACTTGATTATGCATGTATTTGCATACTAATTGATGATGATGATGATTGCTTCCCGCACTCTGTTACATACTCTATGGTACATTGCTAACAGACGATCGACCCATATATAGTGTGTCCGATTAGCTCAGTGGTTAGCGCGCTCGCTTCTCACCAATGCACCCCGGTTCGATCCTCGGACCGGGGAGTAGGTGGGATGGTACGGTGGTCGCCAGATCGGACAGGTGGGGCTTCTCCGGGTACTCCGGTTTCCTCCCACATGAATGACAACATATACGCTTTCATCCGCGCCAACGAGAGTGATTAATATAAGTTGTTAAAGCGTGTTTTAATATCGTTGTAAAATAAATAAAGTTTAAACTTTTATCAACCAATAGTAGGCCTACTTCGTGGAAGTCATGATAGCGCAGTGGATGCGCGTTCGCTTCAGGTGCGAAAGGTCCGGAGTTCGAGCCCCGCTGGAGCCGTTACGATTGTGCCCTTAGGCAAGGCATTTAAATTCAACATTGCCTCTTCTCTCCGTCAGGGCGATGGATTCCATCAGGAATGAGGTCTCGAGAGTGATTAATATAAGTTTGAAATAACTTGTTTCGCAATCGAGCTAAAATAAATGTGTATAAACTAAACTAACTAGTAGGCCTACTCACACGCATGCTATTATTATTATAATCATATATAATCTCCTATAGCGGTGACCAGACTTTCCCATCTTTATAAAACCATTGAAAAAGCTCAGTGAAATAAATATATATCCACGTAAGACTACATGCCGTTTTCTGTAAATTGATATGAATGTTTTGCTAAAGCCTGCGTGGTGATGACTTCATGGCTTCCTATTTCATAAATATAATCGTTAAATCATGAACTGTAAATACATTAATTCTCTATTTAAACAATGGACTATGACGTATGACTATCGATATACCCCCTAAAATGACAGGTCAACATACGCTAGCTATGCCCAAATACAACAAGAATAACGATTACAAACGCCAAGACCCAGACCCAGACGTATGCTCATAAAACATCATTTATAATGCACGACGGTACGCCTGATACAGTTGACAACAGCAAAGATGAAAGTTGTGAAGTGACAGCTGGCGACACGGTTGACAAGGTGTTCAGTTATTGCAGTTTATAATATCGATTCAACCAGGGGATAAATCACGGGGTCTAACAAAGAAATACAAAGCGAAACATTGGTGTGTTCCCAGTCGTTTTGATTTTGCATGTATGTGAAATGAATAGTCGGAACTCCCAGTTGAATATGAATGTAACCGAAAGATTGATACCAACACAACGAAGACAAATCAACCATAATGAATAGTGATCCTATACGTTTGAAGTACAAATATGTTCAAACAATTTTAAGTCTTTTGTGAAAAATAAATAATATTTATGTATTCTATAATTTTCATGTCAGTGGATTCATTTTTTTGTGTTGGATTAAATGTCCTTCTAAAGCTGTTATTAATTTGTGCGGTCTGTTTAAAGGTGTTTACGAATAAACGAATAATAAGATAACGATATTGTGGTAACTTGTGTCTACAATTAATTACACTATACGCAAGGGGCTCAATACAGTAAAACCCGTTTTAGTAGTCGCATCGATTAAGCAGCCAACCTGTAGTAAGAAGCCATCTTCCAGATTCCATAACTGACACTTTAGTTTATATATGACAGCTATTAAACGGTAATTACATGTCCTTTTCGGGAAGGACCATAACTAATGTTGCTAGAACTTGTGGCCCGACCCGTTTGCTTTTCTTTAATTTGTGATGTTTTGTATTCACATGTACATGTAAACGGAATATATCAATACAATATGATTGGCTTAAACATATTTATTCCACTATATAGATAGATAGATAGATATTTATTTTTCCTCCAATTTTTGAAGATTACAACATATTTACAAATAGATCAACATAAACATGCATAATTATATATAAACATACAAATTACATTATTTTCATATGTTAGAGGAGCTGTAAGAACAGCTGAATTCGCTCACCTAAGCATGTGATCATAATCTTCAACTGAACAGAAAAGTATTGTATCAAAAGTGGGAAATTATGATGATTGCTTAATGGAATCAACATAGTATTGTTTATCACAAATATCAAACATGTAAACGGAATATATCAATACAATATGATTGGCTTAAACATATTTATTCCACTATATGCATTCACAAAACAATACATGTACACACAATCAAAGAAGTAAGTATATAGGAAAGGATTAAAACTGAAGCAGAGCTTATATAGTTTCTCTCCTTAAATACAATATGATTAAACTAAGTAATTACATGGTATGGCTGCTTACAACAGGTTTCACTGTAATTCATTTCATAAAGTATTTGAATATATTATCGGCAGTTAATGACGTTGCTATGGCATTCAAAAATAGACATGATTTACATTAATACTGAACTCATATGAACAATTGAGTCAATCTACCACGAGGCCCTCAACATATGAACAATTAAGTCAATCTACCATGAGGCCCTCAACATATGAACACTTAAGTCAATCTGCCATGAGGCCCTCAACATATGAACAATTAAGTCAATCTACCATGAGGCCCTCAACATATGAACAATTAAGTCAGTCTACCATGAGGCCCTCAACATATGAACAATTAAGTCAATCTACCATGAGGCCCTCAACATATGAACAATTAAGTCAACACCAACCCCAACAAAACAATTAAGTCAACCCATGAGGCCCTCAACATATGAACAATTAAGTCAATCTACCATGAGGCCCTCAACATATGAACAATTAAGTCAGTCTACCATGAGGCCCTCAACATATGAACAATTAAGTCAATCTACCATGAGGCCCTCAACATATGAACAATTAAGTCAATCTACCATGAGGCCCTCAACATATGAACAATTAAGTCAATCTGCCATGAGGCCCTCAACAAAATAAAACATGAAATAGCATAATGACACATTTAAACAGTAACCAGTAAAACTGTCATAGGAAATTAGATATAAGCTGTAAGAAGTAATACTATATATACCGGCAGTGATTACCTCGCAGGTTCGATCCCCCGTCTGACCCTAATAAAATTAACATTCTTTCAGATGGGACATTAAACCGAGGTCTCGTGTCGGTGCTGTACACCGTGTACGGAAAAGAACCAGATGATACGCTGGAATGGGTCTCTGTCTGTATCATTGCACTATCCTCCAAAATGACTAATCTCTTCAGGAGGTGTCGCTCATATGGGCAATCGGTAGCGACGTTAAATAAACGTAAAACACACATTCAAAAGTGCTGCTTAGTTTCAATCAAGGTTTACACGAGATAAGACGTTTGTTTGAACCTGCATGGACAATGGACACGTGAAAACACGTGTTTGTATTAATAATACGTACTGAGACTATGTCGATCCGACAGGCATGTTTCAGGGTGAGATCTTATCGTGTGGCAGATTGATAGCTCTGTCTAATTGTTTTATCAATTTACAAGTGTTGTTCGCTGTGTAGCATTGTACGTGGGCGTATTTATTGTTCTGTGATGCATTTATTGTTCTGTGATGCATTTATTGTTCTGGGATGCATTTATTGTGGTGTATGTATTGTATATTTGTTGTTCTGGGTTAGATTTATGATTCCAATTGGGAGTATCCTTAGTGAGAATATCAAAGGGTTCATCTTACATGATTACCACGTTGATGATGATGATTCAGCCTATTAACACTCGCCGTCGTCGAATCATGTGGGCGAGCGAATTACCAGGTTCAAATTAGTTGGCTTCGTACATCCAATGCACGGCCTGTTGTATATAGATATACGATCCAGTCTAATCATTGAAATATATTATAATGATACAGACCGTTCCCCATGCCAGGGACTCCCTTTCTTCTAGTTCGTGCACGGTTTAAAACCACCGATATGAGAACACGGGTTGTGATCTCTCCCGAAAGACAACTGTATACAGTAGTATGGTGTAGCGGGGGAACGAACCTGCCAATCATGGACTACTGATCCGCTGTAATTTAAATGCTTTTTAATCTTGTGGCAATATCTGTTAGCGTATATTTTGTTTTAAAAACAAATATTCCATCTTTGAGAACAATCAATATAAACTATCATGTTTGCTTGTCTAAGCCCATTTTGAACGAATGTGCATACAATTTAATTATCTGTGCAGATTTCATTCACACATTTAATGTAATTGTTATGTTCTGTTCTGCAACAGTGTTTAACGAGTTACTGCGCTCGATGTAACACGTTGAAAAGCGAACATGTGTTGCAGCATTGTTGTACAGCTTGTTCTCTGTTGTAGTAATAATATGTAACAAAGGAAATGTTCACTGTCTATTTTCCCATACTAACTTTCACATCGGTTTCATAATCTAGTCCCCAATGCCTTTGAGAAAGGTCGTAAACGTCAGGAACGGGATCGTTCTTATATAATCACGCTTAATCGCTAACAGTCTGTGACTGTGTTGTTGTCATATACCTACGTTCGTTGGTTACGCCTTGTACTAGTATTCGATGGGGCCGCGGAAAACGTTCCTCACCGCGGTAATAATAGCGTTTGTATTTCAAACCTCGATATAATTGAAGTGTGAAACATAGTATTCTCAAATATCCAACAACAAAGGTGTGTCGTACAGAACATAATAAGACAAGTGCAATATGATTTAGCGGAGTTTTCTATTTCTCTTGTATTTGTTGGGGGGTCAAGAATGTCGTTGTGTTCGTGTACAATGCAATCACTCTATCTATATCGCCTATTGACGCTTTTGCTATCTAATATCTACGTTCGTTGATTACATCTACCGTGAACACGTGCCTGCGACCGAGGAATTTAGTTTCCGTGTTTCGTTGTCTTTTCTGTCGTTTTCTCACACAACTGAATCTAGAAATACGATGTGTACAACTAGCGTCCTTAACACATTTGAGGATGAATTGATTTCGAACCAATGTATCTTGTATACACCGGGGCCCAAGCGAACAGTTTCTTTTATGGTTTCCAATGAATGATAGAGTGTTTTCAGTGAAAGAAAACGCTATCTTACACCGCTTTGAAACAGTGAAAGATGACATTGTCTCTACCACCTGTTGCGTTTCGTATTCCTCCGCGGTTGGATGCACTTTTGTATTTTACCTATTTTCTGACTATCGTTAACAGTTAATTATTAAGTAATATATTCTTCTGAATTTGTTTTGTCTGTGGTGCTTCATTTTGACAGCAAACATAAACTAACTTGAAAATGATACAGGAACTATTTCTTACAACGGACGTTCACTCTAACAGGAGTGGTTGTGCGGTTGTGCCAGGTAGTGCAATGAGGCTCCAGACAGGGACAGTTAAAATGAATATAATTTGAAAACAAATAATATGTTAGCCAAAGTCATTGGAAATCATAAAAGAAAAGAATTTATGTTTATTAGTGTAAGATGAGATTTTAGTTCATCTCGTGATCACCAAAATATGTATTTTCACTCCTGGCTAGCGCCACTCGTGGACAAACAAATTTCTGTGATCACTCAAGGAAATAAGATCCTATCTTACACTAATAATAACAAATATCCGCTACTTCTGATCAATATTTTATACACCAGACCTCCGAACTTCTCTGAGGTGGTCAAACCTGAATCTGATTGATCTCATTTAATCACCTTCAATCTATAACCAACTTGACGACAGCTGATTACTACAGCCAGGCCAAGCAACTATTCGCTTTCCATGTTAGTGTGTTTTACGCTTATTTATCGTTGCTACCGGTTGCCCATATGAGTGACGCCTCCTGAAGAGATTAGTCATTTTAGATTTTTGGAGGATAGTGCAATGATACAGACAGAGAACCATTCCAGAGTCTTCTCTGGTTCTTTTACGTGCACAGTGTACAGCACCGACATGAGACCTCGGTTTAAAGTCCCATCTAAAAGACTGTTAATTTTATTAGGGTCAGACGGGGGATCGAATCTGCGATCCCTGGATTACCAGTCCAGTGTGTTACCAATGGTCTACAGATCCGTCTGTCGTTTCATCAAAGCATGACATGTCAGCTTTTAAAAAATAATTTGTTCATAAAAATACGGTGTTATGCAAATTAGGCGCACAGCTGATACATCATACCTCGATGAAACGCAAGTATTCGATTTCCGTGTTATTGCTTTTGTATTCAACGTATTCTATGTCACCGGTGTCATTGTCACATACATTGACCTTGTTGTCGGATCATATACATGTTCATTGGTTACACATGTAATCGTGCAAGATTGGCGTCATTTAGTTGTAGAGTATTGCTGTTGTTTCTATAGGCACATTCACGGCCTCTTGTTCATTCCAGTGCCTGTATGGACCTCGTTAGCCTGGGTGCCAGTCTGTCGACATTTCACTTTTTATCTTCTGGCAAATTCAGAAACTCAACACGGCCCAATTAATAGACTCGGTATTAAAATATATTTATTTGACTGACCAGGCAAAATATATCGACGTCTGTTCCCAGACTAGGACCTCGTCTGAACACCTAGTATTTCGATTGGTTCTACAACTGGGTCTACGACGACACATTCTTTCTGATAGAGTGGTCAGCTTTTGTATTGCTAGACGAAGGCCCCGACGACACATTCTTTCTGATAGAGTGGTCAGCTTTTGTATTGCTAGACGAAGGCCCCGACGACACATTCTTTCTGATAGAGTGGTCAGCTTTTGTATTGCTAGACGAAGGCCCCGACGACACATTCTTTCTGATAGAGTGGTCAGCTTTTGTATTGCTAGACGAAGGCCCCGACGACACATTCTTTCTGATAGAGTGGTCAGCTTTTGTATTGCTAGACGAAGGCCCCGACGACACATTCTTTCTGATAGAGTGGTCAGCTTTTGTATTGCTAGACGAAGGCCCCCGTATAGCGATGCTCTAATGTGATTAGTTGCTTCTTGTGTCAACCCAATGAGGCATCTTCCTTCAAGACCAGGGTCGGTGTTTCTATCTTACTTTCTTTGGAACAACGGGTCCTTGTTAGGGCCACATCCTTCACCGTTATTCATTCCGCAGCAGCATATACACGTATCTGACATATGGTCGTCTCAGTCGCTCCAAGGTATGTCCATACCTCCATTACTTCCGGAAAAAAGCGGTGGTGAAGCGTGTGTCCCTTGTTGCAAGGTTGATGACCAGAAGAACCCAGTATCCTACGCTGCTGCTGCTGGGGATGTACCCCGACCGCGACGTGCATACCGTGAGGAGATCGGCCAGTATGTGACTAGTATAGTAGTATTTGACTTGCTTAATGTTGATGACCAGAAGAACACAGTATCCTACGCTGCTGCTGCTGGGGATGTGCCCCGATCGCGGCGTGCACACCGTGAGGAGATCGGCCGGTATGTGACTAGTATAGTAGTATTTGACTTGCTTAATCATGGTCGTGGTAATTAACGCCCATTGAAACGGTTGCTATTTGCATCAGATACATCATAATGTTTTAAGCCGTTGCTAATGACTATTATTGATCATCATTATGAATCATATATATGTATGATATACTAGAGGACATAGAAAACGCACACCTACATTATATACTAGAGGACATAGAAAACGCACACCTACATTATATACTAGAGGATATAGAAAACGCACGCCTGCATTATATACTAGAGCACATAGAAAACGCACACAGACATTATATGATTATTATTACATGAAAACGAACTACGAAGGATTCCATCAAAGATATATCACATCTTTATTACAAAACACAAACTGAAAAACTAAAAATATTCCAAAATGTTTAAATGTTTAAATGTCCTCTAGTATAGATATGTATGCTATATATGTATGCTATATAGGTATGCTATATATGTATGCTATATATGTATGCTATATATGTATGATGAATATGTATAATATATATGTATACTATATATGTATGCTAGATATGCATGATTCACATGTATACTATATATGTATGATAGATATGTATGATAGATATGTATGATTCACATGTATGATTAGATATGTAGATAACAGTGTACGTTCTGTGATACAAGTAAGTGCTGTAAGCCAGGCACTTGAGACTGATCCGTGCATTGATATGTTCGCATATCAAGGGAATAAACTCATTGAGCATACTACGTCGGCTTTAAGGACTTCGTAATTTAATTTGAAATTTCTTTCTGTCGAGTGAATGTCTACAGACATGCGCACATGATTGCATCATCTGGCAGGTGCTCTAACGCTTCTGTTGCTAATTGTGAGTTGTGTCGTCTGGTATTTAAATACGCAGACGATTTGAAATTTAAACAATAGATTCAGATATTGATTTGAATTATGAAATGGTTAAATTTTGTTTGGGTTGAATCAGGAATGAATGTTTACAGACAGATTCACGTCGATGCAACGTCTAATAGGGGGCATGTATCATTCGAATATTATTAAGGATGCATGTATACTAGAGGACATAGAACACGCATACTTCGGATACGTGTGCTTTTACATGAAAAACAATAACTATATAAATACATAGTTTTTAAACATTTTGGAATATTTTTAGTTGTTCAGTTTGTGTTTTTTGTAATAATAAAGTTGTGATGGAATCCTTAGTATTTCGTTTTCATGTAATAATAATCATATAGTGTAGGTGTGCGTTTTCTATGTCCTCTAGTATATTAGAGTATATCCTCCGTTTTTATGTCCTCTAGTATATTAGAGTATATCCTCCGTTTTCTATGTCCTCTAGTACATTAGAGGATATCCTCCGTTGTATATGTCCTCTAGTATATTAGAGGATATCCTCCGTTTTCTATGTCCTCTAGTATATTAGAGTATATCCTCCGTGATACATGAAAGAAAATCATAGCACTTGCAATTGCATTGATTGATTGATTTTGTTTATTTGTGTGTATACGTAGATGCATACATGTACATTTCTATGAATAACTGTACTTTATAAATATGTATACGTCGAAATAAACTTATATTCTGTTCTGTTCTGCTCTATTCTGGTGTCAAATTAGCCATCCAATTATAAAGTATGCTATACTTTTATCGTATTTTTCTATTACAATGCCATAATTAGCTTCATATGTTTTTAGCATACCACATACATCTTACAGTAACACCGGTTGAAATTGTAGTCTTCGTTTGAATAAAATCATTATTCGGAGGCAATAAAATATTTATGATCCATGGATTCATTCATCTGGATATAATAACCCCTTACACCGCTTCGGAAACCATCTCATTCACGTGGTTATAATACACCCTTACATTTACACCGTGTCACAAATCATCTGATATTGCCATGCACTGAAGCAACACCCAAGGAAATAACCTCTTTCCTCTCAGAAATCACTTTCAAGTGATTCATTAATTTCTTTGGTAAAAGCTACGAAAGGAATGGACATTTGGTAGATGGTCATAATTGGATCACTGGATTGATCTATTGGTACATTATTTTTTTATTGTTCGAAAGGAATGTATCTTTGGTACGTGTTCTTGATTGTTCGATGAAATGGTCTGTTGGTAATTTGACTGGATTGTTGAAATGGGTTCTGACTTCATTAGTTGTATTTTATATAGGTCGTTCACGGTTTTCGTCTCTATGAATTTAAAGACATTTCACTTGAAATGGAAAATTAAAACTAATTATTATATATGCAGTTTATTTTAGGGTTACTGGGCTTTTGTAGCCCACCATTTATAAGAAAATTATTGATGATTTTGTAAAATAATAATTTCACAAATAAACATTTCATTCGGATAGATCTTCGATGTGTTGCATACAATCATTCGGATAGATCTTCGATGTGTTGCATACAATCATTCGGATAGATCTTCGATGTGTTGCATACAATCATTCGGATAGATCTTCGATGTGTTGCATACAATCATTCGGATAGATCTTCAATGTGTTGCATACAATCATTCGGATAGATCTTCGATGTGTTGCATACAATCATCGGTTATTTGTAATGTAATTAAAATGTAACGGCCAGTTGTTATAATGTTGGGTTTACAATGGTCCTAGGTTGTAATAACCCTGTTGGGTGGGGGTGGGCAGTGTATGCGCCGGACGCCCGAGTTGCTTAATTACATTGAAATCTGTAAAAGTGATTTACCTTGGTGGTCTACAACAGCCATCCCATTGATGGATGCATAGTGTTTCCTATTAATGTAACCCCTCTGGTTCTCGGAAGGCTTCTTTATACGTATGTGGGTGCCATCCACGCAACCAATAACCCCGGGAAATCCAGCCAGCTTGTAAAATCCTTGTTTTTTCATGTCTTTTATTTCACGGAGGACAGGCCATTTAATGAAGTCATTCTTGATGCTACAAAGTGCCACAGTCACCTCTTCAATTGTCAGAGACACAGTTGATTTGTCACGGCCTACTGTGTCACCAACCACCTGCATGAAGGACCATGAGGCACAGTACCTCAGTGCCACCATCACCTGTTCTTTAACGCTCATGGCATGTGATCGGTTTGTCTTACCCTGAGGCATAGTACCTCAGTGCCACCATCACCTGCTCTTTAACGCTCACGGCATGTGATCGGTTTGTCTTCCTATTCAGTTTATCAAACAACAGATCGGTGATAAAATTGATACCATCTGAAGAAAATCTATACCGGGCATGTATCTCATTGTCGTTCAGATCTGTATATAAGGAGTTATTCTTGTATTCCCTCACTTTTCTATTATTATTTATCAATGCACCAATAATGGCAGCCATTTTGAATGATATCGTTAACATTTAACGATATCTTAACGAAGCCCCGGTGGTGAGTTAAATATCTGCGTTAAATTGCCGTTAAGTCTGTTCATTTAACGCTGCGTTAGTACTATAATTTTTTGAACAACAGCTATATTTAACGACAACAGTTAACGAAGAATTTAACGAGGAACCGTTAACTTTAACGGTGATATCACCGTTAAATAGTTAACGAAAGTTTTGAACAACTGGCCGAATGATCATAACATGCTCCTATAGATTGCCCGAGTGTGCAGCATATTTTAAGTGAATTCACAATGGGACTTTAAGGTAAGAAACAGAACAGTCTTCAGAAATCATTATATTTCATTTAGGGTGATATATAATTACTTCCATACAGAACACGAGTTCAGTGTTTGATCTGCTAGAATGCATTAATCATTGTCTAGTGCATATTCTCGGCAAGCAGTTGCTGACAACTATCTTTCATCACAACTAATACCAGTCTTCTTTGCTGTGTCTTGTGATATTAACTACAAACAACATGAAAAAGCAAGTACTTGGACCGAAATATCACGGTCTACTCCAACCACAGGCACGATCCCAGGGTCTCTGTCGCTGCCAACAGTCAACGTCACGTTTGTAGATAATCTGTAAATTAAATAATATATGAACATATTACATTATCGAGTGAGAACTGACCTACATTCTTTTAATGTTTCTCTTCATAGAATAATATTTTAACATGAAAGTTGTTACCTCGTCACTATCAAGCTTTCATCACCACCATGCCTGTAACCTCGTCACTATCAAGCTTTCATCACCGCCATGCCTGTAACCTCGTCACTATCAAGCTTTCATCACCACCATGCCTGTAACCTCGTCACTATCAAGCTTTCATCACCGCCATGCCTGTAACCTCGTCACTATCAAGCTTTCATCACCGCCATGCCTGTAACCTCGTCACTATCAAGCTTTCATCACCGCCATGCCTGTAACCTCGTCACTATCAAGCTTTCATCACTCACTATCAAGCTTTCATCACCGCCATGCCTGTAACCTCGTCACTATCAAGCTTTCATCACCAACGCCTGTAACCTCATCACTATCAAGCTTTCATCACCGCCATGCCTGTAACCTCGTCACTATCAAGCTTTCATCACCGCCATGCATGTAACCTCATCACTATCAATCTTCATCACCCCCATGCCTGTAACCTCGTCACTATCAAGCTTTCATCACCACCATGCCTGTAACCTCGTCACTATCAAGCTTTCATCACCGCCATGCCTGTAACCTCGTCACTATCAAGCTTTCATCACCGCCATGCCTGTAACCTCGTCACTATCAAGCTTTCATCACCGCCATGCCTGTAACCTCGTCACTATCAAGCTTTCATCACCACCATGCCTGTAACCTCGTCACTATCAAGCTTTCATCACCGCCATGCCTGTAACCTCGTCACTATCAAGCTTTCATCACCACCATGCCTGTAACCTCGTCACTATCAAGCTTTCATCACCGCCATGCCTGTAACCTCGTCACTATCAAGCTTTCATCACAGCAACGCCTGTAACCTCATCACTATCAAGCTTTCATCACCGCCATGCCTGTAACCTCGTCACTATCAAGCTTTCATCACCGCCATGCCTGTATCCTCGTCACTATCAAGCTTTCATCACTGCCATGCCTGTAACCTCGTCACTATCAAACTTTCATCACCGCCATGCCTGTAACCTCGTCACTATCAAGCTTTCATCACCGCCATGCCTGTAACCTCGTCACTATCAAGCTTTCATCACTGCCATGCCTGTAACCTCGTCACTATCAAGCTTTCACCACCGCCATGCCTGTAACCTCGTCACTATCAAGCTTTCATCACTGCCATGCCTGTAACCTCGTCACTATCAAACTTTCATCACCGCCATGCCTGTAACCTCGTCACTATCAAGCTTCCATCACCGCCATGCCTGTAACCTCGTCACTATCAAGCTTTCATCACCGCCATGCCTGTAACCTCGTCACTATCAAGCTTTCATCACCGCTATGCCTGTAACCTCGTCACTATCAAGCTTCCATCACCGCTATGCCTGTAACCTCGTCACTATCAAGCTTTCATCACCGCCATGCATGTAACCTCATCACTATCAATCTTTCATCACCACCATGCCTGTAACCTCGTCACTATCAAGCTTTCATCACCACCATGCCTGTAACCTCGTCACTATCAAGCTTTCATCACCACCATGCCTGTAACCTCGTCACTATCAAGCTTTCATCACCGCCATGCATGTAACCTCATCACTATCAATCTTTCATCACCACCATGCCTGTAACCTCGTCACTATCAAGCTTTCATCACCACCATGCCTGTAACCTCGTCACTATCAAGCTTTCATCACCGCCATGCCTGTAACCTCATCACTATCAATCTTTCATCACCGATTGTTTGTTCCAAACTAATGTGAATAATGCATATACATCTTAAATTCCATTATTTGACTATGGATATATCCATTGTGGAATGGATGCGGTGTCTATCCCGGAACATGTGGTTATGAGTTCGAGTTCGGCCAGAAACACGGTGGTGATGTTAGGCAAGACACTTAAATTCTCAGTGTCTCTTCTATATCCCTCATAGCGATGGATTCTATCAGGAATGAGGTATAGAGAGTGATTAAACTAATATTGTATGAACTTGTTTGGCAATCGAGCTAAACGAAATGTGCATAAACTATGGATGCGAAATATGGGGTGCTACATCAGATCAGTTTACAACATTACAGATAAATCCAAAGTGCCAAAGCGTGCCGCTTAAGTATTCTTCAATGCTGATAGTATTACATCGTCAGCATGTGAAGTGGTTACCTCTCCATACAACAGTGCTTTATCACAGACGTACACACACCGTACGCACACATGCACATACGCACACCATACGCACACACGTACGCACATCGTACCATAACAATAAGCAACTCGGTTACTAATGACTCATATTTGAACAGCAGAAAGATACGATCTGGTACTGTTGAAACATTCATTATTCCAAAAATCAAATCCACATATTACGATTCAGTCATTATCTGCGTATGAACCTAATCAGCGGAATGTGCTACTCATTAAAATAAGAACATGTTACACCCTTGATAAAGATAAGAACTCTCTGACTTGTCATATTCTAAATAGCTTCAATTAATTTTCAATCAAATCAAATATACACTGAATGTTTTACGCTTACTCTACATACCCTATGCCCAGCTGTATATTGCGATCACCTGGAAGGGTTACACGTTAGCTGTTTTAACCTCTCGACAAAAGCAAAGCTCAGTAAGAGCTTAGTTTATACAACTTTAGCTTAGTTTATACAATTTTATTTGAGCTCGATTGCGAAATAAGTTCTTACAACTTATATTAATCACTCTCGATACCTCATTCCTGATGGAATACATCGCCACGGGGGAGAGAGAAGTGGCAATGTGGAATAGAAATGCCGTGCCTAAGGACACAATCGTAACGGCTACAGCTTGGCTCGAATTCCGGGCATTTCGCACTGTAAGAGCTTGGTCACACGACTGCGCTTTGTGATTATATGTGCTCGTGTAATATTAATAGCTTTGTTGATTACGCTTCTCACCAATGCAACCCGGGTTCGATCCTCGGACCGGGAATTATGTGAGATGGTACGGTGGTGGCCAGATCGGAAAGGTGGGTTTTCTCCGGGTACTCCGGTTTCCTCCTACACGAATGACCACATATGCGCTTTCACCGGCGCCAACGAGAGTGATTAATATAAGTTGTTAAAACTTGCTTCGCAATCGTTGTAAAAAAAATAACGTTTAAACTTAATTAATGTACCTAAATAGTTAGTATTGGTTGGATTTACGTCCTTTCATTGAGTTGGGCTTTGCATGTCTCTCCAACAACTTATGTTATCTATTGACATACTATTGAAATACTGTGCAAATAAATGTGTGTGTTTTACGTTTATTTATCGTCGCTACCGGTTGCCCATATGAGCGACGCCTCCTGAAGAGATTAGTCATTTTAGATTTTTGGAGAATAGTGCAATGATACAGACAGAGACCCATTCCTGAGTCTCCTCTGGTTCTTTTACGTGTACGATAGAAAGCACCGACACGAGACCTGGGTTTAAAGTCTCATCTGAAAGACTGTTAATATTATTATGGCGAGACGGGGGATCGAATCTTCGATCCCTGGATTACCAGTCCAGTGTGTTACCACTGGACTACAGACCTGTCGGTGGAAATAAAGAAATGTGGTCATAATTTACTATGTTTAACTCTCCATCTATTGTTGGTGGAAGAAGTACCCGGTTGCTCTTCCGAGCAGTATTTCTGACACGGACTGGGTAGAACCACCGACTGATCTTCCCGCTCGTCAGCTGGATCGTCTCCTCACATGAAATAATTGGATTCGGATATACAACGGTAACAACCTTAAGCGACACTACATCAGTGAAAACGCAAATTTATATACAGAATGTGATTTCCTATTATATTGTATAATTTTTGTCCAAATATTTGCCTCAAAAACTAAGTTTTTCAACTAATAAACAAGCGTCGTATACGCGATTTGTTGACACAACAAATAGTTTATACAAATTTATTTTAGCTCGATTGCGAAACAAGTTATTTCAACTTATATAAATCACTCTCGAGACCTCATTCTTGATGGAATCCATCGCCACGAGGGAGAGAGAACATAGCAAACAATGTAAACAGGGTCGACATACATGCGTAATACAACCTGTGTATCCTGAATAACGAGATTTATAGTACATATTTACCGTTATAACTCACATGTGTGCCTGTGTATATTTATTTGTAGACTAATCTTAGTTAAATTAACTCTAAAACGTCAATTCAGGAGCATGGATGACCATTATATGAAATCCTACTTTCAATTTTGAAAGTTTGTAGACCACAAACACACTGTTTATTGATTCAATGTTAGTGGTCGAATATGTTCGGAAGAATGTGTAGTAGCAATGCATATATACGTGAACACATGCATTGTATTTGCTTTTTGCGATGTAATTCCGCTTTAAGTGTAGTTGTAATCATTGCATATATAACGGGCATGCATATCTTTGGAGCATTTATTTGTTTTTCGATGTAATGTCACTTTAACCACCCCGCCACAGAAGCCGCTTTCACTTCAGTTGAACTTGGTTCTGTGCCTCTTCCATTGTATATGAAGTATCCCACCCCTTTCTCCATGTCTGTTGCTCCGATTCTACGCTTCAACGACGTCCATACACTTATCATCGTTGGTGTCCGATGACATGAAATCAAGAAACTATATGTAAGTTTAAATCCTACTCCGCCTTTGAATAAAAATCAAACATCTCCGATACATTTTTCGTAAACCTATCTTGTTAACGACGATGAAAACATTCACTGGATGGATGGCTATCTAAGAGAACGACAGTGTAGTGCTCGCATTCCATTCGTCGTTTTTATTTCCTACAGAAAATCATGAATATTTTGAAAATTATTTCTAAGACAAACCGGTTATTCACTTGATATTTTGTCTCAGCAACTTGGCATTCTGGGGATGGATTTTGACATGATATAAGAGGGTTTTAATCCGGTGAATATATAGACGCGGTTCATAAATCAAGAGAGTGTTTCATTCCACATATATCTTTTATTCCAATGGAAAATGTGCAATCACAAAGTGTTAGCTAGTGGTATATGGTTAAACAAAAGGCTAGTAAAATCTCCACCCCTGGTTACATTTATTTATCGCCACCCCTGGTTACATTTATTTATCGCCACCCCTGGTTACATTTATTTATCGCCACCCCTGGTTACATTTATTTATCGCCACCCCTGGTTACGCGGGTCTACGCCCCAGGAAGTATATTAGTCATTTTACTACTTGGCGGATAGTGCAAAATATACTTGGTTCTTTTATAAACATGTATACATATACATATAAAATTCCATGTCACTGCCTGTTTCTACTGTTTAATTGCTATAAACATGTGTCTGTTTTATGCAATAAACTTATTGTATTCAAGACCTTTGATTGACTATCTATCTACATCCCTGGTGTACAGCACCGATACATGAGACCTCGGTTTATAGTCCCATCTGTTAGGGTCGGTGGGGGGGGGGGTCGAACATCGCAGTCCACAAATCACCAGCATCAACAATAACCCCATAGTGACTGAGTAACCCCGTCATCAACATGTTTACGATATACAGTCGAACCTGTCTTAAGCGGCCAACCAAGGGAATCACATATAGTGGCTGTTTAGCACAGGTGGCTGCGTAATAGAGGCCAAATGTATAATAAATACAACATACAGTCAAACCTGTCTTAAGCAACCAGCCAATGGAATCACATATAGTGGCTGCTTAGCACAGGTGGCTGATTAATATAGGTCAAATGTATAATAAAACAACATACAGTCAAACCTGTCTTAAGCAACCAGCCAATGGAATCACATAGTGGCTGCTCAGCACAGGTGGCTGCTTAATATAGGTCAAATGTATAATAAAACAACATACAGTCAAACCTGTCTTAAGCAACCAGCCAATGGAATCACAGATAGTGGCTGCTTAGCACAGGTGGCTGATTAATATAGGTCAAATGTATAATAAAACAACATACAGTTAACCCTTTCTTAAGCAGCCAATCAATGGAATCACAGATAGTGGCTGCTTAGCACAAGTGGTTGCTTAATATAGTTTAAATGTATAATAAAACTACATAAGTCAAACCTGTCTTAAGCAGCGAGCCAATGGAATCATAGAGAAAATGGCTGCTTTAGCACAAGTGGCTGCTTAATATAGTTCAAATGTATAATAAAACTACATAAGTCAAACCTGTCTTAAGCAGCGAGCCAATGTAATCACAGAGAAAATGGCTGCTTAGCACAGGTGGCTGCTTAATATAGTTGACCACTAACGCAGGTATGACTGTACGGAAAGAGTTCTTTATGTCACAAAATTAACTAAAGGATATCCCACCTCGTATTTTAACGTTTTAAGACAGGTGCATTTTCACGAGCTAGAACGAGTTTCAACGATGAACATAATACTAACAATAATAATAATAATAATAATAATAATAATGATAATGATAATGATAATGATAATAATGATAATGATAATAATGATAATGATAATGATAATAATGATAATGATAATAATGATAATGATAATGATAATGATAATAATATAGACTTTATTTAACGAGGAAACATATTTGACAAGGCCATCAAAACAAGAATACTTATATACAGCATATTAATATACACCTAATTAAACGCACTTCATGATATTATGTATAGGTTAACCCATTCAACACCAAGTAACTCACATGGACTGGTCCATGATATTCTTAGACCAATAAATGAATAAGAAAATTACATTCGGACCAGTTCATTTATCAAGATGGGTAATTTTGTCTAAAATTAGTAATACTACTTGCAACAAGTGCAGATCCTGATGAGACGGCTCGTCACGAGCCGGCTCATCTGGATCTACACTTTTTGTAAGCCTATATAGAGATCTGTGGTGTTGAAAGGGTTAACGTTTATTAGTACGTATTTACAAAATTAAATTGGTCAGGCACGGCGCATGCGTACTAATAAACTTTAACCTGCTGTGTTTTAAATTATTTGTGTTCACTCTCTACATGTATGCGCCCTCGTTCGTCCCGCGGCATTGATTGACACCCCGAAACATCAAAATCGCGCCTGTCATCTTTTAAATACGTAATAATAAAGTTTAACCTGCTTAGTGTTTTAAAGCTGATTTACTAAAATAAATTCATTCAAAGTTTGAAAAATGCTGCCATCTCATTGGACCAACAATAATTTCAAACACTAATGGACTTTTAGTCATAAAAGAGCTATAGAGCTGCACGTAAATATATTCTAGAACGAAGCATAATTATTGTATACGTTGTGTGCCTGCATGCATTGTGATTAGTGATACTATATTTTTTTCGTTTTTTTACGTTTATTTATCGTCGCTACCGGTTACTCATATGAGCGACGCCTCCTGAAGAGATTAGTCATTTTAGAGTTTGGAGGATAGTGCCATGATACAGAAAGAGACCCAATCCAGAGCCTCCTCTGGTTCTTTTACGCGCACGTTGTAAAGCACCGACACGAGACCTCGGTTTAACGTCCCATCTGAAAGACTGTTAATTGTATTAGTGTCAGACGAGGGATCGAACCTGCGATCCCTGGATTACCAGTCCAGCGTGTTAACCACTGGACTACAGATCTGTCTGTGATACTATATTTGGGTGTCAAACGTGATATAGTGTTCTGTTATAGTGTATCCTGCAGATGTTATCGCGTTGATGTGAATCGCATGAAATCTTACAAAAATGATATTTCCATAGCAACAGAGCATTGCAAATGTTCGATTGATTGTATGTATATTGTAATGCTGTAGTAACTAGCAATGTTACGCATTCAGACGTATATATAGCTCCCATGTGTGCTTGACAGTTTGTAGATTAAATATTGGTGGAAATAGTCTAACCAACCTGTATAGTCTAACCAACCTGTATAGTCTAACCAACCTGTATAGTCTAACCCACCTGTATAGTCTAACCAACCTGTATAGTCTAACCAACCTGTATAGTCTAACCCACCTGTATAGTCTAACCCACCTGTATAGTCTAACCAACCTGTATAGTCTAACCCACCTGTATAGTCTAACCCACCTGTATAGTCTAACCCACCTGTATAGTCTAACCAACCTGTATAGTCTAACCCACCTGTATAGTCTAACCCACCTGTATAGTCTAACCCACCTGTATAGTCTAACCCACCTGTATAGTCTAACCCACCTGTATAGTCTAACCCACCTGTATAGTCTAACCAACCTGTATAGTCTAACCCACCTGTATAGTTTAACCCACCTGTATAGTCTAACCAACCTGTATAGTCTAACCAACCTGTATAGTCTAACCCACCTTTATAGTCTAACCAACCTGTATAGTCTAACGAACCTGTATAGTCTAACCCACCTGTATAGTCTAACCAACCTGTATAGTCTAACCCACCTGTATAGTCTAACCAACCTGTATAGTCTAACCCACCTGTATAGTCTAACCAACCTGTATAGTCTAACCCACCTGTATAGTCTAACCCACCTGTATAGTCTAACCCACCTGTATAGTCTAACCCACCTGTATAGTCTAACCAACCTGTATAGTCTAACCCACCTGTATAGTCTAACCAACCTGTATCATTCACATATATTTCATATTTGATCAGTTGTTGGTATTTTGTATAAGATAAGCTTACACCGACCACTACTATGAGCCCACATATCCATGTCCACAAACAAACAGACGGATCTGTAGTCCAGTGGTAACACGCTGGACTGGTAATCCGGGGATCGCAGGTTCGATCCCCCGTCTGACCCTACTAAAATTAGCAGTCTTTCAGATTGGACGTTAAACGATGTCTCGTGTTGGTGCTTTACACCGTGCACGTAAAAGAACTAGAGGAGACTCTGGAATGGCTCTCTGTCTGTATCATTGCACTATCCTCCAACATCTAAAATGACTAATCTCTTCAGGAGGCAACCGGTAGCGACGATAAATAAACGTAAAACACACACACACATAAACAAACCCCTAGTGTGGGCTCCCACTACCCTTCCCACAAAACGACCCCTATTATGAAGCCCCCACTACGATGTCCACAACAATGACCATTAGTATGAGCCCAATTACAATTTCCACAACACCAACCCCCTGTTATGAGCCACACTACCATCTCCACAACAATGGCCCATATTATGCGCCCTCATTACCATTGCCGCAACACTGGCCCTTGTTTTGAGCCACACTACCATGTCCACAACCGTTGAATGGCCCTTATTAAGATTTCATCAACAGTAACTACCGCTATGTAGCGAACTATTATTCATTATTCAAGACACAAACAACAACATATAGAATTCGTTCACAAGAGCATAGCGGTTCTCGAATGTCATGCAGTGCTAGGGAATGGAATCCTACAGCGTCATGGACATTCTTTCCAACGTAAATGCCTTCCAATGTGTAGCTACAGTAGCGACCTCTACTGGCTGTATATATTACAGAATGCTGATAACAAATGACAAAACAGTCTGTTTTTCATATTTAATCTGTTTTTGTCATTGATAATGCTAAATGGTTCCGTACGGAAATCTCGGCCCATATAAACAAATGAAGTGCTCCACTAATTACTCTGCTTTGGCTTATCAGTCACTCTCTGATAAATCAGAAATATGAACCTACGTAATTCTTTGATATTGTATGTCTAACTCACAGCGAGTACATCGTGCTATCAGAGAACCCAAACGCAATGTGCCACGTATAGTACGCCCACACTATTGTGGTTAACTCAAACATTTTGAGAGTTAACACATTAAATGTGTGGGTAAGTCTATACATTTACAGTTTAACAACATTACATTTGCTGCTTAAACCCTGTCTTGTGTAATGCCTACATACACATTGGAGGAGAGGTTTGTAAAGCTAAATGTGATTTTGCCAA
Organism: Archivesica marissinica; assembly: GCA_014843695.1. Classification (NCBI taxonomy): domain Eukaryota; kingdom Metazoa; phylum Mollusca; class Bivalvia; order Venerida; family Vesicomyidae; genus Archivesica; species Archivesica marissinica. Next base: position 47,789,766 of record CM026398.1, on the reverse strand, counting down.
GTGATTAAGAGTCAGTGTGAACTATAATACATAAGTGTAGTGGGGCAGGCTTATCAGTTCTTTACCTGGGATTAGCTATAGTGCTTACAATTTCCACCGACTGCCTTGATCCCATCATGCGACCATGTTGTACTTCAGATTATAACTGTAGTTTGTTAATAATGATGGGTGGTTTGGACAAATCGGTATTTTCTAATATAAGGTACAAACACAATTAACCTATAAAATGCTGAATAAATTGAAAGGAATGTGATATCAACATAGATCCAGGTTCAGCCAAATGTTTTAGCTCCATTATCCGAATCGCAAACAACACAGATCAGACGGCACGTTCTCCGGCTCTATGCAGTTTGCAAACGCAACTTTAGTTGTGACTAGCAGGTTAATGGTTAAATAGATATAGTAAACATGTGAACTACCTTTGCTCTTTGCATCTTGAACTATATTGACAAACCCATTGTTAATTGAAAACAATTGTCTGCACTGTGTTAGCATTTGCCACGATGGAATATTGGGGGGGGGGGGGCAGTGTGTGGCCTTATATACCGAGTCCTGGGATAGATCCCGTAATACAGACGGATCTATAGTCCAGTGGTAACACGCTGGACTGGTCATCCGGGGATCGCAGGTTCGATCCCCCGTCTGACCCTAATAAAATTAACAGTCTTTCAGATGGGACATTAAACCGAGGTCTCGTGTCGGTGCTTTACACCGTGCACGTAAAAGAACCAGAGGAGACTCTGGAATGGGTCCCTCTCTGTATCATTGCACTATCCTCCACAATCTAAAATGACTAATATCTTCAGGAGGCGTCGCTCATATGGGCAGCCGGTAGCGACGATAAATAAACGTAAAAAAACAAAGAAAGATCCCGTAAATGTGTTACCTCTAATAAAGTTACCTCTAAGCTATTATATTGACACTAAGGGGACACCATACATCTAGCTTAGTTTAGTTCAATCGTATTGCATTGCTGCACACATTTACTGCACAAACTGGGACTATTGTTTTCTCAAATTTCCAATACTTGGGAAGTAAGCTATGGAATTAAAAGAGTGGTCTGAGAAATTAATCAGATGATACCATGGGCGGAAATAATGGCGCTTGTTCTGTGGAACACGAGGGCGTTTCTTCAAACTCGTTTCATATTACAATTTAACAAAGGAGCCTCCTTTTATGAAGAGCATGATTTGAAGATATTTGGTTGATTGATTCTCTCCGCGTTATCATATGCTTTTCCATATAATTCCTTCAATTCTCCGATTTTATTTAAACTATTGCGAAACAGGTTTCAACAACTTATATTAATCACTCTCGGATGAAAGCGTAAGTGTGGTCATTTGTGTGGGAGGAAACCGGAGTTCCCTGAGAAAACCCACCTGTCCGATCTGGCAATCACCGTACCATCTCACATACTTCCCGGTCCGAGAATCGAACCCATGTTGCATCGGTGAGAAGCGAGCGAGCACGCGCTAATCGGACACCCTTTCTCCAATTTGATTCGTGACCGCCTAGATAGTTTACTTTGTTGTTCCGAAGGCCAGATATTCAACTTTAGTTCATCACGTGATATGCCAAAGAATGTCATAACGAGGACATTACTACACTATAATAACTTGCGAGTGGCAACTGGTCTACAACATATGTTTCGAGTGCCCAGACGGATTACAATAGTGAAAGTACATGTACTATATCCATTAGCATCGCTCAAAAGATATCATAATATGGCAATGAACAGTTTTGAAGTATATAATCCTGCCCGATGCTTGTGCAATAAAAAACCAATAAAAAAACCACTCACAATAAAAAACCAAGAGTCGTCAAAACTCTGGTAGCAGATGGAACAAACTGGTACCGTCTATGAACGACTGATCTAGAATGACGTCACACACGTAGCAGACGGAACATACAGGTATCTCCTATGAACGACGGAAAACATAGGTAGCCTACGTTGCACCAAAAATGAAGTCACAGATAAAGAACAAATGGAAAACATTGGTACCGCACCGCCTGGGAACGACTCGTCGAGAATGAAGACACGGACAAATGGAAGATGGAAAACATAGGTGCGTTGCGCTAAAAATGTGGTCACAGACAAAGAACAGATGGTAAACATGTGTAACGCTATGGAACGACGTATCAAGAATGAAGTCACAGCTAAATAACAGATGGAAAACATGGGCACTGATCTGGAATAGAATATCACGAGATAATACTTATTCACAGACGCATAACACATGGAATTTGCTCGGAAAATAGTGTCGTTCTGGAACTGTCAGTCAGATAAAATAGTTTGATATATATCGCATGTATTATTCAGTAATATATATACTATGCATGACTTCGAGTCCTAATTGGAATTTAACAACATGTGTCTAAACCTCTTTTCCATAGCTATGTCTGTTTTGATTAACCGAACGCCAAACCAAGCCACGAAACATATGCATTCAACCACGTAAGGATCTCCTGTTCGGGAAAAAGGAAAATAACCTCTAAGTAACAAAGGAACAAACGAAGATTCTGTCATTTGGTTTGTTCATCGAAGCATATTATGATAATGCAAGATAGCGAAAAATTCCAATCGATGCTTTCACTAAAACATATGATGTAGACAATACGATCTCAATCAAATATTGATTGAACTCCGGTTGCAACAGACGTCTTATGAACTTGTTAAGCTGGTATTCATATACAATGAACTCTGTAATTAGTCTTCATTTGTGAGTGAAACCGTTAGAACCATTTTTGCATAATCTTCATCTATCCAGAAGAAATGGAGGAAAATACGGGAAATCGATATGGAAATTGAAAAGGAGATGAATGTTCCGTTTGATACAGAAATCGTTGACTTGTTGTACGCAGAACTTTGATAAATAATCAAGGGTGGATCGATGAGAGAATTCGCGGAGAGAATGGTTGCTCTGGTTAAAGAAGGATTCTATTGGGGTTACATAATGGATTATGTATGGTGTCGTCTGCAATAACAGTCGTCTGACTGGATGTTATCGGCTTATAGTTTTGGATTCTTGCTTTACATAATTGATTAGGCATCGCATCACGGATGCACCAATACACCCCGATCCGCTATATAAGTGAGTTGCACTGTCTATAAACAATAGGACAAACACGACATTAACCCTATTAACACAGAACCCCATTCTTTCTAATGATAGATACTACTCGTACAAACAGAGCTGCTGTACAATCGATGACATCACTCGCACTAATAGTTGTCTTTCATCGGCGTTTATTGTGGATTCTGACACTCTACCAATTGCTCTATTTAGTCATAATTACGACATGCTTGTCAACGGAGATGATATAATCGATGGACACACCAACTCTATTTATTGACATGCTGATATGTGAGAAGAGTGGAATCAACAGTTCTTTATGTAGGAATTAAAGGTCTCCATTTCCGTTTGTTGTTCTGAGGGCGTGTTGAGAAAACGCTCCAATATAATGTCAAAAAGCTAACACAAAGTATACAAACAGACATACGTTGTCAATACTTGGTCATCAATAACCATTGTTTCCAATGGTTCTTTTGGACACTGAAGAATGTCTACATGTATATGTATGCTTGTGATACATGTCATAATTATAGGAAATGTCTATGATAGTTTATTTTGAAGATCGAGTTTCTTTTCGAAATCCTGATATGTGATTATCCATTGCCGTTGTATTATTTAGTGTGTCCCTTGTTCGCGTTTGGTCCACATTCTATTACCGTTGTCTTCCTTAGTGGTCCCTTGTTCGAGTTTAGCCCAAATTCCATTATCGCCGTTGTCTTCCTTAGTGGTCCCTTGTTCGAGTTTAGCCCAAATTCCATTGACGCCGTTGTCTTCCTTAGTGGTCCCTTGTTCGAGATTAGCCCAAACTCCATTACCGCCGTTGTCTTCCTTAGTGGTCCCTTGTTCGAGTTTAGCCCCCATTCCATTACCGCTGTTGTCTTCATTATTGTGTCCTTTGTTCGCGTTTGGTCCAAATTCCATTGCTGTTGTTTTCCTTAGTATGTCTCTTGTTAGAGTTTGGTCAAACTTGCATTACCGTTTTCTTCATGTGAGCTATTAATGAGCATGCAGTTGATAGAAATAGCAGGCATAATGAGAAGTCTTCAAACAGACAAGGAAGACTAAAGTACATTAACTAGTTTGCTCTTAAGTACACGCAGAGATAAGGTGACGCCGCTGTGTTACTACAGCATAAATTCCTTTAGTTACATCAGTCAAGGTAATTGATGATGTATTTTCTGGAGAATGCATAGAAGTAGGAGGTATGCCAAAATTCGAGATAAACTCAACTTGTTCAACTGCTGCTTCTACAGGCTCGGAAAAGTGGAAACGTCTCCGTGCTACATGTCATTCTCAACCAAACTATTGCCCTTGTTTTGACAAGGTTAGGTGTGCTCTAAACGTTGTAAATACTGCCAAAAACCCCCGCATTTTTCTGTAACTATTGCCCTTGTTTTGACAATGTTAGATGTGCTCTAGACGTTGTAAATACTGCAAAAAAACGCAAGTTTCTGTAACTACTGCCCTTGTGTTGACAAGGTTAGGTGTGTTCTAGACGTTGTAATTACTGCAGAAAAACCCGCATTTTTTCTGTAACTTTTTTATCATCTATGTAGGGAAGGAGAAGGTAACGAGTGGTATAATTATTGTAAGGATGTCCTGTTTCTATTACAAACAGATGTATAAAATATTCATGTTTTATATTTCCAGATTATTTAATCAATTGTAAAGCATGAGCACTTGTGTGTTTTATTTATAACTTCCGAGTGTTGCTATTATGTTTTTAAAATATCAATATAGTTTATTTATGTTCTGTACGACAAGGTTAAGCTAATGTGGGAACTTGATGCATAAATAGGCCCCATAAAAATCAAGATTTCTAAAGGAAACTAAATTAACTGAGTTCCATCAAATTGTTTAGAATACGGTTTAATTTATATACATGTACATGCATCAAGTGGTATGTCGGTAAGGTGGCATGTCGTCAGGTGGAATGTCGGTAATGTCGTCATGTGGTGTGTCGGTAAGGCGGCATATCGTCAGTTGGTATATCGGTAAGACGTAATGTCGTCAGGTGGTATGTCTGTTAATGTCGTCAGATGGTATGTCGGTTAATGTTGTCATGTGGTTTGTCGGTGAGGCGGCATGTCGTTATGTGGTATTGGAAGTAATGGATATGTGTTTGATCCTTCGCGAACATTTCCAAGATTACCCCCATCTCAGACATGTACATGCATATACCTGTGTTTCTACCACGGAGAAATGAAAAGCCCCCCCCCTCCCCAAGCCTCACACACACAATCACATGAATCATTTTGTGTTCTATGATTTGAAACTACTCAAAACACATAGAATATCGTATATAACTTTCTGGAAAGCGGATACGGATACACGGTATCAATCCTCTGGAGCTGGCTGTCCGATTAGCGCAGTGGTTAGTGTGCTCGCTTCTCACCAATGCAACCATGCTTCGATCTTCGGACCTGAAAGTATGTGAGATGGTACGGTACTCCGGTTTCCACCCTCAAGAATGACCACATTTACGCTTTCATTCGCGCCAACGAGAGTGATTAATATAAGTTGTTAAAGCTTGTTTCGCAATCGTTGTAAAATAAATAAAATGTAACCTTTTATCCCATGGAGCTATTAACGACATTTTCAGCTCATGGTGTTAATACACTATATACTAGTAGATAGGTTTCCAAAAAGATCACCCACTTTGGTATGGAAACCTTGAAAGAGCGTCTTGAGTTGACCAGTATGCTCCCATTTGTTAACTTGTATGTTCGGAAACGGCATGTTCAACATAGCCTTGTTGTGTTTTTCATATATAATATACATCGTCAATATTATTACAATAATATATATGTAGCATCATAGTATACCAATATGCATTCAGAATAAACATGACGTAATAGTATTCGCAGACGATACACTTCAGAATAAACATGACGTAATAGTATTCGCAGACGATACACTTCAGAATAAACATGACGTAATAGTATTCGCAGACGATACACTTCAGAATAAACATGACGTAATAGTATTCGCAGACGATACACTTCAGAATAAACATGACGTAATAGTATTCGCAGACGATACACTTCAGAATAAACATGACGTAATAGTATTAGCAGACGATACATTTCAGAATAAACATGACGTAATAGTATTCGCAGACGATACACTTCAGAATAAACATGACGTAATAGTATTCGCAGACGATACACGACGCAGTGGAGCTCAGATAAATACGAACATATTGAATTGATTATTCACCTGAAATTCCTCTCGCGTTACAGGGCTATATAATTAGTTATTACATCTACAGTTATTTACATAATGAGATACTCTATGCGTAATCTTGCTCGCACAAGTGTCATGTGCAACATTTGAATAATAAATCGCTGGAAAATGGGAATGAATTATATAATAATTGCACGCATGCCTTTCATGTCTTGGTTTAATATGATACACTTGAACTTACTGCAAGCACTAGAAGCGCTGATGCAACTATTGGCTGCTCTGAATTTCTGTCTATAGTGTGCACCTGATGGATGCACGTTATGTCATTGTGCAATTCCAAATATCAGCGGGTTGTTGTATCATTTAGAAAACATAACTATGCGATTATATCAATTTTGAGGCAACTTGTAATATCAAATATTCGTATATATTAGCTTAACCACTAACATTGATACACACAGACGGATATGTAGTCCAGTGGTAACACGCTGGACTGGTAATCCAGGGATCGCAGGTTCGAACCTCCGTCTGACCCTAATAAAATTAACAGTCTTTCAGATGGGACGTTAAACCGAGGTCTCGTGTCGGTGCTTTACACCGTGCACGTAAAAGAACCAGGGGAGATTCTGGAATGGGTCTCTGTCTGTATCATTGCACTATCCTCCAAAATCTAAAATAACTAATCTCTTCAGGAGACGTCGCTCATATGGGCAACCGGTAGCGACGATAAATAAACGTAAAAAAACACTGATACATCCATGTATGCATATGCATGCATTAATGCAAATGGTACATTTTAATCTAACAACAAACTTTTAAAGAAAACTTTACAATACAAATCCATATCGCTTGCTTTGTGATTATCTACATATAAGTACATATAGCCTATGTAGTGAATCTTTACAAACACGAAAGCGAATTTCTTTGTATGTCCAACTCAGTGTATATGTGTTGTTGAACAGTTACATTGTGCGCTTGTCATATTTATTTTAATAATAAATCTGCTTTCAACTGGTTGTGTAATGTCGCGACCGGTGTGCTCATAATCTTAAGGACCGTTACCAATCGTGTGAACAGTCAGTACATACACAACAACTAGAACTAACTAATTAGATTAACTAATTATTAATATTAGAATTACATCTGGTCTGTATCGCATTAGTCTGCACACACGGCATACAGTCTCCATTGCAATCAAGCAATGCCTCTTCCGATATTACAGAGACAATTCTCCTGATTTATCCCCCCCCATCTTTAGTACGAAACGGTCAGTTCCATCTAATGAGAAGATTGGATACATCAATTCATCCTGACAACCAGACTGGTGTATTATAATCATTCTGTAGACCAATCAGAATTCACTAGGCTAATTGTTCCTGACTTAAACGCTTAGGTCTTAACAATTAACCTGCCGAATAAATTGGATGGAATGTACAAATGTCTGATCAGGATCTATGTTGTTTGCTATTCAAACAAGTGATTTAGCTTCACTATTCGAATAGCAAACAGCATAGAGCCCGATCAGACGGCACATAATCGTGCTATATGTTGTTTGCAAAAGCGACTTTAGTCGTGATTGGCAGATTAAGTGTTAATTAGATTATCGGGTGGGTTTTAACCTGACATAGTGTGACTGATATCGGTTGCAATTTCCCTGGTATACCATGATGAACTCGCCATTTAGAGAGGCTATGTTCAGCCATTACTGTATCATCCTCGCCATTTAGAGAGGCTATGTTCAACCATTATTGTATCATCCTCGCCATTTAGAGAGGCTATGTTCAGCCATTACTGTATCATCCTCGCCATTTAGAGAGGCTATGTTCAGCCATTACTGTAACATCCTCGCCATTTAGAGAGAGGCTATGTTCAGCCATTATTGTATCATCCTCGCCATTTAGAGAGAGGCTATGTTCAGCCATTATTGTATCATCCTCGCCATTTAGAGAGAGGCTATGTTCAGCCATTATTGTATCATCCTCGCCATTTAGAGAGGCTATGTTCAGCCATTACTGTATCATCCTCGCCATTTAGAGAGGCTATGTTCAGCCATTACTGTATCATCCTCGCCATTTAGAGAGGCTATGTTCAGCCATTACTGTAACATCCTCGCCATTTAGAGAGGCTATATTTAGCCATTACTGTATCATCCTCGCCATTTAGAGAGGCTATGGTCAGCCATTACTGTATCATCCTCGCCATTTAGAAAGGCTATGTACAGCCATTACTGTAACATCCACGCCATTTAGAAAGGCTATGTTCAGCCATTACTGTAACATCAGCATGTTAGTATGTCAAAGTAATGGCGTTATTTGCATGTGGTGACCTTCTGTGTGTCCATACTTCGTAGCATTCGCCCATAGCACTATGATATATTGAAAGTACAAAATGTCTATCGTGTACATGTTTGGAGAATAATCGAGTTCAAATAAGTCGCCCAGTGTTAATCCATATATACAGTGAACCATCAGAGATCATGGTTGTCCATGTCATTCCACCAGAGACCATTGTTGTCCATGACATTCCACCAGAGACCATGGTTGTCCATGTCATTCCACCAGAGACCATTGTTGTCCAGGACATTCCACCAGAGACCATTGTTGTCCATGACATTCCACCAGAGACCATGGTTGTCCATGTCATTCCACCAGAGACCATTGTTGTCCAGGACATTCCACCAGAGACCGTGGTTGTCCATGTCATTCCACCAGAGGCCATGGTGGACCAGGACATTTCACCAGAGGCCGTGGTGGTCCAGGACATTCCACCAGAGGCCATGGTGGTCCAGGACATTCCACCAGAGGACGTGGTGGTCCAGGACATTCCACCAGAGGCCATGGTGGTCCAGGACATTCCACCAGAGGAGGTGGTGGTCCAGGACATTCCACCAGAGACCGTGGTTGTCCATGTCATTCCACCAGAGGCCATGGTGGACCAGGACATTTCACCAGAGGCCGTGGTGGTCCAGGACATTCCACCAGAGGCCGTGGTGGTCTAGGACATTCCACCAGAGGCCGTGGTGGTCCAGGACATTCCACCAGAGGCCGTGGTGGTCCAGGACATTCCACCAGAGGCCGTGGTGTCCAGGACATTCACCAGAGGCCGTGTTGGTTCAGGACATTCCACCAGAGGCCGTGGTGGTCCAGGACATTCCACCAGAGGCCATGGTGGTCCATGACATTTCTTTATAATCCACTGTGGTCCGCGGACATTGCTGATCAACAAATCAAGCTGACCATTGTATATTGCGTCCATATCGGGCAGATATACATGATTAATTAACTCACAAACAAAGACATTATATAGGTACATCATTGTGCTACAAGGCTAAGATTTATGATATGTAGAGAAGTTGGCATTCGGATCAGATCTATCAGCAATCTTTTACTACACTTCACCGTTTGTGATCCCGCGTGATAATGCACGCATTTTAGTTTTCACCGATTTCCACGAACATTCAATAATGTATGTAGTCTCGATGTTTATGCTGGAAACAGGTACCGAATGTAACGCGTGCATTGTTCCATATGTGCTGGTTATTATATATTGTTGTCTTATTTTGATTTAAAGTATAAACATTATTTAATTTACAACGATTGCGAACCAAGTTCTTAACACCTTATATTAATCACTCTCGTTGGCTCGGATGAAAGCGTATATGTGGTCATTCGTGTGGGAGGAAACCGGAGTACCCGGAGAAAACCCACCTGTCCGATCTGGCGACCACCGTACCATCTCACATACTTCCCGGTCCGATTATTTAGATTGGTAATGTATGTTGCTATGTGCAAGTTGACATACAATGTTTCGTTTAACATCACCTGGTATTTAATATTGCATATTAATGTTGAAATAAAAACAAGTGAATTCGGTGCTAAATTCAATTAATTGCAAATGCCAGTTACTGTTGCCTAGTGCATTTAGAGTATAATTAGATTCCCTTAAATGTACTGTAGCATGTCATTTTTATATTGCCTATTGTAACGACAAGTGTATATTTCATGTTTATAAATTCAACTATGTTTCTAGTATTGCTTTTCTAGTATATTCGGCTGCTATTGTGTGATCTTAATTCACATTATTTCAATACATCATCTCATAGCAATACCGTAAATACTCGGCCATAACGCGACCTAACTCATACATAGCAATACCGTAAATACTCGGCCATAACGCGACCTAACTCATACATAGCAATACCGTAAATACTCGGCCATAACGCGACCTAACTCATACATAGCAATACCGTAAATACTCCGCCATAACGCGACATCACTCAAACCTAGAAATAACATATAGTTTACATACACTCATAAGTATATGCAATTTTGTCAGCTCTTTCTCTCAACGCAGTTACGATCAAAAGAAATGGCCGAGATAAACGGTCACATATATTGACCATTTAGTTTAAGCGAATATTCGGTGTCATCGAGTCATTTGGTTGCTCAACAGAATCCGCCGACATAGTCATCTTCTATGGCATTCCCTGGTGGAAAATGTCGCGAATCGCTGAATAATTCCCCAAATAAAATGATTTAGCCATTTATGGTATGGTGCCCAAGCGAAGGACTTGAGTGTGGCCGAGTTCAAGTGCTTAGGTACAACAGGTCGCAATTAGCAATTCAAAATATGAAAAGTTGCACCTTGGAGACAATTAAGGCTTAAGTAGAAATGGCTGTTCCGATTCATGCCACGTGATTGTGTAATAATTTTAACCATTAACCTGATGAATAAATTGGACGGGATGTGCAAACAACATAGATCCAGACAGAGGCGGCGTCCTCACGCCACGGCTGATCATGATCTATGTTGTTTGCTATTTAGGCATGTGCTTTAGTTCCACTATCCGAATAGCAAGCAGCATAGAGCCTGATCAGACGGCACGTTTTAGTGCCTCAAGTTAAGTGTTAATAATATGTAACTGTTTATCCTACAAAGAGTCTAAAGTAGGTTTGTTCACGCAATTTATGTATATTGTTGCATTTCGATGCCTGTTTCATTTGTAAAACTTCTGGAATGTATCTCTGTTTGTTTTGGCATAACGTGAACGAGTTCTATGCCTCAATGGTATTCATGGTTATTCATAGTTTTGTAGACTTATCTGTGATCATTTCCTGGAGCACTTTATTGCGCCAGTATGAGCAATCGATATAACGGCCGCTTTGGAGACGTGAGTGTAATTGGCTATGCTAACATAACACGAAACATAATATGTTGAAATACATCCGAATACTGTTATAGATAAACCCGCACATCCGCTTATTTCAGTATATTTCGATGTGTCTTCATTGTTGTAGAGGGTTTAGAGATCTTGTTTTTCATTAGTTGCATGCGTATCTCGTACTTATTCATTATATAAATACATTTAGATGTTGGATCTGACATATGGCATAAACTACAGAAAATACCACTAAATCAACGAAAATGCCAGTTATGTAAGATGAATTTCTCTTTCTATTTTAATCCCCACTTTTAGGATGAAATACGTCTAATTCATATGAAGAAATTAAAAGTTTAAACTTTATTTATTTTACAACGATTGCGAAGCAAGTTTTAACAACTTATATTAATCATTCTCGTTGGCTCGGATGCCATCATAAATGTTGTCGTTCGTGTGGGAGGAAACCGGAGTACCCGGAGAAAACCCACATGTCCGATCTGGCGATCACCGCACCGTACCATCTCACATATAAAGACATATTATTTGGAACACCCACATGCACTCAAATATGAACTATTCCTATCAGTAAACATGTTAACTGTTAGAAAGTTATGTATGTATATATTTAAGAGCTTTGAAAAGCGGTATAATGTGTACTCTCGTCAGTAAATGTTCTCATCATGTCAGAATTGTTCTGTAATAGATACTAATCAGATACAAATTTTAATGGAGAGTTTGAGAGTGAGCGTGTGTGCTCACGTGTGCAATCTCAGTCTCTATATTATCATTACATACCATTATATGCATCATTAAAGTCATGTATATGTACTTTACCACGTCATTGATATGTTAAGAATATGTATGATATAAATGTGTGTACTGTTAGGCATACGGCCTTCGTATAAAATAAAATATATCTATACTAGAGCACATAGAAAACGCACACCTACATTATATACTAGAGCACATAGAAAACGCACACCTACATTATATACTAGAGCACATAGAAAACGCACACCTACATTATATACTAGAGGACATAGAAAACGCACACCTACATTATATACTAGAGGACATAGAAAACGCACACCTACATTATATACTAGAGCACATAGAAAACGCACACCTACATTATATACTAGAGGACATAGAAAACGCACACCTACATTATATACTAGAGGACATAGAAAACGCACACCTACATTATATACTAGAGGACATAGAAAACGCACACCTACATTATATACTAGAGGACATAGAAAACGCACACCTACATTATATACTAGAGGACATAGAAAACGCACACCTACATTATATACTAGAGGACATAGAAAACGCACACCTACATTATATACTAGAGGACATAGAAAACGCACACCTACATTATATACTAGAGGACATAGAAAACGCACACCTACATTATATACTAGAGGACATAGAAAACGCACACCTACATTATATACTAGAGGATATAGAAAACGCACACCTACATTATATACTAGAGGATATAGAAAACGCACACCTACATTATATACTAGAGGACATAGAAAACGCACACCTACATTATATACTAGAGGACATAGAAAACACACACCTACATTATAGGATTACATGAAAACGAAATACGAAGGATTCCATCAAAGATATATCACATCTTTATTACAAAACACAAACTGAACAACAACAAAATGTTCCAAAATGTTTAAAACTATGTATTTATATAGTTATTGTGTTTCATGTAAAAACACACTTATCCGAAGTGTGCGTTTTCTATGTCCTCTAGTATATATATCCTATCGAGATTAATGTTTACGGTACAAACTACATCGATTACATCACATAGCTACCTCACCATACTAGCGGACATTTAATGAGCAATAGCAAATAATGATAGTGTCAGTGCCACTCAGCCCTAGGCTAACCACATTCGAAATCTAGACTAATGGCTACATTGAGTGTGTGTTTTACGTTTATTTATCGTCGCTACCGGTTACCAATATGAGCGATGCCTCCTGAAGAGATTAGTCATTTTAGATGTTTGTAGGATAGTGCAATGATACAGACAGAGACCTGGAGGGAGAAGCGGGGTTCCCAGGGTACGAAGTCATGTGTGTGTGTTTTACGTTTATTTATCATCGCTACTGGTTGCCAATATGAGCGATGCCTCCTGAAGAGATTAGTCATTTTAGATTTGTGTAGGATAGTGCAATGATACAGACAGAGACCTGGAGGGAGAAGCGGGGTTCCCAGGGTACGAAGTCATGTGTGTGTGTTTTACGTTTATTTATCGTCGCTACCGGTTGCCCATATGAGCGACGCCTCCTGAAGAGATTAGTCATTTTATAGTTTTGGATGATAGTGCAATGATGCAACAGAGACCCATTCCAGAGTCTCCTCTGGTTCTTTTACGTGCACGATGTAAAGCACCGACACGAGACCTCGGTTTAACGTTCCATCTGAAAGACTGTTAATTTTATTAGGGTCAGACGGGGGATCGAACCTGCGATCCCTGGATTACCAGTCCAGCGTGTTAACCACTGGACTACAGATCCGTCTGTAACATTGAATATATAGTTCGGTTAGTCATAGTCGCATCCAAAAAGTGTGACCCTGTTCACGCATGCGCCATTGGGTACATTTTGTGATACAAGATTTGTGCTGGACCAAGATGAAATAGACATAATGAACACTGTTGATCAGATGTAGATTTAACCGTCTTACCTGGCCCGTAGCCACACTGAACCAAATGAGGCACTCGCCTCGGTTAGAATTTGGCAAGTAACTACAGGTATAGGACAACTCTTGATAAAACTGCCTTCACAATGTACACACAAGCATCCACAAAATAATTCGGGTGGGGGTCGCCTCGGTTATTTTTAGATTCTGGCTACGGCACTGCTTACCTACTAATTGCATACAATTATAGATAGAGTGTAGAGGAATAATAAGGTAATACATGTACCGGAACACACAAAGTGCTTTAAATAATGGAGGGGAATCGTTATCTCACGCCAAGCGCCATATAAATTCTAATTATGAAAGAATCGTACGTCAAAACGTCAAATAAAATATCATAACATTTATGTTTTTCGTTCCAAATAATTATATTTAGGGGCGTGTATTTTCTTTCTTCATTCCAGAAGTCAGTTTATCGATAACGTTTATAAAATATCCTATAGTATTCAGTTTCTATGTTCATTTAACAATTAACTGCGCTTTTTCTGCGTTTCGAGATATGGAATATTAGCTTTGCGCCTAACTTGCGTAACACCGAAAAGGTTATTATGAACACATTATGTTTAAAAACAGACATTTCATACCTCGATGAGACGAGTTGTAACACGCTGGACTGGTAATCCAGGGATCGCAGGTTCGATCCCCCGTCTGACCCTAATAAAATTAACAGTCTTTCAAGTGGGATTTTAAACCGAGGTCTCGTGTCGGTGCTGTACACCGTGCACGTAAATTAACAGAGGAGACTCTGGAATGGGTCTCTGTCTGTATCATTGCACGATCCTCCAACAATCTAAAATGAATAATCTCTCCAGGAGGCGTCGCTCATATGGGCAACCGGTAGCGATGATAAATAAACGTAAAACACCCACACATTGAATAATATTATATTCATGGTAGTTGCATGAGATGTATTCAAAGTGCATGTGTCACGATACACGAATGCTACGTGTACACCAGTGACATATCCACAGCTTTGAGTGTGTGGGTGTTTTTACGTTTATTTACCGCTACCGGTTGCCCATATGATCGACGCCTCCTGAAGAGATTAGTTATTTTAAATTTTGGAGGATAGTGCATGATACAGACAGAGACCCATTCCAGAATATCCTATGGATCTTTTACGTGCACGGTGTAAAGCACCGACACGAGACCACGGTTTAACGTCCCATCTGACAGACTGTTAATTTTATTAGGGTCAGACGGGGGATCGAACCTACGATCCCTGGATTACCAGTCCAGCGTGTTACCACTGGACTACATATCCGTCTGTCCACAGCTTTGACTATGCATGTAGTCGTATATGAAGGTACATACATGTCTTTTATATACTCGAGCATTACTTTCCTGAATGGATGTCAATATCGATAAATGAAATGTCATGAATCTATACATCAGAACATATGGTTTCATTATTTAGTGTCTTCGGTCGCACAATTACAGTACTGTCTGGAGGGCAGACCGTTGTAACCCCGAATATAATTGAAATGGCTTTAAGGGGCCCCCGTGGCCGAGTGGTTAATGTCGTTGACTTCAAATAGTGTGCCCCTCACCACTGTAAGTTGAATCCAATTGGGGTTGTCGATTTAATTTCGTTCAAATGAGGATGCTATCCAGCTGGCGTGCGGTAGGTCAGTGGTTCTACCCATGTGTCTGAAATACTTCTCGGAGGGGTACACAGAGTAGCTGGTGAGTCGTTAAACCCCAAAAACAAACAAATACAAATTTGAAATGGCATTGCTTCTAAGTTGTGAATATGTTTTTTACGTCGGTATCGGTTGCCCATATGCACGATGCGTCCTGAAGAGATTAGTCATATTAGATTGTTGGGGGATAGTGCAGTGCAATGATACACACACAGATCCATTCCAGAGTCTTCTCTGGTTCTTTTACGTGCACGGTGTAAAGCACCATCGCGAGAACTCGGTTTAAAGTCCCATCTGAAAGACTGTTAATTTTATTAGAGCCAGACTGGGGATCGAACCTGCGGTCCCTGGATTACCAGTGCAGTGTGTTACCACTGGACTACATACCCGCCTGTAGTATCTAAATGGAAGTGTTTATAGCAAACTAAATGATCAACACAAATCAGATAGGCAGGTCAAACATGTAGCAGATGATCAATTTTATTAGAGCCAGATTGGGGATCGAACCTGCGGTCCCTGGATTACCAGTTCAGTGTGTTACGACTGGACTACATATCCGTCTGATGAATGGCGGTGGAGTTCAATACTCTTTAAGTAGTCAGCCCGGCAATTCCGTCCGACACCCCGTGGACAAATTGTTTAATGTAGACACATGGGATGACACTAATCCCCTCGCAAATTCGATATGTCCGGGCAATATTAATAAATAAACAACGAGACTCAGAGTGCCCATTGGTGAGCTCATGAAATTAGCCGGAGATGTCCATTGTGAATAATGCACGCGTGTAGTCTGCCATTATCACTCGCATAACTCCGCCGGCGACATTCCGTCTAAGCACGATTAATATCGGTAATGGATAAAAACAACATCCATCGCGTTACACGTGGGTCCTCCCTCGCAGATGACATTCTAACCTTCCAGATGTGTTTTTGACAATTAGTATGATTCCAAGGACAAAGAATTCCCTGACATGTGACGTTATAAAGCTATCTGCCAGTTCAATCTCCAACGCAAAATGGATCGAATAAATTATACTTCTACATCAATAACACTTTAGGAAGACATTTATGAATCACAGGAGCACGTGAGCCGTTTGTGTATCTATAAATAACTATGACAGGTAAACATCTAAGAGAAAGAAGTGGGCTCAACTTCTTGTTTTTATTTTTATTTAGGACGTTGCATTTGTTTTCTGTTGCGTCTCCGTAGCCGAGTGGTCAAAGTGGTTGATTGAAATCAATTACCCCTGACCGCTGCAGGTTCGAATCCCACATGGGTTGTGAGGAAGTTATCCCGCTGGCCTGTGGAAGATTGGTGCTTCTATATATTGTAAGTTCGTTCCCGCCCGTGCCTGAAATACTGCGTGTGCTCTAATGGGCATCCGTGATCATCCTCCACCAATAATAGCTGGCGAGTCGCCACTTGACCAAAGGTGTTGATGTTAATATAAACCCCATATTCAAAGACACACACACACAAACATGTGTTCTATGTGATCGGACTGATACAATTTTCATAATATTTTGATGATGAAAACGCCCCCCGTGGTTCAAACACGACGACAGTCTATTTGTCAAGATCTATATACTAGTGCATTTACTGGTTAGCTAGTTAATATTCCTGAACTCAGAGAGGATATTCTGGGCCTCGCGTGATTCAAACACGACGACAATGTATTAGTCAAGATCTAGACCAGTGCGTGTACTGGTTAGCTAGTTAATGTTCCTGAACTCAGAGAGGATATTCTGGGCCTCGCGTGATTCAAACACGACGACAATGTATTAGTCAAGATCTAGACCAGTGCGTGTACTGGTTAGCTAGTTAATGTTCCTGAACTCAGAGTGGATATTCTGGGCCTCGCGTGATTCAAACACGACGACAATGTATTAGTCAAGATCTAGACCAGTGCGTGTACTGGTTAGCTATTTAATGTTCCTGAACTCAGAGAGGATATTCTGGGCCTCGCGTGATTCAAACACGACGACAATGTATTAGTCAAGATCTAGACCAGGCGACACATTAAGTTCCTGAACTCAGAGAGGATATTCTGGGCCTCGCGTGATTCAAACACGACGACAATGTATTAGTCAAGATCTAGACCAGTGCGTGTACTGGTTAGCTATTAATGTTCCTGAACTCAGAGAGGATATTCTGGGCCTCGCGTGATTCAAACACGACGACAATGTATTAGTCAAGATCTAGACCAGTGCGTGTACTGGTTAGCTAGTTAATGTTCCTGAACTCAGAGAGGATATTCTGGGCCTCGCGTGATTCAAACACGACGACAATGTATTAGTCAAGATCTAGACCAGTGCGTGTACTGGTTAGCTATTTAATGTTCCTGAACTCAGAGAGGATATTCTGGGCCTCGCGTGATTCAAACACGACGACAATGTATTAGTCAAGATCTAGACCAGTGCGTGTACTGGTTAGCTAGTTAATATTCCTGAACTCAGAGAGGATATTCGGGTAGATTCGTCAATATATGCAGGAACGTGACAAACACCATACCTGTGTTGTTATTACCTGTCGATACTGTTGCTACTTGTTGCCCGCGTTGTCATATTTCCTCTTTGGTGGAAATGTTATTTCCATTTAGCATTGTAAAAATGTGGCATCATCAACATGAAAATGTCATGATTGCATGCCAAGATGAGTGCGTATTACGGTGCAGTAGTATACGAGCTACAGCCTCATAATTGATGACATACATGTTCGTTAGCGATGTATAACCACCTTCGGAAACAACGCAGATTTCCCAACCCAAGATACACATTCTCGATAGTACCATCGTTTAGGGAATTCTTGCTACATCTGTGTAACATATAGCCAAGTTTCGTAAACACCCTACTGTAAATCATTATATACTCGTGCATTTTATTTCCGCGAAAATTAGAGAATGAACACATTAGCGCTTTCTTCAAATTTCCGCTAACATATAATTGAGTGTCCCGTCAATATCACGCGAATTTGTGTGTCCATGACACGAATTTAAGACTTCTCATAAAAATCGGAATCTTGAAAATTGCTAAAAAAAAATCTCGAGCGAATATTGATTGATTTCCAGTATTTGCTTTGGTATTTTCTGGTACAAAGCCAACATGGCATGTCAAAGCAAGGTCACATTTATTCAAACTGAATTGTTCCACAAATGGATCGACGGCACCTCTTTTATTCTCAAACTACGGAAGCATTACACGGAATTTCTATTCCGATGTTAACAGACGTCGACTTGATTGCTATTATAGCGGCGTCTGGGTAAATATTTTCTATTTAATATTAGAAGAGGTTTGCATCGTCTAGAGAATGATTAGGTCAAATCAATTTGATACTGATGAGAATATGATCAGAATGTGTGTTCATTAAAGCATTACTTTTCCCCCCATTCATTGACGCTATTAACCCATTAGTGATATAATGGTTAACAAGTTTGCGAAATATTTGATGGATGGAATTAGATGGTATGTACAGTCAAACCTGTGTTAGTGGTCACCTCTATTAAGCAGCAATCATGTATTACGCAGCCAATTTCTAGATTCCCAATATATTGTTTTATTATACATTTCCCCTCTCTTAACCCTTTCAACCCCACAGGCCTCTAAATAGGCTTATGAAAAGTGTAGATCCAGATGAGCCGGCTCGTAACGAGCCGTCTCATCAGGATCTGCACTTTTTTGCCAGTAATAATTATTACTATTTTTAGATAAAATTACCCATTTTGATAAATGAACTGGTCCAAATGTAATTTTCTTATTAATTTATTGGTCTAAAAATATCATGGACCAGTCCATGTCAGTTACTTGGGATTGAATGGGTTAAGCTGTCACCTGTGCTAAATCTTAAGAAAGCCACTTTCTGTGATTCCCTTGACTGGCTGATTAACACAGATTTGACTGTACATTAACAATAACTAAGAAACCAGTCTACAGTTGGAGTTCTCGATCACTGGACTGGACTCCTTAGCACGTATCACTCTGCATAACAACATTCCATGGGGCTTAAGTGAACAGTTCAAGCAAATGGATTTAACTGACGTGCGTTTCAATTATATTTATTTTGGAATTTTAGCCAAAGAGGCAATCAACATCTCTAATACAAATGTACATCTTAAATTGAAACAGTCTGCATTTAATCGTACGTTAGTCTTGTATGTGTTTTACGTTTATTTATCGTCGCTACCGGTTGCCCAATGGCCATATGAGCAACGCCTCCTGAAGCGATTAGTCATTTTAGATTTTTGGAGGATAGTGCAAGGATACAGACAAAGACCCATTCCAGAGTCTCCTCTGGTTCTTTTACGTCCATGGTGTAAAGCACCGACACGAAACCTCGGTTTAACGTCTCATCTGAAAGACTGTTAATTTTATTAGGGTCAGACGGGGGATCGAACCTGCGATCCCTGGATTACCAGTCCAGTGTGTTACCACTGGACTACATACCCGCCTGTAGTATCTAAATGGAAGTGTTTATAACAAACTAAATATTAAAATGTTTTCTTTTTTCCATCAAATTTACCTTGTGTCTGGAACGTCTTTGTCGGCAATGTTGTGTGTAATGGTTTAATCAGTCGATGCATACTCGGTATTACTGATTCTAGTATTGTAATGTTCACCAATGTGCCAGATAACCTGCGACATAATTTGGCATCAAAAGGCGATGTTCGAATTGGGCTCTTACCAAGACTGTGAATATTCCTCTTTTTAGAGGATTTCCCCAATTTAGGTCAAATTCCTGAAAAATAATTATTGTCAGATTTGGTCTAAGCTGTTCAGCAATGATATTGTTTCATCTTTTATGTGTGCTCATCTTTTTTCAGTATTTTGGCAGATTTCCTCTTTTTTTCACAAGTTTCCGATCACAGCCCTGTTTTAATGGTCGCCATAACCGTTAATAATATGCGACCATTAAAAACCATATAGACCACCTCAAAGTTCAAATGACAATACCGTAACCCGAATTCGAATGTTGGCAAAACGTATGACCAAACATTTGTATTATTACATTGTGTATATGTATTTATGATGTACTCTCATACCATATTATGAATCGATAGCCTGGATTCCAGTTTGTCGATTTTTCACTAATTAACTTCTGGCAAAATGTTGATATTATCAGAAACTCAATACGGCCTAATTAATGGTCTCGGTGGTAAAATATATATACATGTATATGACTAACCAGGCAACACATATCAACGCCTGTTCACAGGCTATGTTGATATTATCAGAAACTCTGACTAACCAGGCAAAATATATCAACGCCTGTTCACAGGCTATGTTGATATTATCAGAAACTCTGACTGACCAGGCAAAATATATCAACGCCTGTTCACAGACTATGTTGATATTATCAGAAACTCTGACTGACCAGGCAAAATATATCAACGCCTGTTCACATGCTATGTTGATATTATCAGAAACTCTGACTAACCAGGCAAAATATATCAACGCCTGTTCACAGGCTATGTTGATATTATCAGAAACTCTGACTGACCAGGCAAAATATATCAACGCCTGTTCACAGGCTATGTTGATATTATCAGAAACTCTGACTGACCAGGCAAAATATATCAACGCCTGTTTCATTTTCTCCATATATTATATACCAATCGGCATTGCATATGCCTGCATGCATGTTGTTGGTCATTGGACATTTGCTATCGTATACATAGTTCTCATGTGACGTCATCATTCCTACTGTGGCTGCCATTTTGTTTGGCAACGTTGACCAGATATTATATGTTAATATTTAAAACGTGCATTTCAATACACTTAAAATGATACCTAATTGTATATTAACAAACAAAAATGTATTATATTATTGTAATTAAAGAATTACTAGGAAAATCCTGAAATTTCCGTTTATAAAACTTGCCAAACAAAATGGCGGCCAATATAAGATCTCATCAGTGTTTTGACCATTTTACAGTGTGTTCACAAGCCGGGGGAACTATGTAGTGCATTAGCAGAAAATCCAGGTCTTACAAATTTTGGAATTGACCGTGAATTCCAAATGATTCATGACACATGCTGGGTCTGTATGATTGGTCATTTCCCATGCTGGACCTGTATGATTGGTCATTTCCCATGCTGGACCTGTATGATTGGTCATTTCCCATGCTGGACCTGTATGGTTGGTCATTTCCCATGCTGGATCTGTATGATTGGCCATTTCCCATGCTGGGTCTGTAATGATTGGCCATGTCCCATGCTGGACCTGTATGATTGGTCATTTCCCATGCTGGACCTGTATGATTGGTCACTGCTTACACCTGTATTGTTGTGCTATTTCATGATTTAATGCGCGGCGTGTCTCTTGGTTCTGCTTCACATCAAACACCAGAGTTTGTTTCTAAGAGAAATTTCGATAATCTAAATAGAAAAGTCTCATCCAAACAATTGTTTAGTATTTATTAAAGTGGGACTGGAGATCGATATTGCCGCTTATCTTAAATGAATCAGTAATCGGCTTATCGGCGCGCACACGAATTGCACAGAGAAGCTGGACATATTGATGTCTCCCAATACCGTTTAATTAAGTATATTTAGTTACACGCTGCGTAAGCTGACGCAACCATAATTGGAGTTAGTTCAATTTGTATGCCATGGAAAATAGTCTCCTATTAAGGAACCGTGTTAATTTTCGGTCTGATCTACTGGTATCCAATCACTGGAGAATAGCGGTAGCCGTGCGCTAGAGGCAAGGGAATAACCATTCAGGCTATAGAGCAAGATCACACAGGCGCTGGAGGCGGGGGCAGAACGTTTACGCTATTAATATATATATATTAATGGCGTAAACGTTCTTTTGTGTGTGTACGCGTCTTCTGTTATGACATTATATCTCCGTGGTTAAGGCATCCACTTGCGGAGCCGGAGATCAACGGTTCAAATCTCTTCAGTGGTTCATTCTGATATGGCCTATTGGTGAGCCGCCAACTAGTTCAATAATGAGTACCGACTGCCTGACGCCTGGCCTACAAGGATAGGATTCTGGAAGTACTGATGTTCGTCCATAAGATGTTTCTCATCATTTAGAAATGGTTGGCCCTTTCAATATGGGTGACACTATAATAAACAATCACTTTACTTTACTGTATGCATTTTGACATCAATGATACACGTGGCAGTCCGAACCGAATACTAATACATGTTATCACGGAAGTATGCCCTGTCACTTTCGGCGCATGCGGCGTAACGTTTTAGGGTTTGTTTTATCAATGGCTTCCATCATCAACATTCAAGACCAGTATTTGTGTCCATTTATGTCACACTTCATAAGCCTCTTGTTGCCACCTAAACACTGGTAGCAAACTTCATGTTGCCACCTAAACACTGATCGCAAATTTCCACAATTATAATGACATTGGAAATGTTTCATTTGAAGAGTCCGGCGGCTTACGACTGAGCGTCAGTATGTTCTGCAGACAATAGAGGCACACGACCATGTCGGCTTACAAGTGGATGTCATTATGTTCCCACGACAAAGACAAAGTCATCCGAATAGTGTGTCCAGGATCTCTGAGATCTGACATATTGCATTAAGTTGGTACCCTTGAACTCTGACCGGCAGCATTTATCAATACAATACAGGGCAACTGGTTCGATAGTTTGCTCCCCAATATCGTTCAGATTTGACACTGTGCTCATTCCGCCCATCAATATTTAACTCATATCACATCCAACTACAGCAACATCACCTAGGAGGTGATTTGAATGCAGACAAATGGCATAATGGAGAGAATTATGCAAATTTGTTCGATTGGGAATTTTTCTTGCTACATGTATTTGTCGTCCATTACATTGAGCTATTTTTCCATTAATACTTTGCTCGTTGATCAATGGTTTGAACACAAATGTAACATGTCAGCTTCCCCCCCCCCCAGGACAATTACAGTATAACCCAGTCAAACCAGGGAGAAATGTTATGCTATCAAAGCAGTGTATCATATTTGTGATTTGTCGCTCCAGATCGCATTATATCGAGAATGAAGTGTTGCCTTTTATTGCTAAGTAAACAGAAGGTCATTTAGCTGCTCTCTAAGTGTGTCTAAATAAATACCAAAAACCGTGTGCGAGCAGATTGCTGTTTATACTCGGTAGGCTGTATCGATTGTGGTGAAGAGTTACACGCCCCTTGTGACTATGGTAATTATCGAACTATTGAACCGGGACACCCAGGGTCCATCGGGCAAGAATAAAATGGAAATGAAAATCGCGTTAGGCTTGATTAGCGATTGTTTGTCTGGTGTAGATCATTTCTGGCTATTCTCGAATCTAACAGAAATTGAAGCGGGATTTTATTAAGGTTTTATGTTGGGTCCGGTATATCGGCTATAAAGTGCAAATGAAATATGAAGCGCTTACTTAGAACCTAGGGTGTTCTTAATTACACGACTGTTTTCGCTTCCTGATTCCATTAGTGCTAAATGGAACAACAGTGATTTCCATCAAATATGCATCATTACAAATTTAGTTAGTGCATTTGTCGAGCAGCCGAGTAAAGAATAATCAAACTGACTACACTAGCGGAAATAATTCTCCTATTTTGCAGCTGCAAAAGTGTTACTTATTTCTGGATGCATTTCAATAGCACTATATTGCACATATACCGAATCGGTACCCGTTGCCAGACTGTTCTAGTTCTTTAAACGGTAGACCCCATTCACACCGTTCCGAGAGAAGACCAACTGGTTGGTGAGGGTATAATTCCAGGATATACTCACGATAAACTCACGACATCGTTGTCTGTGTAGAATTGACTGACGATAAACTCACGACATCGTTGTCTGTGTAGAATTGACTGACAATAAACTCACGACATCGTTGTCTGTGTAGAATTGACTGACGATAAACTCACGACATCGTTGTCTGTGTAGAATTGACTTTCTCATTGATTTGGTACGTATTTGCTATGCTATATAATGTATAACATATAAACCGTTCTGTGATATACGAAGAAGAAGTGGTGCTCCCCCGCTGTAATGGACAGGGTGTCCGACTCGTAGCCAAGGAGATGTGCGTTCGAGCCACACCAGAACCAAAATAATGGTGTCCTTAGGCAAGATAAGTGATGATGATGATGATGATGATGATGATGATGATTATGATGATGATGATGATGATGATGATGTGTTATAGCGTCAGATTTGGAATCTAAGGGTCCCAGGCTCAATACTCGATCCGTCTACGTATGTGGTGTCATCGACCAAGGCACCTGGTGCACATTGCTTAGTACTGGTTAACTGCTTAGCTCGGCTAAGCCTGCCCAGGAAAATCTGTTTAGGTTCCCGCAAGGGGTTTGACATTAATGGGATATACATACATACAATTTATCAAAATATATTTAAAAATGTATACATTTTAATTCATTTAACTTCAGTTAAATAGAAATAAAGTCAATAACTCAAAATGTCTCGGTATATTGATGTCTAGCCAAAAAATCACAACAAAACATCAAGTTCCAATTATTTTTCTGTAAGATATAATTGTAAACATATACATTATGCACGTGTATTTCGTGAACATTGTTTGGATAATTACTTACTTGTCTTCGGGCTTTTAAGAATGATAAACAACCGCTTCAAGAATGTTGATCTGCTACTTTGAGATACATAATAACAACCCACCATTCCACTTAAAAGTTTATCCATTATAATAAATACGGGCTTAGAGATGCTAGGAATATAATAATTATCTCGAGTTCGATGCTTCATCAATTGTATGCAAACACAGTCTACATCTGTTATGTCAAAGTCGGTTATGTCGAATTCTCCGGTTATCTCGAAATCGGATCAAAGTCCCGTTTCAGACACTATCATTTTACATATAACTGGATCTGTTTATATCGAATTTCGTTATTCGAAACTTCGGTTATGTCGAAGTATTTTGTTCCGTCCGACGGAATTCGCCCTAACGGATGTAGACTATATATGAATATTTACAGTAGATATAGATACATGTATTTCGCTATGAAAACGTGTATCTAACTTGAGATCTATCTTCTCGGGTTATTACTGGTAGGTGGGTAAGGTATGTTCAAGTATTCTTGTTTTAGTTCGGTTACCGATAAGTCGTCAAACGTCTGTGAATAAATCAACTATATTTATATTGCAACATTTCCGAAACAAGTATGAATAATTTATATGAATTACTCTCGTTGGCATGGATACTAGTGTAGATATATCTATGCGCGCGTGTGATCCTGTGTGTGGGAGGAATGCGGAATATCCGGAGAAACCCCACCTGCCCTAGGCGCTGGGTTACATCGCACATATGTCCCAGGCCGAGGATGGAACCTGGGACTTGAGGGATGAAGGCTAAGCGAAAAATCGTTAGGAAACAATGTAGATATCTACCATGAAGCTATAACACTATAATTATGTGATTAGCTTATTCATTTTACTATGTGATAACAGCTTGAGGAATTCGAATGAATAACGTTTTTTTCTCGACGCCCTCCAGTAGATGTGAATGAGTAGTGAATATTGTGATTAATTGGTAGTTACAAGCACCTGTTATTATAAGTTCCATTACCGTATTCAATAAGGTAGTATGGATAGCGGCGTATAAGTGACACCAGCTTTCATAAACACATCAAATTAGATTGTTACCTATGCCAAGGAAGCTAGTCTTTTGTCTCCGTTAATTCGTTTATGTTTTAGCAGTATTAAGCAAAACGTTATGGACGGGCATGGACATGAACATTATTAAAAGGGTCAGTCGATATGTGTCAAGTCTATGGGAATGTGATGTGTTTCAAAGAATTGACATTTTGAAGAAATTGACCGTTTATGCATGGATATTCGATGGAATATTTCTCCCGCTATTGCTGTTTCGATGTAAGAAAGTACACGTACATGCATATTCTAGGACCTGATATGTATAAATAATGATGTCTAGTAGGTTAATGTGGATTTAATTGTACCATTAGATTGCGTGATTGCGTCTAGGTTGTGCACTATTTATATACTATATACGTTAATCATCTACATATGTTACATTGGAGATGTTCTTTGCTTGATACATCGTGTTTGTGTGTGTTTTACGTTTATATATCGCCGCTACCGGTCCCATGTGAGCGACGCGTCCTGAAGAGATTAGTAATTTTAGATTTGTGTAGGATAGTGCATTGATAAAGACAGAGACCCATTCCAGAGTCTCCTCTGGTTCTTTTGCGTGCACGGTGTAAAGCACCGACACGAGACCTCGGTTTAACATCCCATCTGAAAGACTGTTAATATTATTATAGGGTCAGACGGGGGATAGAACCTGCGATCCCTGGATTACCAGTCCAACGTGTTCACCACTTGACTACAGATCCGTCTGTATCATCGTGTTTATGCAACGACTATATATATATAATCTATAGAAATACTGACAGTGATTAATTTTTAATTGAGTTGAACATGTTTGACATTTATGTAATACCAGGGATATAGATTAGCGCACATATAGCCCAAGTTTATATAATTTGTAAATACAAAGCACATCCAGCCATCTCGACTAACATCAGATAGTTTCTCAACACCATTAAGCAGACTATTGATTTCCACCACATAACTGCATACGCAACAATACCACCAATATGTCTGCCATCGTGGCTTGCTTGCAAATAAGATCACATAAATTGTTCAATACCTTTCGCTAATCAGAGGGAACATGTCAAAATGTATTTAAATTAAAGATCATCATTTACCTCATATTTGAAAATAGTGTTGGTATGTTTTAAAACCTGATTTAATATCGTGACCTTTTCGAGAATTAGGTTGGGGGGGGGGGGGTTATAAACAATATTTTATTCAAGAATGGTACATAACATAGGAATAGTTGTAACAACACAGTTAGTATTGGGGGGAAAAGTTACATAGTAAATTATTCGAATCCTTTTCTTTGAGAACTAGTTCGTCGGGCACGTCCAATGAAATCTCGTAAGATATCGTAATATTGTCGCGGCCGAGAATTAGCGACAGTTAGCACCCGTGGCATGATCCTGCCAATCAAACCGGTCCTGGTAATATTAACTATATGTTCAGTGTAGTCTAATTGGCCTCTATGTTTACACAGAGTTAGCTCCTCGAATTTCGTCTGGTTCCGTTTCTACTATGCGGTAGCATATTTACTGATCTGTCTCTCTTTGACAGCCAGATTGACGTGTTCAAATTTTGTTAATATATCTTTGGATCACACGTGCTATATGATGAGTTCTCTTTAATAGCATGTGTAGCCTTCTTGTTACTGTTTATGTGGAGCCAGAGTGAATTTCAGGAGGAGTTTGAAGGAAATGTTTTGAAAATGTTTTATGTTGCAAATCAATTTGTAAGTCAATATGACGACGTAGCAATCCTACATTATGAGAGCTATATACAGTCATAATGGTTTAAGTTTAAACTTTATTTATTTTACAACGATTGCGAAGCAAGTTCTAATAACTTATATTAATCACTCGCGTTGGCGCGGATGAAAGCGTATATGTGGTCATTCATGCGAGAGGAAACCGGAGTACCCGGAGAAAACCCACCTGTCCGATCTGGCGACCACCGTACCATCTCACATACTTCCCGGTCCTAGGATCGAACTCGTGTTGCATTGGTGAGAAGCGAGCGCGCTAACCACTGCGCCAATCCAACAGCCGATAATCGGACAGTCATAATGGTTGTTCTAATATTTAAGCCAATCTAATTCATCAGTCGTAATGAAATCTAGTATCATATACACAGCTCGAACTCCGGACCTTTCGCACCTGAAGCGAACGCGCATGCCACTGCGCAATCACGACTGCCCGTTAACGACTTTATGAGGCCAATATGCACGTGTTTCTATAGACGTTCCAAAATATTCATGGCAGCTAGTACTGATACCATATTATGATGAGACAATCAACAGAATGCAAAAAAACAACAAAGACATGTAATTATTATTAAAGTTATTAGTGTAGTTATTATGTGAAAACATAATTTTATATTCATCAGGCTTAATATTTTACCTGAAATGACTTGTTGCCAACTGTTTACGAGGTTTTGCTTTATATATTTATGAGATGTTTATTCCGCGTGCTACACACTGGGAAACCCTGGGCGATATATATATAACAAGGAGGAAAGCTCACACATTGTCTGTGGCATAGCTGCCTATAGGACGTGTATCCTACGACGTACACGGTGCGTCTTCTTCCTGGCTTTAATGGTTCTATACCGTGGTGTCCACGCGCAGTCTTTATTCCCATGTTTATTGATGCCATAACATGGGGTCCACGCGCAGTCTTTATTCCCATGTTTATTGATTCCATAACGTGGGGTCCACGCGCAGTCTTTATTCCCATGTTTATTGATTCCATGACGTGGGGTCCACGCGCAGTCTTTATTCCCATGTTTATTGATTCCATAACGTGGGGTCCACGCGCAGTCTTTATTCCCATGTTTATTGATTCCATAACGTGGGGTCCACGCGCAATCTGTATTCCCATGTTTATTGATTCCATGACGCGGGATCCATGCGCAATCTTTATTCCCATGTTTATTGATTCCATAACGTGGGGTCCATGCGCAGTCTTTATTCCCATGTTTATTGATTCCATAACGTGGGGTCCACGCGCAGTATTTATTCACACGTTTATTGATTTCATAACGTGGGATCCACGCGCAGTATTTATTCCCACGTTTATTGATTCCATAACGTGGGGTCCACGCGCAGTATTTATTCCCATGTTTATTGATTCCATAACGTGGGGTCCACGCGCAGTATTTATTCCCACGTTTATTGATTCCATAACGTGGGGTCCACGCGCAGTATTTATTCCCACGTTTATTGATTTCATAACGTGGGGTCCACGCGCAGTATTTATTCCCACGTTTATTGATTCCATAACGTGGGGTCCACGCGCAGTATTTATTCCCATGTTTATTGATTCCATAACGTGGGGTCCACGCGCAGTATTTATTCCCACGTTTATTGATTCCATAACGTGGGGTCCACGCGCAGTATTTATTCCCACGTTTATTGATTCCATAACGTGGGGTCCACGCGCAGTATTTATTCCCATGTTTAACGATTGTATAATGTCGGCTCCATGCAGACTCTTTTTTCCCATGTTTAACGATGGTATAATGTCGGCTCCACGCGGAATCTTTATTCCCATGTTAACGATTGTATAATGTCGGCTCAACGCGGAATCTTTATTCCCATGTTTAATGGTTGTATAATGTCGGATCCACGCATAATCTTTATTCCTATGTTTAACGATTGTATAATGTCGGCTCCACTCGGAATCTTTATTCCCATGTTTAACGATTGTATAATGTCGGCTCAACGCGGAATCTTTATTCCCACGTTTAACGATTGTATAATGTCGGCTCCACGCAGAATCTTTATTCCCAGGTTTAACGATTGTATAATGTCGGCTCCACGCGGAATCTTTATTCCTATGTTTAAAGATTGTATAATGTCGGCTCCACGCGGAATCTTTATTCCTATGTTTAACGATTGTATAATGTCGGCTCCACGCGGCATCTTTATTCCTATGTTTAACGATTGTATAATGTCGGCTCCACGCGGCATCTTTATTCCCATGTTTAATGGTTGTATAATGTCGACTCCACTCGGAATCTTTATTCCCATGTTTAATGGTTGTATAATGTCGACTCCATGCGACACCCAACTCGCGGAATCTTTATTCCCATGTTTAATGGTTGTATAATGTCGACTCCATGCGGAATCTTTATTCCCATGTTTAATGGTTGTATAATGTCGGCTCCATGCGGAATCTTTATTCCTATGTTTAATGGTTGTATAATGTCGGCTCCATGCGGAATCTTTATTCCCATGTTTAATGGTTGTATAATGTCGTATCCACGCAGAATCTTTATTTCCAGGTTTAACGATGGTATAATGTCGGCTCCACGCGGAATCTTTATTCCTATGTTTAACGATTGTATAATGCCGGCTCCACGCGGCATCTTTATTCCTATGTTTAACGATTGTATAATGTCGGCTCCACGTGGCATCTTTATTCCCATGTTTAGCGATTGTATAATGTCGGCTCCACGCAGAATCTTTATTCCCAGGTTTAACGATTGTATAATGTCGGCTCCACGCGGAATCTTTATTCCCACGTTTAACGATTGTATAATGTCGGCTCCACGCGGAATCTTTATTCCCAAGTTTAACGATTGTATAATGTCGACTCCACTAGGAATCTTTATTCCCAGGTTAAATGATTGTATAATATCGGCTCCACGCGGAATCTTTATTCCCAGGTTTAATGAATGTATAATGTCGGCTCCACGCGGAATCTTTATTCCCAGGTTTAACGAGTGTATAATGTCGGCTCCACGCGGAATCGTTCTGCTCATGTTTTAATGATTCTATATTTCTAGGAATGTTGGATCCGTGCAGAATCTTTATTCCCAGAGTGGTCTCGTCTCTGCACGGATGTGGTTTTAGACCATGTTTATATGTACACATTTTGTGTTTTGGCTCAGGTATTAGAACTGCAGGACAATGATGTTATATGTATTTACTAACACGATAGTCTTGGGAAGATGTTGCTAATTAACAATATTCCTGGAGCCATGGAAACATCAATCCGATGTTTTTCCGTCTTCATTAAAACATGTATCGATTACCTATTTAATTCAATAAAGATCTGTCCTCACAATAAAGTCGTGTCATTACCATAATCGGGTGCTCTTCACCCACAGCTTCTGGAATATCACGATTAATTATCAATGATTTTGAGACCGCTCCGTGGACCGTACATTGTGAAATATTCACGACAGCGATTACAGTAGCGCGAGCAGTTTGACAAAGTGGAATTTATGGGATTAAATACTACACGGCTTCTTCGTTGAATGTTAATGAAGCAGGTGCTGATATTAATTGGGTACTGTGCCCGCGACAGGGGCTGACGTTTATTGTCGGGGCTGACAAATAACAAGCACTGTTATTACTGTGTCACAGAATAAGCATATAATTGAAAATATCAAAGTTGAACTGCCGGTGGCTTAGATACAGATAGTTCTCTAGAAGTACAGGGGATAGTGCTGTGATTGTACCCTTAATTAGATGAGTGGTATGAAGTAGTTATTAATGGTTGTAATTAATTCTAAGGATGAAAGCATGTATTTATACCCATATTTTGCTCTATTATCCATGGTGCCCGAATAAATGCCACGAATATTTTGTGTGGCACTCTGTCCGCCCTACAGTATGTGATCGCGATAAAAAATATAACAAGAAAACTGTCTGGAAATGCGGAAATAAAGACGGGTTATATTTGCATACAAATGTCAGATTATTCCTCAAACATAGCAAACCATAGTCTCATCAAATTCTATATTAGATATTGAATTTGTCTAAATATTAGATACCAAACTTGTATGGTATCCGCATACAACACAGTTTCCGCATACACGAAAGTAGATCTTTGCTCAGAAGTACAGGCTTCAGTGTGATATATCAGTCGGTTACTGCTCCCTGAACACTCTTTAAGGTGCTTTTTAAAATTTGGCTTCCTTTTGCTTTCATCGTGGTTTCCCTTACACACGACCTGCTATCAATTGTCATATATTTTTTATTCTCTACAGACATCATGCAATATAAAACTTATCTAATGGATACTTTACTGTAGAATATAATAATACATTAATTAACGTTGTTTTGATCAAATCACATTTATACTTCAACCTCTGGTTATGGAACAACAGTAAATAGAAAGGATTCCACTTAAAAGGACCAATACACATTCGGGATAAATCGGACTTTATCTGCCAAGGGAGCAAGGGAGATAATAAAAACAACAGCAATGTCTCTTATTGAAAATAATATATTTATATCTAATAATATCGTTGAACTATGTGATGTATCTATAGTGATGTATCTATATCGATGTATCTATAGCGATGTATCTATATCGATGTATCTATAGTGGTGTATCTATAGTGATGTATCTATAGTGGTGTATCTATAGTGGTGTATCTATAGTGGTATATCTATAGCGGTGTATCTATAGCGGTGTATCTATAGTGATGTATCTATAGCGATGTATCTATAGTGGTGTATCTATAGTGGTGTATATATAGTGATGTATATATAGTGGTGTATATATAGTGATGTATATATAGCGATGTATCTATAGCGAGGTATCTATAGTGGTGTATCTATAGTGGTGTATCTATAGCGATGTATCTATAGTGGTGTATATATAGTGATGTATCTATAGTGGTGTATCTATAGTGGTGTATATATAGTGATGTATCTATAGTGGTGTATCTATAGTGGTGTATCTATAGTGGTGTATCTATAGTGGTGTATATATAGTGATGTATCTATAGTGGTGTATCTATAGTGGTGTATCTATAGTGGTGTATCTATAGTGGTGTATATATAGTGGTGTATCTATAGTGGTGTATCTATAGCGATGTATCTATAGCGGTGTATCTATAGTGATGTATATATAGTGATGTATCTATAGTGGTGTATCTATAGTGGTGTATCTATAGTGGTGTATCTATAGTGGTGTATCTATAGTGGTGTATCTATAGTGGTGTATCTATAGTGGTGTATCTATAGTGGTGTATCTATAGTGATGTATCTATAGCGATGTATCTATAGTGGTGTATCTATAGCGATGTATCTATAGTGAGGTATCTATAGTGATGTATCTATAGTGGTGTATCTATAGCGATGTATCTATAGTGGTGTATCTATAGCGATGTATCTATAGTGAGGTATCTATAGTGATGTATCTATAGTGGTGTATCTATAGCGATGTATCTATAGTGGTGTATCTATAATCAGTATGTGCTTCACGTCTCTGCTTCTCTGATCTGAGCGTATGTTATACATATTAAATTATTAATGTGTATGTGCACGCAACTATATAATACTACTTAACTATGTATGCTCCAAAATGCATGTATTGATGGTTTGTGCAGATGGCTGGTGTGGGTATTGATAGTTTGTACAGAGGGCTGGTGTAGATACTGGTGGTTTGTGTAGAGGGCTGATGTTGGTATTGATGGTTTGTGCAGAGGGTTGGTGTGGGTATTGGTGGTTTATGCATAGTGGTGGTGTGGACATTGTGTATATTGATGGTTTGTGTATAGGGCTGGTGTGGGTATTGATGGTTTGTGCAGAGGGCTTGTGTATATATTGATGGTGTGTGTAGAGGGCTGGTGTGGGTATTGATGGTTTGTGCAGAGGGCTTGTGTAGATATTGATGGTTTGTGTATAGGGCTGGTGTGGGTATTGATGGTTTGTGCAGAGGGCTTGTGTAGATACTGGTGGTTTGTGTAGAGGGCTGGTGTGGGTATTGATGGTTTGTGCAGAGGGCTTGTGTAGATATCGATAGTGTGTGCATAGTGCTGGTGTGGATATCGATAGTGTGTGCAGAGGGCTGGTGTGGATATCGATAGTGTGTGCATAGTGCTGGTGTGGATATCGATAGTGTGAGCATAGTGCTGGTGTGGATATCGATAGTGTGAGCATAGTGCTGGTGTGGATATCGATAGTGTGAGCATAGTGCTGGTGTGGATATCGATAGTATGTGCATAGTGCTGGTGTGGATATCGATAGTGTGTGCATAGTGCTGGTGTGGATATCGATAGTGTGTGCATAGTGCTGGTGTGGATATCGATAGTGTGTGCATAGTGCTGGTGTGGATATCGATAGTGTGTGCATAGTGCTGGTGTGGATATTGATAGTGTGTGCATAGTGCTGGTGTGGATATCGATAGTGTGAGCAGAGGGCTGATGTGGACATTGGTGGTTTGTGCAGAGGGCTGGTGTGGGTATTGATGGTTTGTGCAGAGGGCTTGTGTAGATACTTATCGTTTGTGCAGAGGGCTGGTGTGGACATTGTGTATATTGATAGTGTGTGCATAGTGCTGATGTGGATATCGATAGAGTGTGCAGAGGGCTGGTGTGGACATTGGTGGTTTGTGCAGAGGGATTGTGCATGTATCAGTGGTATGTGCATACGGGTGGTCCGTTAGCCTGATGTACTACTTGGTACGTTGCATCCGTTTGTCATGTATATGGTTTATAGCTTATACAATGTAATTTACCACGACTTCCCCTGACATCTGCTGTACGTATAGCCGTGCTTTCCACATAAAAGCTATGATTAAGTTGTATTCATGATTTATTACATGTTGAGGAACCTTGTCGTTATTGAACCCGTTTCTATAGCAGGCAGTATGTAACATTGCCAATAGCACTGCGTTTGTATTTATCTATTGCTTGTATTGATCCATACAAACATTTAGAGCAATTTCCATCCATGTTAGTCTTTAAACGGCGCGTGAGTCAGAATCATTTAATTAATGTTGCTATGCCAGACAAAACATATTATTGCAGTTCGCATGCAATCTATAGACAATGTATAAATACTGACAACATCAATAAACTGTGCGCTTGCCTTAGACGTAATATTTATATCCTTTTAGAAAGAAAATAGACACATTTTGCATCAATATATTGGGTAAATTAGTGCAATGCGTGAAGCGGTTATTTTCTTCACTCATGAATTCTAAAATTTGTGACGAAAAAGTAACGCTCAATATGAACGTGCACAGTTTTTTATGGTGTCAGTATTAATAAATATATATATTACAAATATGGATGGTTGGTAGAGGATGTGTCTCCGACCAGTACCATACCCATGACGGTCGGTGATTACTAAATGTAAAACCAATAATGAAAAAAAAACAAACAAAAAACAGTTAATTGTTGTGAGATAAGGTTTTTGTTAATAAAATATAATAATTGGTTGGGATCTAGTTTTTTCAATATTCATTAATAGAATAAAATGCAATTCAAACGGCTGCAACGTTTTATACAAGCAATCTTCATGTAGAGGTCAACATTGGTATATATATATGATTGACTGACTGTATAGGCTAGTTACAAAATGGCACACTTTCGTTTTCAATTTTTCTGTTTGTGTTTCTGTCATGGCGATATTATCAATAAATCTGATTGAATTCATCAAACATAATGAGCTATATTGCTATAACTCAAGGGAAATCACTCTCTTATCACTTGTCAGTCCAGTTTGTATGTTGTACACACTATGGACGAAACGAAGAAACACTGGTAAAATACAGCTTTAATAGTGCGTGTGTTTTACGTTTATTTATCGTCGCTACCGGTTGCCAATATGAGCAACGCCTCCTGAAAGGATTAGTCATTTTAGAATTGTGGAGGATAGTGTGCATGATACAGACAGAGACCCATTCCAGAGTCTCATCTTGTTCTTTTACGTGCACGGTGTACAGCACCGACACGAGACCTCGGTTTAAAGTCCCCATCTGAAAGACTGATACTTTTATTACGGTCAGACGGGGGATCGAACATGCGATCCCTGGATTACCAGTCCAGCGTGTTACCACTGGACTACAGATCCGTCTGTCAGCTTTAAGAAAATTAACAGTGTCTCCTTATATGAGAAAGTTGGCAGTTTCTTACGGAGGTTGGTGCACCAAGTACTGATTAACTGCTGGAGCCTGCCCAGGAAAAGTGTCGTTCTACAGGTACTCTTCTCGCTGCTCATATGGGCAACCGGTAGCGATGTTAAATACACTTTTAAAACAAAGTTCGTACCGGAGAGCTATTGTCTAACCCCACATCTCACATCCACACACAGGACAGATTTAGAAACCTGGCAAACAACATACGCGTTACCTAACAATGGAAGCACGTACTAACTACATATGTACAGGAGCTATTCATTATAATGGTACGTGGGTGGATGACTTTGTATATTATGTAATTATTTTTGACAGACGTTATCTTATGATAGACAATTACTGATAAGCCTTATCGGCTGCATTATCTGCATCCATTGTTTCTGAGAATGTATTGTTGCGTCTGTAAGTATTGCTGGCACATAGTCAGTCGCTCCACTGAGTAATTCCTGAAATGACGATTCAAAACTTGCACGCGGAAACACGACCTTTCTGACATTACAAAGCACAAATATGCGGAAATACGACATTACATTCTGACGTTACAAAACACACATATACGGAAATACGACTTTTCTGACGTTACAAAGCACAAATATGCGGAAATACGACATTACATTCTGACGTTACAAAACACAAATATGCGGAAATACGACATTACATTCTGACGTTACAAAACACAAATAAGCGGAAATACGATATTACATTCTGACGTTACAAAACACAAATATGCGGAAATACGACATTACATTCTGACGTTACAAAACACAAATAAGCGGAAATACGATATTACATTCTGACGTTACAAAACACAAATATGCGGAAATACGACATTACATTCTGACGTTACAAAACACAAATAAGCGGAAATACGATATTACATTCTGACGTTACAAAACACAAATATGCGGAAATACGACATTACATTCTGACGTTACAAAACACAAATAAGCGGAAATACGATATTACATTCTGACGTTACAAAACACAAATATGCGGACATACGATATTACATTCTGACGTTACAAAACACAAATAAGCAGAAATACGATAGTATATTAGAGGACATAAATACGAAGGATTCCATCAAAGATATATCACACCTTTATTACAAAACATAAACTGAACAACTAAAAATATTCCAAAATGTTTAAAAGTTATTGTTTTTCATGTAAACACACACTTATCCGAAGTGTGCGTTTTCTATGTCCTCTAGTATAGTTTCTAAAGTTACACAAGTATGTGAAAATACGAATGTTCATCTGAAGTTACAAAATACATTTACATATACTCGCAATACGAATGCAAGACATGGCGTTGCGGTGCGAGGTCCAAATTCGAAAATACGAAGTATAGCATTGCTTGAAGTTCCAAAGACACGTGTTCGGAAATCCGAATGCAATTTATGAACTTACAAACCACGTGCATGCGGGCAATAGCTCTTGCACAATATGTGCACAGTTTATTTTCTTTGCGAATACACTAAGTTATCATCGCCCCCTGGTTAATGAGATACCTACAGAAGTGTGTTAGTCTTTTTTTTTTACGATAGTGCAAGATACGAAAGATGCTCCAATTCCAGAAGTATTCATGTCCTTAGAACAACACCGATGCACTGGACGCCGGTTAATATAATTAACCATTTACCTGCCGAATAAAGTTGACGAAATGTGTAAACAACATAGATCCAGATCTAAAATATGTTGTTTGCTTTTCAAGTGTTTTAGCTCCA
The DNA here is from genome assembly GCA_014843695.1 of Archivesica marissinica. Lineage (NCBI taxonomy): Eukaryota > Metazoa > Mollusca > Bivalvia > Venerida > Vesicomyidae > Archivesica > Archivesica marissinica. Next base: position 47,751,770 of record CM026398.1, on the reverse strand, counting down.
CTATCTGAATATCAAACAGCATAGATCCTGATCAGACCGCACGTTCTTCTGTGCCGTCTGATTTGGCAATATGCTGTCTGCAAAATCGACTTTAGCAGTTGTGATTGGCAGGTTAAGGCTTACGGTCAGACGGGGGATGGAACCTGCGGTCCCTGGATTGCACATTTCATTGTACACATGTCTGCTACATATCTGTTCTGTCTTCTATTAATATAAATTATATTAATATAAACTTCTATTCCTCGAGTAAATGTTCTCTTCGAAGTATACCTAGATGGTGTTACCGTTACGATTTGGACCTGGAGTGGTAGTATGGCCAGATGGTGTTGCGTAACGGTTCATGTTCGAAACGTGACGTGTGCCTATATATACACTTAAAGCAGCATTACATCGTAATAAAGAATGTTTTGTGTAAAATATAAATACTAATGTGTGTGTGTTTACAAAAATCGAAATAGTCGCTCAGAAACGATAAAATTCCAATAAATTAAAACCGTCGTATACGCGAATTTGTTTATCAACAGACCAAATGTAACAGCGCGCATGCGTGAAACAACAGAGGATGTAGAAAACAACGTATATATTTTGAACATGAAAGACTATCTATCTATCTATCTTCACCTAATGTCGAACTTAGCTAACAGAGGTATGAATCAACATGTCAAGTAATTTAATTAAAAGACAACGTGGGACAAATGGGGACGATGCATTCCGAATATAAACAAGTGCGTGACTGATCGACTCGGGAAGTCCTACTTTCGGTTTCGAGTTTGTTTTATCGCAAAAAACACTGTTTACCAAATGAACATAAGCATACAAAGTATAATGTTAGAATGTTTAGCAGCATTGCTACCCATACGTAAAAATTGAATTTTTCAAATATATTTTATTTCATACGATGTAATGCTGCTTTAAATACTTGTATTTAGAACTAAGCAAGACTTCAAGAGTGTCACGTTTTGTTTCTGTTATATTATTAATATCTGTATCGATCGTTTCTTTTGTGATGGCTTAGACGATCAGACAGCTTGTCTTTGAACTCTGTATAAACCCAATAGGAACGTGAATATTTTATTACTCAATTTATAACATACATTGCAATATAACAATGCGACCCAGAGGGTAGCACTATATCGGTGTTACATAGTTCGCGGGGTTAATGCATGCATTACTCAATAATTCATTATTCTGTATACGGCCCATGTTATACAATATTTTGCCACTGTTTATTAAACCTTTATTAATTATTGCCACGCAATTTCAGAGTGAAGTCTGCAGAAGTATATTTGTCATTATAGTGTTTGTTGCTTGGCCTATCCGGGACCCCGATATCAATGATACCGTTAAATAGCTTGGCCTATCCTGGACCCAGATATCAATGACACCGTTAAATAGCTTGGCCTATTCTGGACCCCGATATCAATGATACCGTTAAATAGATTGGCCTATCCGGGACCCCGATATCAATGACACCGTTAAATAGCTTGGCCTATCCGGGACCCAGATATCAATTATACCGTTAAATAGCTTGGCCTATCCGGGACCCCGATATCAATTATACCGTTAAATAGCTTGGCCTATCCTGGACCCAGATATCAATGATACCGTTAAATAGCTTGGCCTATCCGGGACCCCGATATCAATTATACCGTTAAATAGCTTGGCCTATCCGGGACCCAGATATCAATTATACCGTTAAATAGCTTGGCCTATCCGGGACCCCGATATCAATTATACCGTTAAATAGCTTGGCCTATCCGGGGCCCAGATATCAATTATACCGTTAAATAGCTTGGCCTATCCGGGGCCCAGATATCAATTATACCGTTAAATAGTTGGCCTATCAGAGGCCCAGATATCAATTATACCGTTAAATAGCTTAGCCTATCCTGGATCCAGATATCAATGACACCGTTAAATAGCTTAGCCTATCCGGGACCCCGATATCAATGACACCGTTAAATAGCTTGGCCTATCCTGGACCCAGATATCAATGATACCGTTAAATAGCTTGGCCTATCCTGGACCCCGATATCAATGACACCGTTAAATAGCTTGGCCTATCCGGGGCCCAGATATCAATTATACCGTTAAATAGCTTGGCCTATCCGGGGCCCAGATATCAATTATACCGTTAAATAGCTTGGCCTATCCTGGACCCAGATATTAATGATACCGTTAAATAGCTTGGCCTATCCTGGACCCCGATATCAATTATACCGTTAAATAGCTTGGCCTATCCTGGACCCAGATATCAATGATACCGTTAAATAGCTTGGCCTATCCGGGGCCCACATATCAATGATACCGTTAAATAGCTTGGCCTATCCGGGGCCCATATATCAATTATACCGTTAAATAGCTTGGCCTATCCTGGACCCAGATATCAATGATACCGTTAAATAGCTTGGCCTATCCTGGACCCCGATATCAATTATACCGTTAAATAGCTTGGCCTATCCTGGACCCAGATATCAATGATACCGTTAAATAGCTTGGCCTATCCTGGACCCAGATATCAATTATACCGTTAAATAGCTTGGCCTATCCTGGACCCAGATATCAATTATACCGTTAAATAGCTTGGCCTATCCTGGACCCAGATATCAATGATACCGTTAAATAGCTTGGCCTATCCGGGACCCCGATATCAATGATACCGTTAAATAGCTTGGCCTATCGGGGCCCAGATATCAATTATACCGTTAAATAGCTTGGCCTATCCGGGACCCCTGACACCATTGTTGGAATTGAGTAACTATTGTGTACTGTGTTTGTTCATTCTAGCGGATAATGAAGATAACTGGTAGATAATTTACATGTAATTTACTGTTGTATATGCTACATACTTTCTCCTTCCATATCAGACCGGTATTTCCGTCTGGGGAATTTGCTGGTAAAATATTTTCCATGAATACTAGATTGCTATGCGCAAGCAGAGGTGAATGTCTACAGTTAGTTATGTCGCATTAGCTTGTAGCTATCGAGAAGCGTCCATCGTGTGTTGGATACGGCGTTCGTCTCGTAACCAAGGAACGTATGAGTTACAGCCCCACCATAATCAGGGGCGTGTGAGTTCCAGCCCCACCAGAACCAGGCGCTTATGAGTTCCAGTCCGACCAGAACCAGGAGCTTATGAGTTCCAGCCCCACCAGAACAAGGAGCTTATGAGTTCCAGTCCCACCATAAACCAGGAGCTTATGAGGTCCAGTCCCACCATAAACCAGGAGCTTATGAGTTCCAGCCCCACCATAAACCAGATGCTTATGTGTTCCAGCACCACCATAAACCAGGAGCTTATGAGTTCCAGTCCCACCATAAACCAGGAGCTTATGAGTTCCAGCCCCACCAGAACCAGGAGCTTATGAGTTCCAGTCCCACCATAAACCAGGAGCTTATGAGTTCCAGCCCCACCAGAACCAGGAGCTTGTGAGTTCCAGCCCCACCAGAACCAGGAGCTTATGAGTCCCAGCCCCACCAGAACCAGGAGCTTATGCGTTCCAGTCCCACCAGAACCAGGAGCTTATGAGTTCCAGCCCCACCAGAACCAGGAGCTTATGCGTTCCTGTCCCACCATAAACCAGGGGATTGTGAGTTCCAGCCCCACCAGAACCAGGAGCTTATGAGTTCCAGCCCACCATAAACCAGGGGCTTATGAGATCCAGTCTTACCATAAACCAGGGGCTTGTGAGCTCCAGCCCCACCATAAACCAGGAGCTTATGAGTTCCAGTCCCACCATAACCAGGGGCTTATGAGTTCCAGTCCCACCATAAACCAGGGCTTATGAGTTCCAGTCCCACCATAAACCAGGAGCTTATGAGTTCCAGCCCCACCAGAACCAGGAGCTTGTGAGTTCCAGCCCCACCATAAACTAGGAGCTTATGAGTTCCAGCCCCACCATAAACTAGGAGCTTATGAGTTCCAGCCCCACCATAAACTAGGAGCTTATGAGTTCCAGCCCCACCATAAACCAGGGGCTTATGAGATCCAGTCTTACCATAAACCAGGGGCTAGTGAGCTCCAGCCCCACCATAAACCAGGGGCTTATGAGTTCCAGTCCCACCATAAACCAGGGGATTGTGAGTTCCAGTCCCACCAGAACCAGGGGCTTATGAGTTCCAGTCCCACCATAAACCAGGGGCTTATGAGTTCCAGCCCCACCAGAACCAGGGGCTTATGTGTTCCAGCCCCACCATAAACCAGGGGCTTATGAGTTCCAGCCCCACCATAAACCAGGGGCTTGTGAGTTCCAGTCCCACCATAAACCAGGGGCTTATGAGTTCCAGTCCCACCATAAACCAGGAGCTTATGTGTTCCAGCCCCACCATAAACCAGGAGTTTATGTGTTCCAGTCCCACCATAACCAGGAGCTTATGAATTCCAGCCCCACCATAACTTCAACTCCATCAATCTCACGAATATTATATACGATACCTCTAACTTTAACTCCATCAATCTCACGAATACTATATACGTAACCTCTAACTTGAACTCCATCAATCTCACGAATACTATGTACGATACCTCTAACTTCAACTCCATCAATCTCACGAATACTATGTACGATACCTCTAACTTTAACTCCATCAATCTCACGAATACTATATACGTAACCTCTAACTTGAACTCCATCAATCTCACGAATACTATGTACGATACCTCTAACTTCAACTCCAGCAATCTCACGATTACTATGTACGTAACGTCTAACTTCAACGCCATCAATCTCACGAATACTATGTACGTAACGTCTAACTTCAACTCCATCAATCTCACGAATACTATGTACTATACCTCTAACTTAAACTCCATCAATCTCACGAATACTATGTACGATACATCTAACTTCAACTCCATCAATCTCACGAATACTATGTACGATACATCTAACTTCAACTCCATCAATCTCACGAATACTATGTATGATACCTCTAACTTCAACTCCATCAATCTCACGAATACTATGTACGATACATCTAACTTCAACTCCATCAATCTCACGAATACTATGTATGATACCTCTAACTTCAACTCCATCAATCTCACGAATACTATGTACGTAACCTCTAACTTCAACTCCATCAATCTCACGAATACTATGTATGTAACCTCTAACTTCAGCTCCATCAATCTCACGAATACTATGTATGTAACGTCTAACTTCAGCTCCATCAATCTCACGAATACTATGTACGTAACGTCTAACTTCAGCTCCATCAATCTCACGAATACTATGTACGATACATCTAACTTGAACTCCACCAATCTCACGAATACTATGTACTATACCTCTAACTTGAACTCCATCAATCTCACGAATACTATGTACGTAACCTCTAACTTCAACTCCATCAATCTCACGAATACTATGTACGATACATCTAACTTGAACTCCACCAATCTCACGAATACTATGTACTATACCTCTAACTTCAACTCCATCAATCTCACGAATACTATGTACGATACATCTAACTTCAACTCCACCAATCTCACGAATACTATGTACTATACCTCTAACTTAACTCCATCAATCTCACGAATACTATGTACTAACCTCTAACTTGAACTCCATCAATCTCACGAATACTATGTACGTAACCTCTAACTTGAACTCCATCAATCTCACGAATACTATGTACGTAACCTCTAACTTGAACTCCATCAATCTCACGAATACTATGTATGTAACCTCTAACTTGAACTCCATCAATCTCACGAATACTATGTACGATACCTCTAACTTGAACTCCATCAATCTCACGAATACTATGTACGTAACGCCTAACTTGAACTCCATCAATCTCACGAATACTATGTACGATACCTCTAACTTGAACTCCATCAATCTCACGAATACTATGTACGTAACGTCTAACTTCAGCTCCATCAATCTCACGAATACTATGTACGATACATCTAACTTCAACTCCAGCAATCTCACGAATACTATATATTATACCTCTAGGCTCTAACTTCAACTCCATCAATCTCACGAATACTATGTACGATACATCTAACTTCAACTCCATCAATCTCACGAATACTATATATTATACCTCTAGGCTCTAACTTCAACTCCATCAATCTCACGAATACTATGTACGATACATCTAACTTCAACTCCATCAATCTCACGAATACTATATATTATACCTCTAGGCTCTAACTTCAACTCCATCAATCTCACGAATACTATGTACGATACATCTAACTTCAACTCCATCAATCTCACGAATACTATATATTATACCTCTAGGCTCTAACTTCAACTCCATCAATCTCACGAATACTATGTACGATACATCTAACTTCAACTCCATCAATCTCACGAATACTATATATTATACCTCTAGGCTCTAACTTCAACTCCATCAATCTCACGAATACTATGTACGATACATCTAACTTCAACTCCATCAATCTCACGAATACTATGTACTATACCTCTAACTTAAACTCCACCAATCTCACGAATACTATGTACTATACCTCTAACTTAAACTCCATCAATCTCACGAATACTATGTACTATACCTCTAACTTAAACTCCATCAATCTCACGAATACTATGTACGATACCTCTAACTTTAACTCCATCAATCTCACGAATACTATGTACGTAACGTCTAACTTCAACTCCATCAATCTCACGAATACTATGTACGATACCTCTAACTTCAACTCCATCAGTCTCACGAATACTATGTATTATACCTCTAGGCTCTAACTTCAACTCCATCAATCTCACGAATACTATGTACGATACATCTAACTTCAACTCCATCAATCTCACGAATACTATGTACGTAACGTCTAACTTCAACTCCATCAATCTCACGAATACTATGTACGTAACGTCTAACTTCAACTCCATCAATCTCACGAATACTATGTACGTAACGTCTAACTTCAACTCCATCAATCTCACGAATACTATGTACTATACCTCTAACTTAAACTCCACCAATCTCACGAATACTATGTACTATACCTCTAACTTCAACTCCATCAATCTCACGAATACTATGTACGATACCTCTAACTTCAACTCCATCAGTCTCACGAATACTATGTATTATACCTCTAACTTCAACTCCATCAATCTCACGAATACTATGTACGATACATCTAACTTCAACTCCATCAATCTCACGAATACTATGTACGTAACCTCTAACTTCAACTCCATCAGTCTCACGAATACTATGTACGATACCTCTAACTTCAACTCCATTAATCACATCAGATTGAGTACAACCTGTTAACAATGAAAGTATCTGTGTGTTTCATGTTCTTATGCCAAGAGCAGGTTATTGATGTATCGGATTATGCAACAATTACTAACATGTTAATTGCACATAGCCGCCTGAACATATTGAAAATTAATGAGAATATAATTCCTAAGGCAGAACATCACGAATTGATGCAAGGCAACACAGATGGCGTACGATTTGAATACTCGCTGATGTTTGGGGGCTCTATAACAAGTAGAATTGTTATAACTGATCGTGTAATCGTTGGTTATCGGAATCAGCAGAACTACCGACTGCTTCGCTATGACATTTCATAACCAGCTACATATAAAGCGCTGCAGGCATTTTGAATGCATGTAATCAACCACAGTGTGCAATTGTGGATACTAGTAGTGTATACAATTTGCTTAGCACCGTTTGGAAAGAAGATTAGACAGTTAATAACTCCGGATACCTCGTTCCTGATGGGATTCATCGCCTTGAGGAAGAGAGAAAAGGCACTGTGAATTGCCGAAGGACATCAGCACCGTTGGTTTGCGGCGGGCTCGAACTCACATGTGGAGCCTCACTCGCAGACTTTCGACTACGAGGTGGAGCCTCACAGCCTCTGGACTACGAGGTGGAGACTCACAGCCTCTGGACTACGAGGTGGAGCCTCACAGCCTCTGGACTACGAGGTGGAGCCTCACAGCCTATGGACTACGAGGTACAGTATTTCGACTACGAAGTGGAGCCTCACAGCCTCTCGACCGTGACTACGAGGCGGACACCGTAACAGAAGGGTTGTTTTAGTCCGAGCCCGTATCACCTCCAGTTCATCACATGTTTTAGAATGTCAGATTTCTCTAAATAATAGCTAATGTTTTTCTAACTTCTCTTATACTAGGGTAACACATTGTGTAATTCACGGGACGAGGAAGCGACCACTCCACTCTTCCACTCCACTGTCATGCTATGCGCCAATCACGTCGTCATGTGCATTGCAGGAGGTCTCTTATAAAGTTAACATACGGTGAATGTTAGTTACTAACACCTATGCAATGTCAATCTTACCGTCGAATGACCCCTTCTCGTCAATTGGCAAGATTACTGCCGCTTGAATGATTATATAAATAGTGTCGTTTCATGTATGACCCTTTACAGACGGGTCTGTAGTCCAGTGGTAGCACGCTGGACTGGTAATCCAGGGATCGCAGGTTCGATCCCCCGTCTGACCCTAATACAATTAACAGTCTTTCAGATGGGACATTAAACCGAGGTCTGGTGTCGGTGCTCAACACCCTGCACGTAAAAGAACCAGAGGAGGCGTAGCTCATATGGGCAACCGGTAGCGACGATAAATAAACGTAAAACACACACACATAGTGTTGCATTCAATTATAATGTCTCTGTCTATCTCATCAAGTTATTTCAGGCTCGCATTTTAATTGGAAGTCGATATAATTGGAGGAATCAGTCTGCTAGTATAATTAGCATGAATCTTTAAGTCAAACTGCAATTGTGCGTGCATCGAATATCGTTGTTGGGACGTGCATTTGTTTTTGTTGAGACTGACTTTGGTACAACACCGCTCTTCGCGTTGTTATTTCGCTTGATCCAATATTACCGTTTAGTTTATAAACACTTATTTTAGCTCGATTGCGAAACATGTTTTTACAACTTATATTAATCACTCTCGATACCTCATTCTTGATGGAATCCGTCGCCACGAGGGAGAGAGAAGAGGCAATGTGGAATTTAAGTGCCTTAGTGGTAACAATCGTAATGGCTCCAGCTGGGCTCGAACTGCAATATTGCATCAAGATGTAGCTACAGAACCGGTGTCCTTAGATTATTCACACATGTAAGATAAGATCATATTTTGCTAATAGTGAGTGACCTGTGTTATGCATATCATATGCACAGAATATTTGCATAATGGATAGAAATACCATTCCCAACGGGCCTATCAGTCACCTCATTTAGTTAAATTAACAAATTAATCAAATGTATGTTTGTATGTTATAGACGTCATCCAATTCCTTATTTCAATTGTTGTAAATAATCATGTACATGGTAGAAAATAAATGTTTACAGTCAAACCTGTCTTAAGCAGCCAACCAATGGAATCACAGAAAGTGGCTGCTTAGCACAGGTGGCTGCTTAATAGAAGTAAAATGTATAATAAAACAACATATTTGGAATCTGGACATTGGCTGCACTAACACAGGTTTGACTGTAAACCAATATTTGTATGTGTGTATGGATTTTGATGAAACGTTGTGGCTATATAGAGCGTTAGTCTAGGAGGGAGTGATTCGAATTTAGGATATATCGGTCATGGCCTGTGCTGTGACCAGGTGGTCAGACCGCCTCCGTGGTCGAGTGGTTAAGGTCGCTGACTTGTATAGCACTGTAACCTATCATCTCTGATGGTCACGGGTTCGAGCCCCGCTCAGACCGTGTCTCATTTATATGAAAAAGTTGGCAGTTTCTTACGGAGGTTGGTGCACCAAGTACTGGTTAACCGCTGGAGCCTGTCCAGGAAAGGTGTTGTTAGGTAAGCTGCCCGTCGCTCAAATGGGAAATCGGTAGCGACGTGAAATACACTTAAATAAAAAAAAGAAAAAGAGACCAGGTGGTCAGCGAAGTGTCCACTACAATTGACTTCCATAGTAGACTATGCTTGCTGAAACCTCGATAACGAAGCTGGATAAGATAGATTCAATGGAACACATATGGGGAACCGTTGAACTTGAGGTTGACCTTGTAAATTTAGATCCAAGGTCGTGTGAAATCGCGCATTTTTCAAATTCAATGTGTCAAATAGCAGACGGCGGCGGGTGTTTGCCTGTGTCCAATTAATGTAAAAACATTATATTATGCAGCTAATATACCCACCATATGTATATTTTATTGCGATTATGTTTATGGCGATTATGTATACGGCGATTATGTTTATGGCGATTACGTTTATGGCGATTATGTTTATGGCGATTATGTTTACGGCGATTATGTATACGGCGATTATGTTTATGGCGATTATGTTTATGGCGATTATGTTAGGCGATTATGTTTACGGCGATTATGTATACGGCGATTATGTTTATGGCGATTATGTTTATGGCGATTATGTTTATGGCGATTATGTATATGGCGATTATGTATACGGCAATTATGTTTATGTCGATTATGTATACGGCAATTATGTTTATGTCGATTATGTATACGGCAATTATGTTTATGGCGATTATGTATACGGCGATTATGTTTATGGCGATTATGTATACGGCAATTATGTTTATGGCGATTATGTATACGGCAATTATGTTTATGGCGATTATGTTTATGGCGATTATGTATACGGCAATTATGTTTATGTCGATTATGTATACGGCAATTATGTTTATGTCGATTATGTATACGGCAATTATGTTTATGGCAATTATGTTTATGTCGATTATGTTTATGTCGATTATGTTTATGGCGATTATGTTTATGTCGATTATGTTTATGTCGATTATGTTTATGTCGATTATGTTTATGGCGATTATGTTTATGGCAATTATGTTTATGGCGATTATGTATATGGCGATTATGTATACGGCGATTATGTTTATGGCGATTATGTTTATGGCGATTATGTATACGGCAATTATGTTTATGGCGATTATGTATACGGCAATTATGTTTATGGCGATTATGTATACGGCAATTATGTTTATGGCGATTATGTATACGGCAATTATGTTTATGGCGATTATGTATACGGCGATTATGTTTATGGCGATTATGTATACGGCGATTATGTTTATGGCGATTATGTATACGGCAATTATGTTTATGGCGATTATGTATACGGCGATTATGTTTATGGCGATTATGTATACGGCGATTATGTTTATGTCGATTATGTATACGGCAATTATGTTTATGTCGATTATGTATACGGCAATTATGTTTATGGCAATTATGTTTATGTCGATTATGTTTATGTCGATTATGTTTATGGCGATTATGTTTATGTCGATTATGTTTATGTCGATTATGTTTATGTCGATTATGTTTATGGCGATTATGTTTATGGCAATTATGTTTATGGCGATTATGTATACGGCAATTATGTTACATTTGTTTATGGCGATTATGTTTATGGCGATTATGTTTATGGCGATTATGTTTATGGCGATTATGTTTATGGCAATTATGTTTATGGCGATTATGTATACGGCAATTATGTTTATTGCGATTATGTTTATGGCGATTATGTATACGGCAATTATGTTTATTGCGATTATGTTTATGGCGATTATGTATACGGCAATTATGTTTATTGCGATTATGTTTATGGCGATTATGTTTATGGCGATTATGTTTATGGCGATTATGTATACGGCAATTATGTTTATGGCGATTATGTATACGGCAATTATGTTTATTGCGATTATGTTTATGGCGATTATGTATACGGCAATTATGTTTATGGCGATTATGTATACGGCAATTATGTTTATGGCGATTATGTATACGGCAATTATGTTTATTGCGATTATGTTTATGGCGATTATGTATACGGCAATTATGTTTATTGCGATTATGTATACGGCAATTATGTTTATGGCGATTATGTTTATGGCGATTATGTTTATGGCGATTATGTATACGGCAATTATGTTTATGGCGATTATGTTTATGTCGATTATGTTTATGGCGATTATGTTTATGTCGATTATGTTTATGGCGATTATGTTTATGTCGATTATGTTTATGGCGATTATGTTTATGTCGATTATGTTTATGACGATTATGTTTATGTCGATTATGTTTATGGCGATTATGTTTATGTCGATTATGTTTACGGCAATTATGTTTATGGAGATAAACATATTATATAGTTAGGGCAAAATAATATATCTAGATCTTCATCTTGATTGACAAGATCATTTCAAGTTTTGACACAACAATTAACACTTAATTAATACAGACACGTGTCTGAATTCGGTTAAAAAAGAATTGTTACATGCATTCAGATCATAATAATAGTTAAGTTCGTTTCTGGATAGAGACCCTATTCTGATTAGATAACAACATACATGTATGCTGATTGTTCAAGGTTCTGCGAGTTGTACATTTGATCCACGGCCGCCTCCGTGGTATATTGGTTAAGGTCACTGACTTGTATACCACTGTAACCTATCATCACTGATGGTCACGGGTTCGAGCCCCGCTCAGACCGTGTCTCATTTATATGAAAAAGTTGGCAGTTTCTTACGGAGGTTGGTGCACCCAAGTACTGGTTAACCACTGGAGCCTGCCCAGGAAAGGTGTTGTTAGGTAAACTGTCCGCCGGCGATATAGCCCAAAATGGTGCTGATGCAGGCGTAAAACCCGAAATATAAATAAATAAATAAACATTTGATCCAGTCGCATGCAGTTTGTTGATTGCATATGCATTGCCATTGGCATTTGAACTGTTGGATATATCTGGGATGATATAATAGACTGGTCTGCTATTATCAAGCAGACACGTATATCACGCTATATATGTACATATCCATTGATCTGTGCTCGTATCTCAATCATCATGCAATATACAGAGTATTAGGTATCATGTCTCAATCACGTTTCTCATGAATTTGCATTCTTGGCCCATACAAGTTGATCATATTCCGATTACCCGCTAGAGACCTTCATATCCTAGACGAAATACGGAGTGCGTAAACGAAACTGCCACTGTGTGTGTTTGTAGGTTTTTTACGTTTATTTATCGTCGCTACCGGTTGCCCATATGAGCGACGCCTCCTGAAGAGATTAGTCATCTTAGATTTTTGGAGGATAGTGCAATGATACAGACAGAGACCCATTCCAGAGTCTCCTCTGGTTCTGTTACGTGCACAGTGTACAGCACCGACACGAGATATCGGTTTAAAGTCCCATCTGAAAGTCTGTTAATTTTATTATGGTCAGACGGGGGATCGAACCTGCGATCCCTGGATTACCAGTCCAGCGTGTTAACCACTGGACAACAGATCCGTCTGTAAAATCTGCCACTTGCTGTTAGGCTCCTGAGACACAGACAAACACAAGTACAATGTGACCGTGTCAGGAATTCAGAATACCGTAACAGTACGGTTGGTGTTATAATAATAATAATAATAATTATATTATTATTATTTCTCCAGATAGTAGTGCCAGAATGGACAATTGACTTTCTGAATGTTGGCAGACTCCTTGCTCATGTGTGTATAGGGAAGGTCGATATACCAGAATATCAGATGAATGTCCGAATACAATTTCATTTTGATATAGTATCTCCTTAAAGCGGAACTACATCAGTGAAAACGCAAATTTCTGCAGAATGTAATTTACTATTATATGGTATATATTTTCCAAAATATTTGCCTTTCCTATTATATGGTATATATATTTTCCAAATATTTGCCTCAATAACTGAGTATTTAAACTAATAAACAAACGTCGTATACGCGGTTTGTTAACATAGTAAAATAATGTAAATAGTGTCGACATCCATGTGGAATACAACGCGTATATCTTGAATAACTCGAGTTATGGTACAGATTTACCGCTATATCTCACATGTGTGCCTATGCATATTTATCTGTAGACCGATCTTGGTTGAATTATCTCTAGACGACAGTATCACGCGCTAAGTATTGACTCCAATAACAAACAAACGTCAATTCAGGAGCATGGATGACAGTTATATGAAATCCTACTTTCATTTTTAGAAAGTTTGTTGACCACAAATGCACTGTTTATTGATTCAATGTTAGTGTTCAAATGTATTCGGAAGAATGTGTAGTAGCAATGCATGTATACGTTACGAACTGCATTTGTTTGGCTTTGTGCAATGTAATGTCGCGTAGTGTCGCTTTAAGAACACAGCTTTTTATTTGTCATGAGTATACCAGTCCATGCATGACTTTATGCTAATGATAATAAGTCGAATACTTTCTTCATTAACCCTTTCAACCCCACAGGCCTCTAAATAGGCTTATGAAAAGTGTAGATCCAGATGAGCCGGCTCGTGACGAGCCGTCTCATCAGGATCTGCACTTTTTTGCCAGTAATAATTATTACTATTTTTAGATAAAATTACCCATTTTGATAAATGAACTGGTCCAATGGTAATTTTCTTATTAATTTATTGGTCTGAAAATATCACACACCAGTCCATGTCAGTTACTTGGGGTTGAATGGGTTAATATAACATTTTCTTGCAATCTGATATATATATATAACATTTACTAAAATAATTGATCATATTATTTATAACATAAATTCTGGCGAATCATTTTAAAGCATATACACGGGTACACATATGTGCAATTACCGAGTAAAATTTATATATACTGGTCTACGATTGGTTTGAACAGAAGAGTATATGTATGACATACATAGTTCAGCCTTGATGGGGTAACATTTGCCAAGAATTGCACAAACACGAAAGAGATATGTTTATGAACGCAAAACCCATTAACATCTGAGCGAGTTATTGTGACGCAGCAACATGGTACAAGGGTAGACTATTTACACTATAGGAAACAAGGAGGCATAAAATGTATGCAAAATACATCACATTCCACGGTGTGTTTCCAATTAGTGCAGGTAGAAAAGGCAAAACACAGGCAACTGTCAAAGCTGTATGTTTCAACAATAAATGTAAAACTACCGTGGAGATTCTAGATTTTCTCATGAAATTTGCGAGCATTACTAGAATGTAGATGGACTAGGTGAAGATTATTTCGCGGGTTGGACGCCCCCCCCCCCACTGTTTTTATTGTGTGTCGCTACCGGTTGCCCATATGAACGACGCCATTCTTGGGGAGGGCAGTTTACTAATGTTGCTAGAACTTGTTGCCCAACCCATTTTGCATTTTATCATATATAATGAATGTTAAGTCTATATGTACTATATATGTAAAATAGCAAATAAAATAGGATTAAACAATGAGCGACGCCTCCTGAAGAGATTAGACATTTTAGATGTTGGAGAATAGTGCAATGATACAGTATGTGCACGGTGTAAAGTCACCGACACGAGACCTCGGTTTAACGTCCCATCTGAAAGACTGTTAATTTTATTAGTGTCAGACGGGGGGATCGAACCTTCGATCCCTGGATTACCAGTCCAGCATGTTACCACTGGACTACAGATCCGTCTGCTTTTATTTATACATGTATATATATATGAGGTACGCTGATCATTTAGGACAACCGTTGGTATATACAATGTATATGTAATACGAGTTTATGTTTTCCCAAGCATATCTGCAAATTCAACTGTTTGAGAGAGAATGTCTTTGTCGTACGCAATGCTATTCGAGGAAGCATGTATACCCAGCGCTAATAGTGTTACCATGCTAACCGTCCTAGTGATTTGTAAATGCTACCAGTTCTATTGATTTGCAGTGGTTGCCATGCTACCAGTTCTAGTTATTTGTAATGGTTGCCATGCTACCAGTCCTAGTGATTTGTAATGGTTGCCATGCTACCAGTTCTAATGATTTGTAATGGTTGCCATGCTACCAGTTCTAATGATTTGTAATGGTTGCCATGCTACCAGTTCTAGTGATTTGTAATGGTTGCCATGCTACCAGTTCTAGTGATTTGCAATGGTTGCCATGCTACCATTCCTAGTGATTTGTCCACATATGACACCATTCCTTGCATCAAACATACAGTCAAATATGTGTTCGTGGTCACCTCTATTAAACAGCCAACCTGTATTAAACAGACAGTTTCCAGATTCCCGATATGTTATTTTATTATACATTTGACCTCTATTAAGCAGCCAATTGTACTAAGCAACCACTTTCTGCGATTCCCTTGGCTGGCTACTTAAGACAGGTTTGACTGTATTGGAATTATCAATCAGAGAATCTGTTCCTTTTCTGTTATGAACACATAACTAATTGTCAGAGTCAAAACTATGAAATGCAATGGCTAAACATACACAATAAACTGCCAGGAAAAGCACGTACAGCAGCACACGTTTAGTTTATACAAATTTATTTTAGCTCGATTGCGAAACAAGTTATGTCACCTTATATTAATCACTCTCGAGACCTCATTCCTGATGTAATCCATCGCCACGAGGGAGAGAGAAGAGGCAACGTGGAATTTAAATGCCTTGCCTAAGGGCACAATCGTAACGGCTCCAGCGGGGCTCGAACTCCGGACCTTTCGCACCTGAAGCGAACGCGCATCCACTGCGCTATCACGACTTCCACAGCACACGTTTGTTAGATATAGCTGTAGATGGATACCACAACGTTCTAGCTGATTCTTTAATAATAATAATAATAATAATAATAATAATAAAGACTTTATTTTACGAGGGAGCTTACATAACGCATGGCTAATACAAATAAGGCCCTCAACATATATTATTTGATTACATTGTTTGTTTTATTATCAAATAATAAAAAATGTAAACTCTCACATAATATTATAATAAAACAACTGTTATTTGCGAATCTATTGAAGTAGACTGCTAAAGAATTTAATTGCATAGAAAAATCAGCCAACAAGGTTACTGATAAGCAGGGTTATATAAAGCATTCTCTTCCAGTGTACATCATCACCTGTATAATGAGGCGCCAGGTGTTGGGCAAATATAAATCGCAGGATTTGATACAGTAATTGCCATGACTGTACTGAGAGGCATCTCTAATTTTCTTTTACCTCCCTTAGGTCCTTTTAGTTGGAATCCTTTGTTTTTACTGTTGTTCCCTAACCAGATGCTGATGTATGATAATTGTGATTTTATCAAAATCGTGTTAAATTAACTGATAGCATTGTTTTACAAATAAGTACCCATTTCATATACTGTAGGAGATATGTCGAGATATAGTAAATGAATATTCATATAAAGCGATGGTGGAATACAATTAGTAGCATTTTGTGCAAAGGAAACAACGATAAAAACAGAGTAAAACACTTAATAGGACCTATCTACTTTAGGGAGTATTCAGGGGCAGTAACTGACCGATGTCTCTCATTGTGTTCCTTTCCCCAAGCAGGCTTTCGGTGAAAGAACCTATTTTAGGATTTCTGTAAGGACCATACTTAGGACATATTTCCCAATCTTGATCGCCGTACTGCGCATGTCCAGCATGAAATTTATGATTACACTTGAACCACAGGAACTTGAAATTGTATCCATAAGCCACCAACGGTCTCGTACCTCTATCATAGGACACCCCCTCTATTAAAAATATAAATTTAATAGAGGGGGTGTCCTAGGATAGAGGTACGAGACCGTTGGTGGCTTATGGATAACATTTTAAGTTCCTGTGCTTAAACAGAGTTTGATAATCAGAACTAATATTGTTTAAAGCACCGCATCTTGTCAATTCGGGTACATGTGGCTTCCTGTTTCGGTTTGATTACTTACGTGTATCAGGTGTATCGTACAACGTTAACGTCTATCTTGGGTAACGTAGCTGTATAGGATGTAACATACCATGCTTGTGTGTTTGTTTATTATACTGTCACCCCTATTTAAAGGGCCAGCCATTTCTGACTTATGAGACACCTCTTTTTATGAACATCAGTACTCCCCGAATCCTATGCTTGTATGCCAGGCGCCAGGCTGGTAGGCAATCGGTAACCATTATTTAACTAGCTGGCGGCTCACCAACCGGCCATATCAGAACGAACCCCTTAACGGACGCATTAACCACTAGGCCACGGAGATATGATACATATTAATTGAGTTACATACTATGTTATAATGATTGCATACATATATTTTCAGGTAACGAGAATTCTCAGATTGAGGGGTGTCCTGCAGCACCAGTCGGCAAATCAAAGGATGCTGTGATGTTTCTGAAGCCAACAGAAAAACGGGATGTATACGAGGTGGAGTTCGCGCCTAACGTAGGAGAATACGAGATTATATTGGACGATCTGACGTTTGTGTGTGGACTAAGTATTTATAACGGTTCTGGTACGTACACAGATCGTTTCGGCTTCAAGCCTCTCACACGAATAAGTTGCAAAACTGTAGAGGATATTCGAATTACATTTAGTTTACATACACCTTTGTTATTTGATGTTGCGTTGTACTATGATATTCCGACGAAGCACATATCATGCAACATCTTGAAAGCGGTTATCACAAATCACAGGCACCCGGCCCTTAGCATGGACACCACCGGGCTACACCCCAGGACCATTTTACAACACAAAATACATTGTACCACCAATCAAATATCATCTCTAGACAAAAACAGACATTTTAGAGAAAAACATTTTTGATTGATTCTACCATGTTGTAACATAGTCCTGGTATGTAGTAATCGGGGAGGGGGGTCCATGTATGCGCCGGGTGCCTGTGTCATGCATGATGTTTCAACGAGACCTGGCCAGAGATTTCCCTGTAATAAACATAACCAATCGGTTCGCTTCAGGTGCGAAATACCCGGTGTTCGATCCCCGGTTGTGCCCTTAGGCAAGGCATTTACATTCCCCGTTGCATCTTCTATCTCCCTCGTGCCGATGGATTCCATCAATAATGAGGTCTCGAGAGTGATTCATATAAGCTGAACGTAAGAACTTGTTTCGCAATCAAGCTAAACTAAAGTTGTATGAACTAAACTACGTACTGTGTTTAAATGAAATTGTTTACAATGGTAGGACCCATTCCAGATTCTCCTCTGGTTCATTTAGAGATAATTTAAATCTCCTTAGTCGAACAATAGATATACACAGGCACACCGTTAATGTGGGAGATCACAGACGGATATGTAGTCCAGTGGTAACACGATGGAATGGTAATCCAGGGATCGCAGGTTCGATCCCCCGTCTGTCGCTAATATAATTAACAGTCTTTCAGATGGGACGTTAAACCGAGGTCTCGTGTCGGTGATTTACACTGTGCACGTACAAGAACCAGAGGAGAGTCTGGAATGGGTCTCTGTCTGTATCATGCACTATCCTCCAAAATCTAAAATGACTAATCTCTTCAGGAGGCGTCGCTCATATGGGCAACCGGTAGCGACGATAAATAAACGTAAAACACACACACATGTGGGAGATAACGGTAACTATGTAAATACATGTTGTTATTCACGATCTACACGTGTTGTATTACGCATGCATGTTGTTCCTATTTGCATTGTCTGCTATGTCAACAAAGGTCGTATACGACGCTTGTTTATTAGTTGAATTAATGAGATTCTGTTACAACTATTTGGAACAAATTATGCAACATAGCAGGAATAGGAAATTACATTATTTAGAAAAATGCATTTTCCCCGATGTATGTTTGTTCGTGTTGTTTGCCCACGATTTTGGGCTATATCGCCGGCGGGTAGTTTACCTAACAACACATTTCCTGGGCAGGCTCCAGCGGTTAACCAATATACTTGGTGCACCAACCTCCGTTAGAAACGGCCAACTTTTTCATATAAACAGACACGGCCTGAGTAGGGTTCGAACCAGTGACCATCAGTGATGATAGGTGACAGTGGCATGCAAGTCAGTGACCTTGACCACTCGACCACGGAGACGGTCTGTTTTCCCCGATGTAGTGTCGATTTAACTAAACACTATAATAATTCATCATGTGAAATGTACTTTTATTTTAAAATGAATGAGAATGTTTGTCTATTAATAGAAGAATTGTGCTATGACTTCAAACCTATGACTGAGGAAGAGGATTGCCAACCATTTATACCTGACGAATTGGAACCAACTCCAGATCCTACAAAGGGTGAGTGAATATATGTTTAAGCAGTTGCATATCACCCCCCGACACTTCAGATTGACCCCGCCCCCGCAACTCCAGATCGACCCCGCCCCTGCAACTTCAGATCGACCCCGCCCCAGAAACTTCAGATATACCCCGCCCCCGCAACTCCAGATCGACCCCGCCCCCGCAACTTCAGAATGACCCCGCCCCCGCAACTTCAGGTCGACCTCACCCCGCAAAATTCAGGTCGACCCCGCCCCCGCCACTCCAGATCCTACAACGGGTGAGTGAATATTGGTTAAACAGTTACATATAACCCCCCGAAACTTCAGATCGACCCCGCCCCCGCAACTTCAGGTCGCCCCGCCCCCCGCAACTTCCAGATCGACACCGCCCCCGCAACCTCAGTCGACACCGCCCCCCGCAACTTCAGGTCGACCCCACCCCCGCAACTTCAAGTCGACCCGCCCCCGCAACTTCAGGTCGACTCCGCCCCGCAACTTCAGGTCGACGTCGCCCCCGCAACTTCAGGTCGACCCCGCCCCCGCAACTTCATGTCGACGCATTTAAATTGATTGTTTCAAGCACAGTGCAACATATAGTAGACGTCACAATTCCAGAAGCATGCCTGGTTCTTTTACATGACCGATGTATCCCGCAGATATCTAGGACCACATCGGTATATAGTTCCATTCGACAGATGGAACAGTATTATCATCATAGTTGGACGAGGATCGAACTCACGGCCCATGGATTCGCAGTCCAACTTGTTAGCAACTAGACCACAGGAATTCGGCACGTTTGGGGGTACTGGTATATATATTTAACGTTTGGGGGTACTAGTATATATATTTAAATATACTTAAATATATATATACTAGTACTTAAATATATATATACTAGTACCCCCAAACGTGCCGAATCCCTGTGAACTAGACCACTTATTCTCTTGAATAGCATTGCATCATGAGTGTGTATTCAAGCGTACGGGCCATGCCAATGTTGGATTTAAGGCTGATATACACTGTACATGTAAAACAGCTTTATTTCTTATGTTGTAAATAGCCGTTTGAAATAATATGTTTGCAGACGGATCTGTAGCCCAGTTGTTAACACGTTGGACTGTTAATCCAGGGATCGCAGGTTCGATCCCCCGTCTGACCATAATAAAATTAACAGTCTTTCAGATGGGACGTTAAACCGAGTTCTCGTGTCGGTGCTTTACATCGTGCACGTAAAAGAACCAGAGGAGATTAGTTAACAGATTAAAAGGCACATACATACATTTGTGTAACAGAGCAAAAGCAAAAAAACAGAGCAAAAGCAAAAAAACAGAGCAAAAGAGTCAGGCCATAAGTAATAACCAGCAACATTAGAAAACGGCCCTTCCCAATAATCAAACTTTATTGAAGAAAATAAGTTCTGTCAATTATACTTTATCTATGTTTATATTGAGTAAGGGGAAAATATAAATAATAAAGCGAAAGTTTCGCTTCAGGTGCGAAAGATCCGGAGTTCGAGCACCGCTGGAGCCGTTACGATTGTGCCATTAGGCATTAATATTCCACATGCCTCTTCTCTCCCCTTCATGGCGATGGATTCCATCAAGAATGAGGTCTCGAGAGTGATTAATAAAAATTAAAAGAACTTGTTTCGCAATCGAGCTAAAATAAATTTGTATAAACTAAAGTTTGAAATTAAAATATATATATCGCGGAAATGTTAATGTAAAGACAACAACGAGAAATAGAATGACGAAGAATTTAAAAATGCATCAATAATTCAATGAAAATAATACACTAAAAATGAAACCAAAGGAAAAAAAGTAAAAAACAAAACATACAAGTAATCAGTAATTTAACATGTTGGTTGCATTCGTTAGCTAAATAGTAAATGTATGTACATGTATACTACTCAATAACTGAATTCCAGTTTGGCAAATTAAGAAATAAAATTAACCCTTTCCCTCATAGAAGCACCTCTTGACGCCATACATTGACAATGTAGTAGCCAAACCAATGTTCATAATAAAGGCCAGAATCTCATGTTGTTCCCCACATATTTCCATGGAGATGGGATATATATGGCGACTACTTATCCACTGCATGGTAGCTAAATGGCTGGCGTTTGTATGGAGATATGATAGTATATTAACCTAAATCTATATGAAGGAAATGGTTAAGTTGTTGTTTCTTGCGTTTCTGAAGTCGTCATCAAATGTTTCGTTGAGTTTCTTTTGTAACTAAGGATTACATGCAAAGTTACATTTATTTATAAATTTCTCGTAATGCATCATGCTATTGTTTGGCAATATTAAACTGAGATATTTATATTTTCCGTGAAATTAATTCGTTAATAATCGGATTTCCGAAGTAAAATATGAGCTTTAGATTATGGTACACTTACTTACTTACTGACTTGATTAAAATATTAACGGTAAAAACCTAATGTATGTCCTGGTCGTAGTTCACGGAAACTTACGAAGGCTTTGGCGGGGATTAATGAGTCTCAGTTTAATGTTGCCAAGTAATATAAGTGTACAAATGTTTATTCAGGACAGAGAACAATAACTAGTATTTCCCCACAAACAATCCCGTTGCCGTTGATAATACGAAGCAATACATGTTACAGTCAAACCTGTGCATAGCACAGGCGATTGCCTAATAGAGGTCAACTGCACAGTAAAACAACATGGTACATATATTAGAGGACATAGAAAACGCACACTTCGGATAAGTGTGCGTTTTACATGAAAAACAATAACTATATAAATACATAGTTTTAAACATTTTGGATATATTTTTAGTTGTTCAGTTTGTGTTTTGTAATAAAGATGTGATATATCTTTGATGGAATCCTTCGTATTTCGTGTTCATGTAATAATAATCATATAATGTAGATGTGCGTTTTCTATGTCCTCTAGTATATAATGTAGGTGTGCGTTTTCTATGTCCTCTAGTATATAATGTAGGTGTGCGTTTTCTATGTCCTCTAGTATATAATGTAGGTGTGCGTTTTCTATGTCCTCTAGTATATAATGTAGGTGTGCGTTTTCTATGTCCTCTAGTATATAATGTAGGTGTGCGTTTTCTATGTCCTCTAGTATATAATGTAGGTGTGCGTTTTCTATGTCCTCTAGTATATAATGTAGGTGTGCGTTTTCTATGTCCTCTAGTATATAATGTAGGTGTGCGTTTTCTATGTCCTCTAGTATATAATGTAGGTGTGCGTTTTCTATGTCCTCTAGTATATAATGTAGGTGTGCGTTTTCTATGTCCTCTAGTATATAATGTAGGTGTGCGTTTTCTATGTCCTCTAGTATATAATGTAGGTGTGCGTTTTCTATGTCCTCTAGTATATAATGTAGGTGTGCGTTTTCTATGTCCTCTAGTATATATTGTAGGCGTGTGCTTTCTATGTCCTCTAGTATATAATGTAGGCGTGCGTTTTCTATATCCTCTAGTATATAATGTAGGTGTGCGTTTTCTATGTGCTCTAATATATACTGTAGTATATAATGTAGGCGTGCGTTTTCTATATCCTCTAGTATATAATGTAGGTGTGCGTCTTCTCTGTCCTCTAGTATATAATGTAGGCGTGTGTTTTCTATGTCCTCTAGTATATAATGTAGGTGTGCGTCTTCTCTGTCCTCTAGTATACTATTGGAATGATTAGTCACTAATTAAATTATTGCCGAATGTAAGATGGCCTCCAATACATGGTCAGTTTGCAACACTGTTATAGTCAAAGGACTATGCTGAGCATCATAACGGCACTATGTAACACACGATATGTTTTTCAGGTACAACAAAATCTGTGATCGCTATTGAGATTGATCCAAAAGCAGAAAGTAACTCCAATGGTAACATCAACCAATCAGATCAGGGCTACGATACAAAAACAGATAAAGCAGGAGAACCTGTAGATGCGAGCGAAGTACGTGGTGAAGGCGGCTCGGCGATTGTTACATCCTCAATTCTACTAACAGTGCTTAATATGTTGCTGGCAATAGTCGTTTAATAAATTGGTAATAGTTAGATAACAAGTGACATTTAACTAATTGAATTCAAAGAGGCATGTGCATCTGCAAGACTGCTAAAAGAAAACAATCCAGGCACCAGTAATCATTCCTCCATGGCTTATTGTGATAACGTGCACCTAACAACACAGTGAAACAGGAAACGTCCGCACAAGAAATAGTCCCAAAAGCTTGACGTTCTATACATGTATACATACACCTTACTGAATGGTAATTGTAACATGACACAGGTCCGTCAGCTTCAACAATGGACTCATTCAATGACATCTGTTAGATGTATATTACATGTCTCCCTGTCGGCTGCTTGCTATATAGATGTCAATGTCACCAGTATGTATATAATCGAGGTGTAACATGACCTTTGTAGAACAGCCATCCTTTGAAGGGCATGACACGTTTAGGGGATGGTTGTTCTTGAGAGGCTGTATAGTAGTATATGAGTCAGATATAATGACTAGTACAGACAAGCGGGTGTGGTTGAGAGGTAGCTGTCGTGGCGGCTTGTCACCGGCAGTATCAGACGGCTACTCACAAGCAGCAGGTGGCATCATACTTGGATAGGGTGCAAAGAGGGATAACTCTCCAAATGCTAAACATACATCCAGATGGAATGGCATAACTTGTTACGCTGAGGATTGTCGACGTATTCACCAAATAAACATCACTTCAAATTGCTCTATCAAGAATATCAACAGGCACAAACGATTCAATAACCGCATACAATCAAACCTGTCTTAAGCAGCCAGCCAAGGGAATCACAGAAGTGGCTGCTTAGCATATGTGCCTGCTTAATAGAGGTCAAATATATAGTAAAGCAACATATTGGGAATCTGGAAACTGGCTGCTTAATAGAGGTGACCACTAACACAGGTTTGACTGTATATATAATAATTATAAGAACGTGTGCTGGTCATTTGGACATTTCAACAGAAAGCCAATAATATCCGTAGAAACATGTGTTGTTTCTCCAATAGAACATAGGGCTGTCCGATTAGCACAGTGGTAAGCGCGCTCGCTTCTCACCAATGCAACCCCGGTTCGATCCTCGGACCGGGAAGTATGTGAGATGGTATGGTGGTCACCAGATCGGACAGGTGGGTTTTCTCCGGGTAATCCGCTTTCCTCCCACACGAATGACCACATATACGCTTTCATCCACGCCAACGAGAGTGATTAATATAAGTTGTTACATCTGTCTACGGCATATGGAAACATAGCTGAATATGTATTAAGTAAGTGATACCCTCTCCGTCTCCGTGGCCTAGTGGTTAAGGCGTCCGCCGTCAGGGGTTCGTTCTGATATGACCGGCTAGTTAAATAATGGTTACCGATTGCCTACCAACCTGGCGCCTGGCATACAAACATAGGATTCGGGAGGTACTGATGTTCATAAAAAGAGGTGTCTCATAAGTCAGAAATGGCTGGCCCTTTAAATAGGGGTGTCACTATAATAAACAAACACATTTAGATGCATAGGATACTGGCTGGGAAATATATAATTATTTATATTCCAACTATAAGTGCCCTGTAGAATTGAGCCGAAACACTGAAAACGACTTTTTTTAATTAATACAATATACATGCTTTTCAGTTGTGTTTTGCACAAGCCGAGTCTGGGCGCACTAGGTCAGTAATCAATTTGACGACCGTGTCAAATCGGCCTGAACTCTTTCTTCAACCTTTATCATGTACTACTAATATTTATAAACTATCCAGATGGCTAAAAGAAGGCTTTGATATTGGGGCGTCCATAGTTTCTGTCAAAGTTAAATTTTTGACTAGAACAACAAGATTCATACACATTGATGTTTTCCAACATATTTACAAAATACTAATCTTCAATTTAATGCCGCATTACAGTTAATGCAAATGGTTCTATGGTGATAGGAGCAATACTATAAACATGCAGTGCATGTACTACTCTAACTAAAATGGTGAATAAATATACACTTAGTAGCTACATACATATATGTTTGAATTGCTTTATTTCATTTTTCACCGCCATTATTTTAGATGTTAACTACGTCTCCCATTGCCCATACACGGTATATATTATATATATATGAGAACCCTTGTAAGTCTTAATTATAGCCTCATTACCTCATTGTGCTCAGTGTTAATCCCAGTTGTTATATATTTATAGCTTAATTGAACCTATGCATACATATTTGCGAGGTGTCTCCGTGGCCGAGTGGTGAAGGTTGATCACTTACTCCTCACCGCTGTAGGTTCGAATACCACTGGGTGTGTCGATTTCTTCATACGAGGAGGCTATCCAGCTGGCTTACGGAAGGTCGGTGTTTCTACCCCGAGTACACGCCCATGCCTGAAATTCTACCGGAGGGGCACCCGGGCTCTTCCTCCACAAATAATAGCTGGAGAGTCACCATATAACCTAAGCTGTTGGTGTGACTTAAAAAAAAACCAATCCCCATACATGTATTGGCCAAATTGTGGACAGAAAAATAATTCTGCAGATTACAGAATTATCGCCGAAATCTGTATGTAATGCAAAGGACAAATGTTACAGGGTGTTTTATTGAGGAATCAACACAAACTAAGATAATGTATGCATCAAAGTTCTCTTGATAGCGGATGGTTTATTTTGTTATATCCGAAGCTATCATTTTGAGTGAAATTTTAGATGGGAATGAATAACTATTGGTGTCGCATGACACGAGTAGTATATGGACCGGCAGAGATTACGTCATAGTTCTAAATATAGAAACCATGTGGCACAACGTATGCCAATGCATCTATTTTTAGAACTTAAGCATAATCTTTGTTTATAACATGACCGTCCCAGATACTACTAATAAGTGCTCATTAAACATTTATTACCGAAATATATGCCTAGTTCTTATTAAAGGCATGGTACTGGGAGGTGATACTATAAATAGATAATGCTTATCACAAAGAAGCAAGAGATAGTGCGTGTCGTTGATTGTATTTTAATTTTCGTAAATAAGTAGAAATAGTACCAAAGTAAAACCATACCTTAAAAAAAAGCTGTATCCTAGTTGCCGGATTTTGCCAAATCATCTACATAATCATCGTCTCATTGGATAGTAGGTGTTATATAACTATAGATGTGTATTTTATTAAATTGTATTATTCATGTTTTGTATTGTAATATGTTATTTATTATCATGATTTGATCCAGCAACTATGATTGTAAAATATATTGATTAAGACACCAACAATCAACAACCTTGTCCATATTATTTGACGTCAGTGTTGAGAAGGGCTAAATGTGTAAAGTATACGAAACACAATTGATTTGGAACCGATTGTAACAGTATATGACCAGCACTTAGTAAGTTCGGCAGAGAATGAACATATGTTTTTGATTGTGACTATATATAGAGATAGATAGAACTTTTCATTCTGAATAAAAATGTTTTGGTGTGAAGAAAAAAGTAATGGCAGGCCCAGATGAAAATATCTATTCATGAATTTGTACTATCAGTAGTTTTAATATGCCAAGTTTTGGTTACTATTAAACTATGTTAAAATGAACTGACATACATGTTGTTTTTATTACATGGCAAGTTAAAGATATATTGTGTCGTATATGCTACAATAATGTTATTATGTCTATGTGCTAATATTGTAAATATATTATAATGCCGACTGTCTTAGCTCACCTCACCTGAGCACACACATGCTCTTGGTGCACTATTTGTATAGGTGGTGGTTGTCCATCATTCTGTGACATTCGTATTTCATCGCCAATATAGTCTCTCAAACTACCTAGCATAAGTCTATCCAACTTTACACATAGAATCCAGGCATTCGCCACTGATAATTTGGTGAATGTGTTAAAGACCTGTCCAATCTCTTCAGAGTTGTTCAGACCGACAATTAAAGGTCAGTCATTTAAGCATCAACTGACATAGGTGAGTGTTCCTGGTCCAACGTGACCTCTGTTTAGTTTGGTTTTGGATACTATTGCTAAATGATTGAATACTTGAATGAAAGACTGGACGAAGGAGAATTTGATGAGATGAACTGTGCATGTTGATTTACATACACGAGTATTTTCTTTATGCGATTTCAGATGACTTGGTATTGTAATGTAAATGTACTACATGTAATATGTATTTGTGGCCTTCGTTTTGCAATACTGTATGCAGTTTATGTGGTGTATTACCAGTTTCAAATTGTGTATATTCAGAAGGTACATTGAAATATTAATTAAATTCCAACTGTCCTGTATATTCAACAGGTGCTTGGAATATCAATTAAATTCCAAATGTCCTTCTGTATATTCAGCAGGTGCTTGGAATATCAATTAAATTCCAAATGTCCTTCTGTATATTCAGCAGGTGCTTGGAATATAAATTAAATTCCAAATGTCCTTCTGTATATTCAACAGGTCCTTGGAATATCAATTAAATTCCAAATGTCCGTCTGTATATTCAACAGGTGCTTGGAATATAAATTAAATTCCAATTGTCCTGTATATTCAACAGGTCCTTGGAATATCAATTAATTTCCAAATGTCCGTCTGTATATTCAACAGGTCCTTGGAATATCAATTATATTCCAATTGTCCTGTATATTCAACAGGTCCTTGGAATATCAATTAAATTCCAAATGTCCGTCTGTATATTCAACAGGTCCTTGGAATATCAATTAAATTCCAAATGTCTGTCTGTATATTCAACAGGTGCTTGGAATATCAATTATTTTCAAATCTCGGTATATGCAGCATGTAAGCAAAAATAAACTGTTCTGTATACAGAGTACTTTTATGATACACGTATACTGACACTCAATTATTTCCCTAGTCACATGTTAGATGTACAGTATTCTTTTTATATCATTATGTACAAGGGCTACTTGAGATACATAGGGTACGTGTGTGTTGTATAATGTAATATACAAGCCAGGTAAACTGTCTATTGTTTTGCATAGCTTTGTCTTAGCTCACTAGAGAATAACATTATACTCACGTCGAGATACGCGTACACGTTTAGGTAGGTTGTTCATAGCTCCTATCTTTTATTAACATTTTGATTCAAGACATTTTCTTTTATCATTGATGTGCACACTATCTAGTGTGTGCTCATCCTAGTTTGTTGAAATTAGGTCATTCCGTCAAAGAGAACTCTTGTCTTTATTGAACGTTTGTTTTTATTTTGATCAAACTTGGCATACATGTCCGTTCCCCCATTTTAGTAGGCCAATACATGATATCCTATGTTCATATTAAAGAACATCAGAAAGCAATGGGAATAAATTGTTCAAATTTGAACCAACATTCTGGCATTGACTGGTCCTAAATAAGTTAAATATGTCAACAAATCCTTCGTAACCAAGGTCAGTTTAGTTAGTTGGGTCAATCAACTCAAATCTATGTCTAGCTCAATCAAAGTTATGTCTAGCTCAATCAATTAAGTTATGTCTAGCTCAAACCAATAAAAACTATGTCAAATGAAAGAAAAATGCCTTTAAAAACTAGTTAAAGCAGGTGACCCAATTTCATTCTTTTATGGATAAACTGGGTAAATTATATATCTAGGCACAGCGTTTAACAGGTGTATGCACTTTAATGTATATGGACTTTACATACCTGTATATCTTTTATTCAGAATGCCTTGAAATCAAGCAAACTATATTGCAATGGAATTCATGTTCGAGGTAGAAGCAGCAGACGCCAAGTGTGTCTTACTTTATTCAAACCACATTTTATTCGTCAATAAATAACACTTAATACAAAGAATATTTCAAATCTAACATGACCAAAATATCCAAAAAGCGCAAACATAGTTTGGCGTTATTTTTTAGAGTGCGTAATGACTGTCACAAAACTACAGCAACGCTATTAATGGTTTGACATCACTTGCTAAACAATGCTTTATTGCAAATTCCTTCTTTGCGTATACAGACATGTCGAGCCATGTTAGAATGAATCTTAAGTAATGAATACGTTCAAGTAATATAACAGCTAAACATCATCAACTCTCGCTTCAGTGGCTGCTATGTACAATGCTCGGGATGTAACTGTGCTTAAGGGCCAAGATGGGGATCTTGCTTTATGCAGAGATGGTCTTTATGCAAAGGTTATTTTTATGCAGAGGTGACCTTTATGCAGAGGTTATCTTTATACAGAGGTGACCTTTATGCAGAGGTGATCTTTATGCCGAGTTTGGACTGTAGTATGATAAGAGGTTACACTGTAAGTGTGAGCATCTCTGTTGATAAAGGGAACCAGACCAGTGGATGAGATTATTTCCATAGCAACCCTTATTTATGTTAGTTTTGCTGCTTTATATCGGGTTTGTACAATTTGTACAATTTCTTTTATATATTCAACAAATTAATACTCTTATATTTATTAAAATGCCAATTAAAAATAGTTCCTATTTCATTAAGAAATTCGAGATCTGTTATACCAAACTCCATACCTATAGTCAATAAATGTAAGCATTGTAAACATTTTAGAAAAGATACTCATGTATTAAATGGTTATTTTATAACTTCATATTTTCGATGTTAGATATATTGATTTCTGTATTTACAAACAGGGTAACAACTAGTCCTTCTTTAACATTCAAAAAACATTATCAAACATGTGTGTTTTGCGTTTATTTATTGTCGCTACCGGCTGCCCATATGAGCAACGCCTCCTGAAGAGATATGTCAATTTAGATTTTTGGAGGATAGTGCAACAATTTAGATTTTTGGAGGATAGTGCAATGATACAGATAGAGACCCATTCCAGAGTCTCCTCTGGTTCTTTTACGTGCACAGTGTACAGCACCGATACGAGACCTGGGTTTAAAGTCCCTTCTGAAAGACTGTTAATTTGGGTCAGACGGGGGAACGAATATGGTGTGTATGTACATCATTCAGAAGAGATTCTGTATTTAGAGAAACAGACATTAGTGGTGTGATAGTGGTGTACATATATACCATTCAGAAGACTCTATATTTAGAGATTCGACACACATGTATATTCTTATGTATGTAGCATCACACAAACAGTATACACGTGTCTATATTCACAAACAGTATACACGTGTCTATATCACAAACAGTATACACGTGTCTATATTCACAAACAGTATACACGTGTCTATATTCACAAACATTATACATGTGCCTATATTCACAAACAGTATACACGTGTCTATATTCACAAACAGTATACACGTGTCTATATTCACAAACAGTATACACGTGTCTATATTCACAAACATTATACACGTGTCTATATTCACAAACAGTATACACGTGTCTATATTCACAAACAGTATACACGTATCTATATTCCCAAACAGTATACACGTGTCTATATTCACAAACAGTATACACGTGCCTATATTCACAAACAGTATACACGTGTCTATATTCACAAACAGTATACACGTGTCTATATTCCCAAACAGTATACACGTGTCTATATTCACAAACAGTATACACGTGCCTATATTCACAAACAGTATACACGTGTCTATATTCACAAACAGTATACACGTGTCTATATTCACAAACAGTATACACGTGTCTATATTCACAAACAGTATACACGTGTCTATATTCACAAACAGTATACACGTATCTATATTCCCAAACAGTATACACGTGTCTATATTCACAAACAGTATACACGTGTCTATATTCACAAACAGTATACACGTGTCTATATTCACAAACAGTATACACGTGCCTATATTCACAAACAGTATACACGTGTCTATATTCACAAACAGTATACACGTGCCTATATTCACAAACAGTATACACGTGTCTATATTCACAAACAGTATACACGTGTCTATATTCACAAACAGTATACACGTGTCTATATTCACAAACAGTATACACGTATCTATATTCCCAAACAGTATACACGTGTCTATATTCACAAACAGTATACACGTGTCTATATTCACAAACAGTATACACGTGTCTATATTCACAAACAGTATACACTTGTCTATATTCACAAACAGTATACACGTGTCTATATTCATTATTTCCAGGAAGATACCGATATTATTTAGCAATATGTAACTGTCTACTTCTTGACTGCCATTGTGAAATAACATTGGCAAATTTTCCATGTAAAAAGCTTTGTATTATACTGATAAGCATGTTTGTCTTTTATTAAAATATAAATCAATAAAGTAATACTGTCAAACTTGCTGCAATCCTAGTTGTGTTCATTTATCCATTCCTCTTCACAGATCCCAGGTATCTCTTCCAATGGGAGTCGTGCTGGGCGTCCTCTGTTGTCGATCAGACATCCACACTGGTTTCGTTGCTCTGTTGTCGATCGGACATCCCAAACCGGTTCAATTGCTCTGTTGTCGATCGGACATCCCAAACTGGTTTCATTGCTCTGTTGTCGATCGGACATCCCAAACCGGTTCCATTGCTCTGTTGTCGATCGGACATCCCAAACCGGTTCCATTGCTCTGTTGTCGATCGGACATCCCAAACCGGTTCAATTGCTCTGTTGTCGATCGGACATCCCAAACCGGTTCCATTGCTCTGTTGTCGATCGGACATCCCAAACTGGTTTCATTGCTCTGTTATCGATCATCCCAAACTGGTTCAATTGCTCTGTTGTCGATCGGACATCACAAACCGGTTCCATTGCTCTGTTGTCGATCAGACATCACACATTGTTTCGTTGTTCTGTTGTCGATCGGACATCCAAACTGGTTTCGTTGTTCTGTGGTCAATCAGACATCCCCAACCGGTTCCATTGCTGTTGTCGATCGGACATCCCAAACCGGTTCAATTGCTCTGTTGTCGATCGGACATCCCAAACCGGTTCCATTGCTCTGTTGTCGATCGGACATCCCAAACTGGTTTCGTTGTTCTGTTGTCGATCGGACAACATAAACTGGTTTCGTTCTTCTGTTGTCGATCGGACACTCAAACCAGTTCCATTGCTCTGTTGTCGATCAGACATCCAAACTGGTTTCGTTGCTCTGTTGTCGATCAGACATCCCCAACCGGTTCCATTGCTGTTGTCGATCGGACATCCCAAACTGGTTTCATTGCTCTGTTGTCAATCGGACATCCCAAACCGGTTCCATTGCTCTGTTGTCGATCAGACATCACACATTGTTTCGTTGTTCTGTTGTCAATCGGACATCCCAAACTGGCTTAGTTGATCTGTTGTCGATCGGACATCCCAAACCGGTTTCATTGCTCTGTTGTCGATCAGACATCACACATTGTTTCGTTGTTCTGTTGTCAATCGGACATCACAAACTGGTTTCGTTGTTCTGTTGTCGATCGGACATCCCAAACAGGTTTCGTTGCTCTGTTGTCGATCAGACATCACACATTGTTTCGTTGTTCTGTTGTCGATCGGAAATCCCAAACTGGTTTCATTGTTCTGTTGTCTGTTGTCGATCAGACATCCCAAACAGGTTTCATTGCTCTGTTGTCGATCGGACATCCAAACTGGCTTAGTTGATCTGTTGTCGATCGGACATCCCAAACCGGTTTCATTGCTCTGTTGTCGATCAGAAATCACACATTGTTTCGTTGTTCTGTTGTCAATCGGACATCACAAACTGGTTTCGTTGTTCTGTTGTCGATCGGACATCCCAAACTGGTTTCATTGTTCTGTTGTCGATCGGACATCCCAAACTGGTTTCGTTGTTCTGTTGTCAATCGGACATCCTAACTTGTTTTGTTGCTCTGTTGTCGATCGCACACCACAAACTGGTATCATTGCTCTGTTGTCAATCAGACATCCAAAACCAGTTCCACTACTCTGTTGTCGATCGGACATCCCAAACTGATTTCGTTGATCTGTTGTCGATCGGACACCCAAACTGGTTTCGTTGTTCTGTTGTCGATCGGACATCCCAAACTGGTTTCGTTGCTCTATTGTCGATCGGACATCCCAAACTGGTTTCGTTGTTATGTTGTCGATCAGACATCCCAAACCAGTTCCACTACTCTGTTGTCGATGGGACATCCCAAACTGGTTTCATTGTTCTGTTGTCGATGGGACATCCCAAACTGGTTTCGTTGTTCTGTTGTCGATCGGACATCCCAAAGTGGTTTCGTTGTTATCTTGTCGATCGGACATCACAAACTGGTTTCGTTGCTCTGTTGTCAATCGGACATCCCAAACTGGTTTCGTTGTTCTGTTGTCAATCGGACATCCCAAACTGGTTTCGTTGCTCTGTTGTCAATCGGACATCCCAAACTGGTTTCGTTGTTCTGTTGTCAATCGGACATCCCAAACTGGTTTCGTTGTTCTGTTGTCGATCGGACATCCAAACTAGTATCGTTGTTCTGTTGTCGATCGGACACCCACACTGGTTTTGTTGCTCTGTTGTCGATGGGACATCCAAACTGGTGTCGTTGCTCTTTTGTTGATCGGACATCCCAAAATGGTTTCATTGTTCTGTTGTCGATGGGATATCCCAACCTGGTTTCGTTGTTCTGTTGTCGATCGGACCTCCCAAACTGATTTCATTGTTGTTGTCGATCGGACATCCCAACCGGTTCCATTGCTGTTGTCGATCGGACATCCCAAACTGGTTTCATTGCTCTGTGGTCAATCAGAAATCCAAACTGGTTTCGTTGCTCTGTTGTCGACCAGACATCACACATTGTTTCGTTGTTCTGTTGTCAATCGGACATCACAAACTGGTTTCGTTGTTCTGTTGTCGATCGCACATCCCAAACTGGTTTCATTGCTCTGTTGTCAATCAGACATCCCAAACCAGTTCCACTACTCTGTTGTCGATCGGACATCCCAAACTGATTTCGTTGTTCTGTTGTCGATCGGACACCCAAACTGGTTTCGTTGTTCTGTTGTCGATCGGACACCCCAAACTGGTTTCGTTGCTCTGTTGTCGATCGGACATCCCAAACTGGTTTCGTTGTTCTGTTGTCGATCAGACATCACAAACTGGTTTCGTTGTTATCTTGTCAATCAGACATCCCAAACCAGTTCCACTACTCTGTTGTCGATGGGACATCCCAAACTGGTTTCATTGTTCTGTTGTCGATGGGACATCCCAAACTGGTTTCGTTGTTCTGTTGTCGATCGGACATCCACACTGGTTTCGTTGTTATCTTGTCGATCGGATATCACAAACTGGTTTCGTTGCTCTGTTGTCAATCGGACATCCCAAACTGGTTTCGTTGTTCTGTTGTCAATCGGACATCCCAAACTGGTTTCGTTGCTCTGTTGTCAATCGGACATCCCAAATTGGTTTCGTTGCTCTGTTGTCAATCGGACATCCCAAACTGGTTTCGTTGTTCTGTTGTCAATCGGACATCCCAAACTGGTTTCGTTGTTCTGTTGTCGATCGGACATCCACACTCGTTTCGTTGTTCTTTTGTCGATCGGACACCCACACTGGTTTTATTGCTCTGTTGTCGATGGGACATCCACACTGGTTTCGTTGCTCTTTTGTTGATCGGACATCCCAAACTGGTTTCGTTGTTCTGTTGTCGATAGGCCATCCCAAACTGGTTTCGTTTCTCTGTTGTCGATCTGATATCCCAACCGGTTCCGTTGCTGTTGTCAATCGGACATCCCAAACAGGTTTAGTTGCTCTGTTGTTGATCGGACATCCCAATCTGGTTTCGTTGTTCTGTTGTCGATCGGACATCCCAAATGGGTTTGGTTGTTCTGTTGTCGATGGGACATCCCAAACTTGTTTCGTTGTTCTGTTGTCGATCGGACATCCCAAACTGGTTTCATTGTTATGTTGTCGATCGGAAATCCCAACCGGTTCCATTGCTGTTGTCGATCGGACATCCCAAACTGGTTTCGTTGTTCTGTTGTCGATCGGACATCCCAAATGGGTTTCGTTGGTCTGTTGACGATCGGACATCCCAAACTGGTTTCGTTGTTCTGTTGTCGATAGGCCATCCCAAACTGGTTTCGTTTCTCTGTTGTCGATCGGACATTCCAACCGGTTCCATTGCTGTTGTCGATCGGACATCCCAAACTGGTTTCATTGCTCTGTGGTCAATCAGAAATCCAAACTGGTTTCGTTGCTCTGTTGTCGATCAGACATCACACATTGTTTCGTTGTTCTGTTGTCAATCGGACATCCCAAAATGGTTTAGTTGCTCTGTTGGCGATCGGACATCCCAAACCGGTTCCATTGCTCTGTTGTCGATCAGACATCACACATTGTTTCGTTGTTTTGTTGTCAATCTGACATCCCAAACTGGTTTCGTTGTTCTGTTGTCAATCGGACATCCCAAACTGGTTTTATTGTTCTGTTGTCGATCAGACATCACACATTGTTTCGTTGTTCTGTTGTCAATCGGACATCCCAAACTGGTTTCGTTGTTCTGTTGTCAATCGGACATCCCAAACTAGTTTCGTTGTTCTGTTGTCAATCGGACATCCAAACTGGTTTCGTTGCTCGTTTGTTGATCAGACATCCCAAACTGGTTTCGTTGTTCTGTTGTCAATCGGACATCCCAAACAGGTTTAGTTGCTCTGTTGTTGATCGGACATCCCAAACTGGTTTCGTTGTTCTGTTGTCGATCGGACATCCCAAATGGGTTTCGTTGGTCTGTTGTCGATCGGACATCCCAAACTGGTTTCGTTGTTCTGTTGTCGATAGGCCATCCCAAACTGGTTTCGTTTCTCTGTTGTCGATCGGACATCCCAACCGGTTCCATTGCTGTTGTCGATCGGACATCCCAAACTGGTTTCATTGCTCTGTGGTCAATCAGAAATCCAAACTGGTTTCGTTGCTCTGTTGTCGATCAGACATCACACATTGTTTCGTTGTTCTGTTGTCAATCGGACACCCCAAACTGGTTTAGTTGCTCTGTTGGCGATCGGACATCCCAAACCGGTTCCATTGCTCTGTTGTCGATCAGACATCACACATTGTTTCGTTGTTCTGTTGTCAATCGGACATCCCAAACTGGTTTCGTTGTTCTGTTGTCGATCAGACATCACACATTGTTTCGTTGGTCTGTTGTCGATCGGACATCCCAAACTGGTTTCGTTGTTCTGTTGTCGATAGGCCATCCCAAACTGGTTTCGTAAGTTTGTTGTCGATCGGACATTCCAACCGGTTCCATTGCTGTTGACGATCGGACATCCCAAACTGGTTTCATTGCTCTGTGGTCAATCAGAAATCCAAACTGGTTTCGTTGCTCTGTTGTCGATCAGACATCACACATTGTTTCGATGTTCTGTTGTCAATCGGACATCCCAAACTGGTTTAGTTGCTCTGTTGGCGATCGGACATCCCAAACCGGTTCCATTGCTCTGTTGTCGATCAGACATCACACATTGTTTCGTTGTTCTGTTGTCAATCGGACATCCCAAACTGGTTTCGTTGTTCTGTTGTCGATCAGACATCACACATTGTTTCTTGCTGTTGTCATCGACACCCAAACTGGTTTTTGTTCTGTTGTCATCGACATCCAATGTTTCGTTGTTCTGTTGTCATCGGACATCCAAACGACACACCCAAACGGTTTCGTTGTTCTGTTGTCAATCGGACATCCCAAACTGGTTTAGTTGCTCTGTTGGCGATCGGACATCCCAAACCGGTTCCATTGCTCTGTTGTCGATCAGACATCACACATTGTTTCGTTGTTCTGTTGTCAATCGGACATCCCAAACTGGTTTCGTTGTTCTGTTGTCAATCGGACATCCCAAACTGGTTTTGTTGTTCTGTTGTCGATCAGACATCACACATTGTTTCGTTGTTCTGTTGTCAATCGGACATCCCAAACTGGTTTCGTTGTTCTGTTGTCAATCGGACATCCAAATGGTTTCGTTGCTCGTTTGTTGATCGGACATCCCAAACTGGTTTCGTTGTTCTGTTGTCGATCGGACATCCCAAACTGTTTCGTTGTTCTGTTGTCAATCGGACATCCCAAACAGGTTTAGTTGCTCTGTTGTTGATCGGACATCCCAAACTGCTCTGTTGTCATCGGACATCCCAAGGTTCTTGCGTTGTCGATCGGACATCCCAAACTGGTTTCGTTGTTCTGTTGTCGATAGGCCATCCCAAACTGGTTTCGTTTCTCTGTTGTCGATCGGACATCCCAACCGGTTCCATTGCTGTTGTCGATCGGACATCCCAAACTGGTTTCATTGCTCTGTGGTCAATCAGAAATCCAAACTGGTTTCGTAGCTCTGTTGTCGATCAGACATCACACATTGTTTCGTTGTTCTGTTGTCAATCGGACATCCCAAACTGGTTTAGTTGCTCTGTTGGCGATCGGACATCCCAAACCGGTTCCATTGCTCTGTTGTCGATCAGACATCACACATTGTTTCGTTGTTCTGTTGTCAATCGGACATCCCAAACTGGTTTCGTTGTTCTGTTGTCAATCGGACATCCCAAACTGGTTTTGTTGTTCTGTTGTCGATCAGACATCACACATTGTTTCGTTGTTCTGTTGTCAATCGGACATCCAAAACTGGTTTCGTTGTTCTGTTGTCAATCGGACATCCAAACTGGTTTCGTTGCTCGTTTGTTGATCGGACATCCCAAACTGGTTTCGTTGTTCTGTTGTCGATCGGACATCCCAAACTGGTTTCGTTGTTCTGTTGTCAATCGGACATCCCAAACAGGTTTAGTTGCTCTGTTGTTGATCGGACATCCCAAACTGGTTTCGTTGATCTGTTGTCGATAGGCCATCCCAAACTGGTTTCGTTTCTCTGTTGTCGATCGGACATCCCAACCGGTTCCATTGCTGTTGTCGATCGGACATCCCAAACTGGTTTCGTTGTTCTGTTGTCGATAGGCCATCCCAAACTGGTTTCGTTTCTTTGTTGTCGATCGGACATCCCAACCGGTTCCATTGCTGTTGTCGATCGGACATCCCAAACAGGTTTCATTGCTCTGTGGTCAATCAGAAATCCAAACTGGTTTCGTAGCTCTGTTGTCGATCAGACATCACACATTGTTTCGTTGTTCTGTTGTCAATCGGACATCCTAAACTGGTTTAGTTGCTCTGTTGGCGATCGGACATCCCAAACCGGTTCCATTGCTCTGTTGTCGATCAGACATCACACATTGTTTCGTTGTTCTGTTGTCAATCGGACAACCCAAACTGGTTTCGTTGTTCTGTTGTCAATCGGACATCCCAAACTGATTTTGTTGTTCTGTTGTCGATCGGACATCCCAAATGGGTTTCGTTGGTCTGTTGTCGATCGGACATCCCAAACTGGTTTCGTTGTTCTGTTGTCGATAGGCCATCCCAAACTTGTTTCGTTTCTCTGTTGTCGATCGGACATTCCAACCGGTTCCATTGCTGTTGTCGATCGGACATCCCAAACTGGTTTCGTTGTTCTGTTGTCGATAGGCCATCCCAAACTGGTTTCGTTGTTCTGTTGTCGATCAGACATCACACATTGTTTCGTTGTTCTGTTGTCAATCGGACATCCCAAATGGGTTTCGTTGGTCTGTTGTCGATCGGACATCCCAAACTGGTTTCGTTGATCTGTTGTCGATCGGACATCCCAAATGGGTTTCGTTGGTCTGTTGTCGATCGGACATCCCAAACTGGTTTCGTTGTTCTGTTGTCGATAGGCCATCCCAAACTGGTTTCGTTTCTCTGTTGTCGATCGGACATCCCAACCGGTTCCATTGCTGTTGTCGATCGGACATCCAAACTGGTTTCGTTGCTCGTTTGTTGATCGGACATCCCAAACTGGTTTCGTTGTTCTGTTGTCGATCGGACATCCCAAACTGGTTTCGTTGTTCTGTTGTCAATCGGATATCCCAAACAGGTTTAGTTGCTCTGTTGTTGATCGGACATCCCAAACTGGTTTCATTGTTCTGTTGTCGATCGGACATCCCAAATGGGTTTCGTTGGTCTGTTGTCGATCGGACATCCCAAACTGGTTTCGTTGTTCTGTTGTCGATAGGCCATCCCAAACTGGTTTCGTTTCTCTGTTGTCGATCGGACATCCCAACCGGTTCCATTGCTGTTGTCGATCGGACATCCCAAACTGGTTTCATTGCTCTGTGGTCAATCAGAAATCCAAACTGGTTTCGTTGCTCTGTTGTCGATCAGACATCACACATTGTTTCATTGTTCTGTTGTCAATCGGACACCCCAAACTGGTTTAGTTGCTCTGTTGGCGATCGGACATCCCAAACCGGTTCCATTGCTCTGTTGTTGATCAGACATCACACATTGTTTCGTTGTTCTGTTGTCAATCAGACATCCCAAACTGGTTTCGTTGCTCGTTTGTTGATCGGACATCCCAAACTGGTTTCGTTGTTCTGCTGTCGATCGGACATCCCAAACTGGTTTCCTTGTTCTGTTGTCGATTGGACATCCCAAAGTGGTTTCGTTGTTCTGTTGTCGATCGGACATCCCAAACTGGTTTCGTTGTTCTGTTGTCGATCGGACATCCCAAACTGGTTTCGTTGTTCTGTTGTCGATAGGCCATCCCAAACTGGTTTTCTTTCTCTGTTGTCGATCGGACATCCCAACCGGTTCCATTGCTGTTGTCAATCGGACACCCCAAACTGGTTTAGTTGCTCTGTTGGCGATCGGACATCCCAAACCGGTTCCATTGCTCTGTTGTCGATCAGACATCACACATTGTTTCGCTGTTCTGTTGTCAATCGGACATCCCAAACTGGTTTCGTTGTTCTGTTGTCGATCAGACATCACACATTGTTTCGTTGGTCTGTTGTCGATCGGACATCCCAAACTGGTTTCGTTGTTCTGTTGTCGATAGGCCATCCCAAACTGGTTTCGTAAGTTTGTTGTCGATCGGACATTCCAACCGGTTCCATTGCTGTTGTCGATCGGACATCCCAAACTGGTTTCATTGCTCTGTGGTCAATCAGAAATCCAAACTGGTTTCGTTGCTCTGTTGTCGATCAGACATCACACATTGTTTCGATGTTCTGTTGTCAATCGGACATCCCAAACTGGTTTAGTTGCTCTGTTGGCGATCGGACATCCCAAACCGGTTCCATTGCTCTGTTGTCGATCAGACATCACACATTGTTTCGTTGTTCTGTTGTCAATCGGACATCCCAAACTGGTTTCGTTGTTCTGTTGTCGATCAGACATCACACATTGTTTCGTTGTTCTGTTGTCAATCGGACATCCCAAACTGGTTTTGTTGTTCTGTTGTCGATCAGACATCACACATTGTTTCGTTGTTCTGTTGTCAATCGGACATCCCAAACTGGTTTCGTTGTTCTGTTGTCAATCGGACATCCCAAACTGGTTTCGTTGTTCTGTTGTCGATAGGCCATCCCACACTGGTTTCGTTTCTCTGTTGTCGATCAGACATCCCAAACGGTTCCATTGCTGTTGTCGATCGGACATCCCAAACTGGTTTCATTGCTCTGTGGTCAATCAGAAATCCAAACTGGTTTCGTAGCTCTGTTGTCGATCAGACATCACACATTGTTTCGTTGTTCTGTTGTCAATCGGACATCCCAAACTGGTTTAGTTGCTCTGTTGGCGATCGGACATCCCAAACCGGTTCCATTGCTCTGTTGTCGATCAGACATCACACATTGTTTCGTTGTTCTGTTGTCAATCGAACATCCCAAACTGGTTTCATTGTTCTGTTGTCAATCGGACATCCCAAACTGGTTTTGTTGTTCTGTTGTCGATCAGACATCAGACATTGTTTCGTTGTTCTGTTGTCAATCGGACATCCAAAACTGGTTTCGTTGTTCTGTTGTCAATCGGACATCCAAACTGGTTTCGTTGCTCGTTTGTTGATCGGACATCCCAAACTGGTTTCGTTGTTCTGTTGTCGATCGGACATCCCAAACTGGTTTCGTTGTTCTGTTGTCAATCGGACATCCCAAACTGGTTTCGTTGCTCGTTTGTTGATCGGACATCCCAAACTGGTTTCGTTGTTCTGTTGTCGATCGGACATCCCAAACTGGTTTCGTTGTTCTGTTGTCGATTGGACATCCCAAAGTGGTTTCGTTGTTCTGTTGTCGATCGGACATCCCAAACTGGTTTTGTTGTTATGTTGTCGATCGGACATCCCAAACTGGTTTCGTTGTTCTGTTGTCGATAGGCCATCCCAAACTGGTTTCTTTTCTCTGTTGTCGATCGGACATCCCAACCGGTTCCATTGCTGTTGTCGATCGGACATCCCAAATTGGTTTCATTGCTCTGTGGTCAATCAGAAATCCAAACTGGTTTCGTTGCTCTGTTGTCGATCAGACATCACACATTGTTTCGTTGTTCTGTTGTCAATCGGACATCCCAAACTGGTTTAGTTGCTCTGTTGGCGATCGGACATCCCAAACCGGTTCCATTGCTCTGTTGTCGATCAGACATCACACATTGTTTCGTTGTCAATCGGACATCCCAAACTTGTTTTGTTGTTCTGTTGTCAATCGGACCTCCAAACTGGTTTCGTTGCTCGTTTGTTGATCGGACATCCCAAACTGGTTTCATTGTTCTGTTGTCAATCAGAAATCCAAACTGGTTTCGTAGCTCTGTTGTCGATCAGACATCACACATTGTTTCGTTGTTCTGTTGTCAATCGGACATCCCAAACTGGTTTAGTTGCTCTGTTGGCGATCGGACATCCCAAACCGGTTCCATTGCTCTGTTGTCGATCAGACATCACACATGGTTTCGTTGTTCTGTTGTCAATCGGACATCCCAAACTGGTTTCGTTGTTCTGTTGTCAATCGGACATCCCAAACTGGTTTTGTTGTTCTGTTGTCGATCAGACATCACACATTGTTTCGTTATTCTGTTGTCAATCGGACATCCAAAACTGGTTTCGTTGTTCTGTTGTCAATCGGACATCCCAAACTGGTTTTGTTGTTCTGTTGTCGATCAGACATCACACATTGTTTCGTTATTCTGTTGTCAATCGGACATCCAAACTGGTTTCGTTGCTCGTTTGTTGATCGGACATCCCAAACTGGTTTCGTTGTTCTGTTGTCGATCGGACATCCCAAACTGGTTTCGTTGTTCTGTTGTCAATCGGACATCCCAAACAGGTTTAGTTGCTCTGTTGTTGATCGGACATCCCAAACTGGTTTCGTTGATCTGTTGTCGATAGGCCATCCCAAACTGGTTTCGTTTCTCTGTTGTCGATCGGACATCCCAACCGGTTCCATTGCTGTTGTCGATCGGACATCCCAAACTGGTTTCGTTGTTCTGTTGTCGATAGGCTATCCCAAACTGGTTTCGTTTCTCTGTTGTCGATCGGACATCCCAACCGGTTCCATTGCTGTTGTCGATCGGACATCCCAAACTGGTTTCATTGCTCTGTGGTCAATCAGAAATCCAAACTGGTTTCGTAGCTCTGTTGTCGATCAGACATCACACATTGTTTCGTTGTTCTGTTGTCAATCGGACATCCCAAACTGGTTTAGTTGCTCTGTTGGCGATCGGACATCCCAAACCGGTTCCATTGCTCTGTTGTCGATCAGACATCACACATTGTTTCGTTG
Organism: Archivesica marissinica; assembly: GCA_014843695.1. NCBI lineage: Eukaryota > Metazoa > Mollusca > Bivalvia > Venerida > Vesicomyidae > Archivesica > Archivesica marissinica. The sequence goes on along the minus strand of CM026398.1, from coordinate 47,708,377 downwards.
TTCTGTTGTCAATCGGACAACCCAAACTGGTTTCGTTGTTCTGTTGTCAATCGGACATCCCAAACTGGTTTTGTTGTTCTGTTGTCGATCAGACATCACACATTGTTTCGTTGTTCTGTTGTCAATCGGACACCCCAAACTGGTTTAGTTGCTCTGTTGGCGATCGGACATCCCAAACCGGTTCCATTGCTCTGTTGTCGATCAGACATCACACATTGTTTCGCTGTTCTGTTGTCAATCGGACATCCCAAACTGGTTTCGTTGTTCTGTTGTCGATCAGACATCACACATTGTTTCGTTGGTCTGTTGTCGATCGGACATCCCAAACTGGTTTCGTTGTTCTGTTGTCGATAGGCCATCCCAAACTGGTTTCGTAAGTTTGTTGTCGATCGGACATTCCAACCGGTTCCATTGCTGTTGTCGATCGGACATCCCAAACTGGTTTCATTGCTCTGTGGTCAATCAGAAATCCAAACTGGTTTCGTTGCTCTGTTGTCGATCAGACATCACACATTGTTTCGATGTTCTGTTGTCAATCGGACATCCCAAACTGGTTTAGTTGCTCTGTTGGCGATCGGACATCCCAAACCGGTTCCATTGCTCTGTTGTCGATCAGACATCACACATTGTTTCGTTGTTCTGTTGTCAATCGGACATCCCAAACTGGTTTCGTTGTTCTGTTGTCGATCAGACATCACACATTGTTTCGTTGTTCTGTTGTCAATCGGACATCCCAAACTGGTTTTGTTGTTCTGTTGTCGATCAGACATCACACATTGTTTCGTTGTTCTGTTGTCAATCGGACATCCCAAACTGGTTTCGTTGTTCTGTTGTCAATCGGACATCCCAAACTGGTTTCGTTGTTCTGTTGTCGATAGGCCATCCCAAACTGGTTTCGTTTCTCTGTTGTCGATCAGACATCCCAAACGGTTCCATTGCTGTTGTCGATCGGACATCCCAAACTGGTTTCATTGCTCTGTGGTCAATCAGAAATCCAAACTGGTTTCGTAGCTCTGTTGTCGATCAGACATCACACATTGTTTCGTTGTTCTGTTGTCAATCGGACATCCCAAACTGGTTTAGTTGCTCTGTTGGCGATCGGACATCCCAAACCGGTTCCATTGCTCGTTTTCGATCAGACATCACACATTGTTTCGTTGTTCTGTTGTCAATCGGACATCCAAACTGGTTTCGTTGTTCTGTTGTCAATCGGACATCCCAAACGGTTTTGTTGTTCTGTTGTCGATCAGACATCCCAAACTTGTTTCGTTGTTCTGTTGTCAATCGGACATCCCAAACTGGTTTCGTTGTTCTGTTGTCAATCGGACATCCAAACTGGTTTCGTTGTTCTGTTGTCAATCGGACATCCCAAACTGGTTTTGTTGTTCTGTTGTCGATCAGACATCAGACATTGTTTCGTTGTTCTGTTGTCAATCGGACATCCAAAACTGGTTTCGTTGTTCTGTTGGCAATCGGACATCCAAACTGGTTTCGTTGCTCGTTTGTTGATCGGACATCACAAACTGGTTTCGTTGTTCTGTTGTCGATCGGACATCCCAAACTGGTTTCGTTGTTCTGTTGTCGATCGGACATCCCAAACTGGTTTCGTTGTTCTGTTGTCGATAGGCCATCCCAAACTGGTTTCGTTTCTCTGTTGTCGATCGGACATCCCAACCGGTTCCATTGCTGTTGTCGATCGGACATCCCAAATTGGTTTCATTGCTCTGTGGTCAATCAGAAATCCAAACTGGTTTCGTTGCTCTGTTGTCGATCAGACATCACACATTGTTTCGTTGTTCTGTTGTCAATCGGACATCCCAAACTGGTTTAGTTGCTCTGTTGGCGATCGGATATCCCAAACCGGTTCCATTGCTCTGTTGTCGATCAGACATCACACATTGTTTCGTTGTCAATCGGACATCCCAAACTTGTTTTGTTGTTCTGTTGTCAATCGGACCTCCAAACTGGTTTCGTTGCTCGTTTGTTGATCGGACATCCCAAACTGGTTTCATTGTTCTGTTGTCAATCAGAAATCCAAACTGGTTTCGTAGCTCTGTTGTCGATCAGACATCACACATTGTTTCGTTGTTCTGTTGTCAATCGGACATCCCAAACTGGTTTAGTTGCTCTGTTGGCGATCGGACATCCCAAACCGGTTCCATTGCTCTGTTGTCGATCAGACATCACACATGGTTTCGTTGTTCTGTTGTCAATCGGACATCCCAAACTGGTTTCGTTGTTCTGTTGTCAATCGGACATCCCAAACTGGTTTTGTTGTTCTGTTGTCGATCAGACATCACACATTGTTTCGTTGTTCTGTTGTCAATCGGACATCCAAAACTGGTTTCGTTGTTCTGTTGTCAATCGGACATCCAAACTGGTTTCGTTGCTCGTTTGTTGATCGGACATCCCAAACTGGTTTCGTTGTTCTGTTGTCGATCGGACATCCCAAACTGGTTTCGTTGTTCTGTTGTCAATCGGACATCCCAAACAGGTTTAGTTGCTCTGTTGTTGATCGGACATCCCAAACTGGTTTCGTTGATCTGTTGTCGATAGGCCATCCCAAACTGGTTTCGTTTCTCTGTTGTCGATCGGACATCCCAACCGGTTCCATTGCAGTTGTCGATCGGACATCCCAAACTGGTTTCGTTGTTCTGTTGTCGATAGGCTATCCCAAACTGGTTTCGTTTCTCTGTTGTCGATCGGACATCCCAACCGGTTCCATTGCTGTTGTCGATCGGACATCCCAAACTGGTTTCATTGCTCTGTGGTCAATCAGAAATCCAAACTGGTTTCGTAGCTCTGTTGTCGATCAGACATCACACATTGTTTCGTTGTTCTGTTGTCAATCGGACATCCCAAACTGGTTTAGTTGCTCTGTTGGCGATCGGACATCCCAAACCGGTTCCATTGCTCTGTTGTCGATCAGACATCACACATTGTTTCGTTGTTCTGTTGTCAATCGGACATCCCAAACTGGTTTCGTTGTTCTGTTGTCAATCGGACATCCCAAACTGGTTTTGTTGTTCTGTTGTCGATCAGACATCACACATTGTTTCGTTGTTCTGTTGTCAATCGGACATCCAAAACTGGTTTCGTTGTTCTGTTGTCAATCGGACATCCAAACTGGTTTCGTTGCTCGTTTGTTGATCGGACATCCCAAACTGGTTTCGTTGTTCTGTTGTCGATCGGACATCCCAAACTGGTTTCGTTGTTCTGTTGTCAATCGGACATCCCAAACAGGTTTAGTTGCTCTGTTGTTGATCGGACATCCCAAACTGGTTTCGTTGATCTGTTGTCGATAGGCCATCCCAAACTGGTTTCGTTTCTCTGTTGTCGATCGGACATCCCAACCGGTTCCATTGCTGTTGTCGATCGGACATCCCAAACTGGTTTCGTTGTTCTGTTGTCGATAGGCCATCCCAAACTGGTTTCGTTTCTTTGTTGTCGATCGGACATCCCAACCGGTTCCATTGCTGTTGTCGATCGGACATTCCAAACTGGTTTCATTGCCATGTGGTCAATCAGAAATCCAAACTGGTTTCGTAGCTCTGTTGTCGATCAGACATCACACATTGTTTCGTTGTTCTGTTGTCAATCGGACATCCTAAACTGGTTTAGTTGCTCTGTTGGCGATCGGACATCCCAAACCGGTTCCATTGCTCTGTTGTCGATCAGACATCACACATTGTTTCGTTGTTCTGTTGTCAATCGGACAACCCAAACTGGTTTCGTTGTTCTGTTGTCAATCGGACATCCCAAACTGATTTTGTTGTTCTGTTGTCGATCGGACATCCCAAATGGGTTTCGTTGGTCTGTTGTCGATCGGACATCCCAAACTGGTTTCGTTGTTCTGTTGTCGATAGGCCATCCCAAACTGGTTTCGTTTCTCTGTTGTCGATCGGACATTCCAACCGGTTCCATTGCTGTTGTCGATCGGACATCCCAAACTGGTTTCGTTGTTCTGTTGTCGATAGGCCATCCCAAACTGGTTTCGTTGTTCTGTTGTCGATCAGACATCACACATTGTTTCGTTGTTCTGTTGTCAATCGGACATCCCAAATGGGTTTCGTTGGTCTGTTGTCGATCGGACATCCCAAACTGGTTTCGTTGATCTGTTGTCGATCGGACATCCCAAATGGGTTTCGTTGGTCTGTTGTCGATCGGACATCCCAAACTGGTTTCGTTGTTCTGTTGTCGATAGGCCATCCCAAACTGGTTTCGTTTCTCTGTTGTCGATCAGACATCCCAACCGGTTCCATTGCTGTTGTCGATCGGACATCCAAACTGGTTTCGTTGCTCGTTGGTTGATCGGACATCCCAAACTGGTTTCGTTGTTCTGTTGTCGATCGGACATCCCAAACTGGTTTCGTTGTTCTGTTGTCAATCGGATATCCCAAACAGGTTTAGTTGCTCTGTTGTCGATCGGACATCCCAAATGGGTTTCGTTGGTCTGTTGTCGATCGGACATCCCAAACTGGTTTCGTTGTTCTGTTGTCGATAGGCCATCCCAAACTGGTTTCGTTTCTCTGTTGTCGATCGGACATCCCAACCGGTTCCATTGCTGTTGTCGATCGGACATCCCAAACTGGTTTCATTGCTCTGTGGTCAATCAGAAATCCAAACTGGTTTCGTTGCTCTGTTGTCGATCAGACATCACACATTGTTTCATTGTTCTGTTGTCAATCGGACACCCCAAACTGGTTTAGTTGCTCTGTTGGCGATCGGACATCCCAAACCGGTTCCATTGCTCTGTTGTTGATCAGACATCACACATTGTTTCGTTGTTCTGTTGTCAATCAGACATCCCAAACTGGTTTCGTTGCTCGTTTGTTGATCGGACATCCCAAACTGGTTTCGTTGTTCTGCTGTCGATCGGACATCCCAAACTGGTTTCCTTGTTCTGTTGTCGATTGGACATCCCAAAGTGGTTTCGTTGTTCTGTTGTCGATCGGACATCCCAAACTGGTTTCGTTGTTCTGTTGTCGATCGGACATCCCAAACTGGTTTCGTTGTTCTGTTGTCGATAGGCCATCCCAAACTGGTTTCGTTTCTCTGTTGTCGATCGGACATCCCAACCGGTTCCATTGCTGTTGTCGATCGGACATCCCAAACTGGTTTCATTGCTCTGTGGTCAATCAGAAATCCAAACTGGTTTCGTTGCTCTGTTGTCGATCAGACATCACACATTGTTTCGTTGTTCTGTTGTCAATCGGACACCCCAAACTGGTTTAGTTGCTCTGTTGGCGATCGGACATCCCAAACCGGTTCCATTGCTCTGTTGTCGATCAGACATCACACATTGTTTCGCTGTTCTGTTGTCAATCGGACATCCCAAACTGGTTTCGTTGTTCTGTTGTCGATCAGACATCACACATTGTTTCGTTGGTCTGTTGTCGATCGGACATCCCAAACTGGTTTCGTTGTTCTGTTGTCGATAGGCCATCCCAAACTGGTTTCGTAAGTTTGTTGTCGATCGGACATTCCAACCGGTTCCATTGCTGTTGTCGATCGGACATCCCAAACTGGTTTCATTGCTCTGTGGTCAATCAGAAATCCAAACTGGTTTCGTTGCTCTGTTGTCGATCAGACATCACACATTGTTTCGATGTTCTGTTGTCAATCGGACATCCCAAACTGGTTTAGTTGCTCTGTTGGCGATCGGACATCCCAAACCGGTTCCATTGCTCTGTTGTCGATCAGACATCACACATTGTTTCGTTGTTCTGTTGTCAATCGGACATCCCAAACTGGTTTCGTTGTTCTGTTGTCGATCAGACATCACACATTGTTTCGTTGTTCTGTTGTCAATCGGACATCCCAAACTGGTTTTGTTGTTCTGTTGTCGATCAGACATCACACATTGTTTCGTTGTTCTGTTGTCAATCGGACATCCCAAACTGGTTTCGTTGTTCTGTTGTCAATCGGACATCCCAAACTGGTTTCGTTGTTCTGTTGTCGATAGGCCATCCCACACTGGTTTCGTTTCTCTGTTGTCGATCAGACATCCCAAACGGTTCCATTGCTGTTGTCGATCGGACATCCCAAACTGGTTTCATTGCTCTGTGGTCAATCAGAAATCCAAACTGGTTTCGTAGCTCTGTTGTCGATCAGACATCACACATTGTTTCGTTGTTCTGTTGTCAATCGGACATCCCAAACTGGTTTAGTTGCTCTGTTGGCGATCGGACATCCCAAACCGGTTCCATTGCTCTGTTGTCGATCAGACATCACACATTGTTTCGTTGTTCTGTTGTCAATCGAACATCCCAAACTGGTTTCGTTGTTCTGTTGTCAATCGGACATCCCAAACTGGTTTTGTTGTTCTGTTGTCGATCAGACATCAGACATTGTTTCGTTGTTCTGTTGTCAATCGGACATCCAAAACTGGTTTCGTTGTTCTGTTGTCAATCGGACATCCAAACTGGTTTCGTTGCTCGTTTGTTGATCGGACATCCCAAACTGGTTTCGTTGTTCTGTTGTCGATCGGACATCCCAAACTGGTTTCGTTGTTCTGTTGTCAATCGGACATCCCAAACTGGTTTCGTTGCTCGTTTGTTGATCGGACATCCCAAACTGGTTTCGTTGTTCTGTTGTCGATCGGACATCCCAAACTGGTTTCGTTGTTCTGTTGTCAATCGGACATCCCAAACTGGTTTCGTTGCTCTGTTGTTGATCGGACATCCCAAACTGGTTTCGTTGTTCTGTTGTCGATCGGACATCCCAAACTGGTTTCGTTGTTCTGTTGTCAATCGGACATCCCAAACTGGTTTCGTTGCTCGTTTGTCGATCGGACATCCCAAACCGGTTCCATTGCTGTTGTCGATCGGACATCCCAAACTGGTTTCGTTGTTCTGTTGTCAATCAGAAATCCAAACTGGTTTCGTTGCTCTGTTGTCGATCAGACATCACAAACTTGTTTCGTTGTTCTGTTGTCAATCGGACATCCCAAACTGGTTTCGTTGCTCTGTTGGCGATCGGACATCCCAAACCGGTTCCATTGCTCTGTTGTCGATCAGACATCACACATTGTTTCGTTGTCAATCGGACATCCCAAACTTGTTTTGTTGTTCTGTTGTCAATCGGACCTCCAAACTGGTTTCGTTGCTCGTTTGTTGATCGGACATCCCAAACTGGTTTCATTGTTCTGTTGTCAATCAGAAATCCAAACTGGTTTCGTAGCTCTGTTGTCGATCAGACATCACACATTGTTTCGTTGTTCTGTTGTCAATCGGACATCCCAAACTGGTTTAGTTGCTCTGTTGGCGATCGGACATCCCAAACCGGTTCCATTGCTCTGTTGTCGATCAGACATCACACATGGTTTCGTTGTTCTGTTGTCAATCGGACATCCCAAACTGGTTTCGTTGTTCTGTTGTCAATCGGACATCCCAAACTGGTTTTGTTGTTCTGTTGTCGATCAGACATCACACATTGTTTCGTTATTCTGTTGTCAATCGGACATCCAAAACTGGTTTCGTTGTTCTGTTGTCAATCGGACATCCAAACTGGTTTCGTTGCTCGTTTGTTGATCGGACATCCCAAACTGGTTTCGTTGTTCTGTTGTCGATCGGACATCCCAAACTGGTTTCGTTGTTCTGTTGTCAATCGGACATCCCAAACAGGTTTAGTTGCTCTGTTGTTGATCGGACATCCCAAACTGGTTTCGTTGATCTGTTGTCGATAGGCCATCCCAAACTGGTTTCGTTCCTCTGTTGTCGATCGGACATCCCAACCGGTTCCATTGCTGTTGTCGATCGGACATCCCAAACTGGTTTCATTGCTCTGTGGTCAATCAGAAATCCAAACTGGTTTCGTAGCTCTGTTGTCGATCAGACATCACACATTGTTTCGTTGTTCTGTTGTCAATCGGACATCCCAAACTGGTTTAGTTGCTCTGTTGGCGATCGGACATCCCAAACCGGTTCCATTGCTCTGTTGTCGATCAGACATCACACATTGTTTCGTTGTTCTGTTGTCAATCGGACAACCCAAACTGGTTTCGTTGTTATGTTGTCAATCGGACATCCCAAACTGGTTTTGTTGTTCTGTTGTCAATCGGACATCCAAACTGGTTTCGTTGCTCGTTTGTTGATCGGACATCCCAAACTGGTTTCGTTGATCTGTAGTCGATCGGACATCCCAAATGGGTTTCGTTGGTCTGTTGTCGATCGGACATACCAAACTGGTTTCGTTGTTCTGTTGTCGATAGGCCATCCCAAACTGGTTTCGTTTCTCTGTTGTCGATCGGACATCCCAACCGGTTCCATTGCTGTTGTCGATCGGACATCCAAACTGGTTTCGTTGCTCGTTTGTTGATCGGACATCCCAAACTGGTTTCGTTGTTCTGTTGTCGATCGGGCATCCCAAACTGGTTTCGTTGTTCTGTTGTCAATCGGATATCCCAAACAGGTTTAGTTGTTCTGTTGTCGATCGGACATCCCAAATGGGTTTCGTTGGTCTGTTGTCGATCGGACATCCCAAACTGGTTTCGTTGTTCTGTTGTCGATAGGCCATCCCAAACTGGTTTCGTTTCTCTGTTGTCGATCGGACATCCCAACCGGTTCCATTGCTGTTGTCGATCGGACATCCCAAACTGGTTTCATTGCTCTGTGGTCAATCAGAAATCCAAACTGGTTTCGTTGCTCTGTTGTCGATCAGACATCACACATTGTTTCATTGTTCTGTTGTCAATCGGACACCCCAAACTGGTTTAGTTGCTCTGTTGGCGATCGGACATCCCAAACCGGTTCCATTGCTCTATTGTTGATCAGACATCACACATTGTTTCGTTGTTCTGTTGTCAATCGGACATCCCAAACTGGTTTCGTTGCTCGTTTGTTGATCGGACATCCCAAACTGGTTTCGTTGTTCTGTTGTCGATCGGACATCCCAAACTGGTTTCGTTGTTCTGTTGTCAATCGGACATCCCAAACTGGTTTCGTTGTTCTGTTGTCGATAGGCCATCCCAAACTGGTTTCGTTTCTCTGTTGTCGATCGGACATCCCAACCGGTTCCATTGCTGTTGTCGATCGGACATCCCACATTGGTTTCATTGCTCTGTGGTCAATCAGAAATCCAAACTGGTTTCGTTGCTCTGTTGTCGATCAGACATCACACATTGTTTCGTTGTTCTGTTGTCAATCGGACATCCCAAACTGGTTTAGTTGCTCTGTTGGCGATCGGACATCCCAAACCGGTTACATTGCTCTGTTGTCGATCAGACATCACACATTGTTTCGTTGTTCTGTTGTCAATCGGACATCCCAAACTTGTTTTGTTGTTCTGTTGTCAATCGGACATCCAAACTGGTTTCGTTGCTCGTTTGTTGATCGGACATCCCAAACTGGTTTCATTGTTCTGTTGTCAATCAGACATCCAAACTGGTTTCGTTGTTCTGTTGTCAATCGGACAACCCAAACTGGTTTCGTTGTTATGTTGTCAATCGGACATCCCAAACTGATTTTGTTGTTCTGTTGTCGATCAGACATCACACATTGTTTCGTTGTTCTGTTGTCAATCGGACATCCAAAACTGGTTTCGTTGTTCTGTTGTCAATCGGACATCCCAAACTGGTTTTGTTGTTCTGTTGTCAATCGGACATCCAAACTGGTTTCGTTGCTCGTTTGTTGATCGGACATCCCAAACTGGTTTCGTTGATCTGTAGTCGATCGGACATCCCAAATGGGTTTCGTTGGTCTGTTGTCGATCGGACATACCAAACTGGTTTCGTTGTTCTGTTGTCGATA
>CM026398.1:47655668-47697628 GCA_014843695.1 Archivesica marissinica | reverse complement strand
TATGTATGTATGTATGTAGGTATGTATGTATGTATGTATGTAGGTATGTATGTATGTAGGTATGTATGTATGTATGTAGGTATGTATGTATGTATGTATGTATGTATGTATGTATGTATGTATGTATGTATGTATGTATGTAGTATGTATGTATGTAGGTATGTATGTATGTAGGTATGTATGTATGTATGTATGTATGTATGTATGTATGTATGTATGTATGTATGTATGTATGTATGTATGTATGTATGTATGTATGTATGTATGTATGTATGTATGTATGTATGTATGTATGTATGTATGTATGTATGTATGTATGTATGTATGTATGTATGTATGTATGTATGTATGTATGTTGTATGTATGTATGTCTGTATGTATGTATATGTATTATGTATGTCTGTATGTATGTATGTATGTATGTATGTATGTAGTAGTAGTATGTATGTATGTATGTATGTATGTATGTATGTATATTCCTTTAATGTCAAACCCCTCGCGGGGACTTAGACATGTTTTCCTGGTCAGGCTTAGCCGACCTAAGCGATTAACCAGTACTAAGCAATGTGCGTGAGGTGCCTTGCTCAATGGCACTACATACGTGGCCTGGCCGAGTATCGAACCGGGCCGTTCGATTCCAAATCCGACGCTCTACCACTGGACCACGGACGCCACTCTACCACTGGACCACGGACGCCACTGTAACTGTGAGATAGCTGTATAAATTTCTGCTTCATTTATATGTACATCTAATTCATGAAACATGGTTTGAAACTCATGTTTTACATATCTTTCATTAAAATATATAATGTCCTCATCTGGATTAAAACACTGATCCTCAAGATTATTCATAGATAAAATAGATTAAACTTGAAATAATCTTCAAAAGTAGACAAGCTCACATTACTCGTTTTGATTCCAGATTTAACATATTCCAGTACAATTTTGCATTTTTATAGTGGCACTTTTCTAAGTGTTTGGTATTTTCAATATCAAACTGTCGTTTACATTTTCTAATTTCATTCTTATATGAAGTTCTAGCTGTAGACAAATCTACTCTATTTTCATCTGAATTACAAATCCTATATTTATTTAGACACAACTGAAATATTCTACGTTTATCTTCACACATGTCAGTAAACCATGGATTATTAGAATTCAATAACAGAATTGTCTGTTGTACAATGTGGTACATTGTTAACAAACAACGGCTGTGCAACTGATGGTGATGATGATTGAGCTTATTTACCCTCGCCTCCGGCGAACCATATGGGCGAGCGTACTAAGAAGATTAGTAGTAGTATTCTTTGTAGTCGCCTCCGCCGAGGCATCATGGGCGACTGGTTTCTCTAAGAAGTTTATGTAGACAACTGGGAAGGCATCTTCGTTCTTCGCAGAGTGACAAGTCCTGCATCCTCTTTCGAAGGAGTCCCTTGGAGGGCCACCCTTCTCACTGTTGGTCACCCCGCAGCAGCATTTATACTGATCTGGCAGTTAGACATCTGGTCGTCGGTTGTCACTCAGGGGAGCGTGGATGCCACGACCGTTGCAGCTCCCTCAGGTCCGCTGTCTCGTCTATCCGCCGGAGAAGTAGAAGAAGGAGAACGATCGAAGAAGCCAGCGAAGATATAGTGTGTATTTCAAACACTATCTAGAAGAGGTGGTGGATCTGTCCTGATGCGCCATAGCCGTGGGTCCACATGTTGGCGAGCTTCCCCCTTCGCAATATTGACCACCAGAAGATCCCAGAATCCTATGCTGCGGGATGTGCCCCGGTCACGACGTACACGTCGTGAGGAGATCGACCGGGCAACTGAATCTAAAATTTAACAAACTCATTAATACATGATTCGACCTGCAGTTCAGTATTGCTACAGATTATGTGTTATGTTACATAATACACCAAACTTGCTCTGTACATCACGAGAGCCTAAGCTAGATATAAACGATTCTTTACATTCATCTTTCCATTTACTGTTACTTCTAATATGTTGATGCGTATTTTGGGTATTAATAATAATAATAATAATAAAGACTTTATTTAACGAGAGTACTCATTTAACAAAAGTTAATCTACCATGAGGCCCTCAACATATATACAATCAAATGCAATCAAAAGATAGCACTATAAGTGAGAACTGCACATTGGAATAATATAGTAATGTAAAAGCTGAAAAATAGAGAAACTATATTTAATATGTAATGGAATATGATGATATATGGAATTGGCTAGCAGAGTAGAAAATGGGAATGAGACAATTAATGATACTAGATCTATCTAACAATGTGCAGATTTGACTTGTAGTGGTATCTTCAAAATATGTATGAAATCAACTTAAAGACAGCAATTTTCCGATTCTAATAAATATAGCAATGGCAATATTACTATTATTATCTGCTGTACCAATATTCGAAAAAGTGAAATGAATACTACGCTGGTCCGAAAAGGGGTTCGTATCTCCGACATCAAAGCTTGTAATACAATCAAACATGCTTTCAGATGCTAACACATAATCTACTAGACTAGTTCCTTGGTGTCCTACACATGTACATTGGCAAATACCAAAGTCATTTCCGGTCCACCTATTCACAATACGTAGGCCTGTTTGTTTACAGAAGTTAAGCAAAGCAACACCGTTATTATTAGCATGACCAGTATTTTGAGAAAATCTCGGACACAAATTGTCAGGTAAAACATCTATAAACTTATTGTTATCATAAGTTACATAATCTGGATTATCAGAAGTTCTGCTATTAAAATCTCCAGCGCAAATTAAATTACAAGCGCCATTACATTCGTTATAAATATAGGCTACTGAATCGAGAAGCATATAAAAAACGTTTTACATCATGTATATTAAATATACTACTACCTTCTGGCACAATATAGCAAAGACCAAAAAATACATCGTCTTTCAATTTAAATATTTGCCCATCACATTTTAACCATAAAATATCATCATTGCATTTGTAGTAAAGAGTTTTATTCGAAACTAAATTGTCCCGTACATAAATCACAATACCACCTAGTGAGTTATGGTCTATGTAAGGCAAAGTTATCAAACTGTTTTATTTGTAAATCAGTAGATTCATTTCACAAGTTTTATTCTTTATTATAGTCTCATCTATGTACATAAAATCATATTACATACTATAAAACAGTACATAGCCATTCATATATTTGAATTACAAGAGACTTATCACAGTCAACATAACAATGTCATTACTTTCAAAAATTGAAATGAATTCAGGGCTTTTTAGTTTATTAGCAGTTTTAGTAATCAGCCCCTGACAGTTCAATACAGTAACTCGGATTGAAACCTCCTCCTGTACCCGCTAATTGTCCTTATGTTTACTGGCTGTACATTCCTGAAGTGAATTTCTGCTCTGACAATGTGTTGTCAATGTCGATCGTCGCGTCTGGCGCGTATCACCACTTAGCCTGAGTAATCTGCAAAGTTGTACATACCAATCGCAACGAAACTATAGGAATTATGTAGGCATATATTTACTGGTGCGGGCCGTTGTCTAATGTTGTTAAAACGTGTGGCCCAAACCATTTGTATGTTCATGCTAATAGTGTACCTTTATGTGAATGACATATTTACTATTGCAATACAATAATTATGATTAAACAAATATATTTGCATATTTATGTAGCAATCTTTATGCATACGTGTTTATATACTTGACACATACTTAGTACATACTAAAATAGATTTCTAACTATATATGTACATGTATTATAATAATTACATAGCATTGCCCATATTACGGTCTAGGTATAACCGTTGTCTTCTAGGCTCGAATGCATTATGTATTAACTTGCCTAGTTTACGAGCCATACTTTCATTTTCAGAATTTTATAATTCAATACATTTTTGCATGTTCGTTGTTTTCCAATAATATTGTAATAGGAGAGGGTTTTACATCTTTTTAAACAAAAATATAATTATTATTATAGCTGAATTATTCGTCAATGTCTAAGTCATGGAGGCATCCATTTTGGAATGCTTGCCTAGTTGCTTTCTAGTACGCGTGTTTTAATTGGCTGTTCAGTACATAACTCTACATTAATTGGAATGTGAGTGTTTTATTAAAATGAGTTAGTCCTGTTCTATCATGTGATTTGTGTTGACCAATGATCTATTTATCCGGTCCTGTGCATATGGAAATATGTATTTAATCTCTGACATATGTGTATTTGGGGATTAGGTTTGCTGGCCCTTGGGTCAGTATTCCAACAGAACAGGCTTTGAACTTTAAATTGGAATTGTATCCAAACGCAGTGATTATTCACTAAACAGCTACTTTACACATCTCTAGACATCACTTATCTGAACTGTTAGGGCATTTGAAACTAATATTAGATCTCGAACACATAATTATCATATTAAAATATTACAGTATATTAAAAGTATAGATTAGCACTGACACTACATTTCGTTGTCTTTTACCGGAAACGTCTTCTATCTAGATCATGCCACATATATATATTTGTGGCATGATCTAGGTATAAGACGATCTAGATAGAAGACGTTTCCGGTAAAATATGGCATGATCTAGGTATAAGACGATCTAGATAGAAGACGTTTCCGGTAAAATATGGCATGATCTAGGTATAAGACGAGCTAGATAGAAGACGTTTCCGGTAAAATATGGCATGATCTAGGTATAAGACGATCTAGATAGAAGACGTTTCCGGTAAAATATGGCATGATCTAGGTATAAGACGAGCTAGATAGAAGACGTTTCCGGTAAAATATGGCATGATCTAGGTATAAGACGATCTAGATAGAAGACGTTTCCGGTAAAATATGGCATGATCTAGGTATAAGATGATCTAGATAGAAGACGTTTCCGGTAAAAGACAACGAAATGTAGTGTCAGTGCTAATCTATACTTTTAATATACTGTAATATTTTAATATGATAATTATATATATATATATATAGTGACCTATTTGTGGGCTTATATGCAAATAAAACATTCCTCTATATAATTACTCATATACATTATAGATAGTCTGCAGCTCATTAGCCTCCTCTGACACCAATAGTACATTGTCTGCTAAAGTTGGTCAACCACGTATATTGTGTTGAACAATGTGTTTTCCTAACTAATGTTCCTCTAGTTCGATCAATGAGCTATTGAGCCTCGTTCTTTGCACGCATCTTCAGCCCGATGGTGGGATTTCCTTATCTGCAACTATTGGAGGTGCTACATTTACTTTATCTATCTAGAACGGCCAGTATGATAGCGTTGAAAAGCGAGTTCTAACAATGGCATGATAGACCACTCATAAGTAACTACAAGTAATGAAAGGAGAGGACAACCATATGCTGCATAGCTTTCAGAAACTTTCCAATTTCTTATTTCAATTGTTGTAAATAATCATGTACATGATAGAAAATAAATATGTGTAAACCAAGTAGTGAATTATGTTACATTATGTCAAACCCCTTGGGAAACGTAGACATGTTTTCCTGGGCAAACTGTTTAACCAGTACTAAGCGATGTGTGTGAGGTGTCTTGCTCAATGACACTACATGTATATGTGGCATGTATGTATGTTCCATTAATGTCAAACCCCTTGCGGGGACGTAGACATGTTTTCCTGGGCAAGCTTAGCCAACCTAAGTGGTTTAACCAGTACTAAGGTGCCTTGCTCAATGACACTACATACGTGGCATGACCGAGTATCGAACCCGGGACCGATTGACCGATCGGGTTAGGGTCAAAACGTACCTGAGTCAAAACGTACTTTGGCTAGTGGGTCAAAGCGTACCTATATGCCCAGTCGAAACGTAACCCTGGTCGGGTCGAAACGTACCTCTGGACGTATCTTATCCAACTTAGTAATATAATAAGTTCTCGTCCATAAAAATGACTTTGTAAGTAGATTTTGTTGCTTAATATGTATTTTGTTTATAAATGTGTTAACATGACATTGTATACACTGTAGAATATTTGTTTACACACTAACTTTAAAACGTGTATATAAAATGAGAAATAATATAGGAAAATATTGACAAATCAACTTTGCAATCATGCTATTGAGGTGTAAATGGTTTAGTTAATTTAATAGGATCCTTAAGTGAACACGTGTCACTAATCAGCTGATCAGAAGTATTAGACGAAATCATGCTAATCAGGTGCACGTGTATGTATTAATTAAGTTGATATGATCCTCAAGTGAACATGTTTCACTAATCAAGTGATGAAACAGACTAGTCTTATGAAATACTTAAACTTTTATCAACTTCGATAATTATTTAACAACTTCGATAATTATTTAACTTCTAACTATTAATTTCACCGATCATGCCGTCATTTCTATGGAACATATCTTATTGTAACCGGTGACTTCGGGGAACGATATATATACCAACCCGAAACGAGGTTTGTTCTATCCTTTATATAACATATATATATATAATGAAACAAGGAGACCTGCAATATAATAATATCACAGATATACACACATATACTAAAATATAATCCACGCGGAACATAACTAACCACTATCACATAAATATCAAATTCTCCAAATACTAATATTGCCAATAAACGGGTCTTACCAGAATCGACAATGATTAATGTGTAAATAGTAAAATAGATCAGAGGTAGATCTGTTTAACGAGTTGATTGATATACATATACAATAGTTCGACATTGTCGCAAGACAATGTCGAGGTATCTCTAACGACTTCCTTCTCTCAAGTGCGCGGAATGTTATAAGGGCGTTAAACGGGTTTCGTTGGGGTTAACCGTGGATTTGTTAGTTGACCTATCATACGTCATTCTCCCGTACTATCACTCAGACATAAATGCATGATGTTACACAACAAGTAGAGAACACAATAGACTGGACACACATCGGTAACCGCCCTGGAAGAGAAGGAACAGCTACCGTACATATACAGATAAGAGAGCATTGCTTGCAGTACATGAATAATACATAATATAATATATTCTACAAACAGATAAACTAAGCCTGGGCTACATTATGATATTATGATTTTGAGAAGGTACGTCCTGGTCGGATCAAAGGTACGTTTCGACCGGACCTGAGGTACGTTTTGACCCGACTTGAGGTACGTTTTGACCCGATGAGAGGTACGTTTTGACCCGGGGGTATTGGGTACGTTTTGACTCAGGTACGTTATGACCCGATCCCGACCGATCGATTCCAAATCCGACGCTCTACTACTGGACCACGGATGCCACACTGTGGTGCATGGCATTGTTTAGCACAACAATGTAAATCTGAGGATTGGCTATAAATATTTACCGAATAATATCATTTTATATTCTGTCTCTAAGCATTGCTGGTTATTGCTGGTTTAACTTGAGTTGTACAATCGAACACCGCTACCTACGTCGATTCTGAATGGTTGGATATTGCTGAAATTTCACTGGCTAAACAGTTTGATAGCTGACCAACCAATTTCTCAAATTTGATTAGGTTTGTTTATGTCTCACATGATCAACAAACACACGTGTTTTATACTTGTAACCATTAATTGGCATATTTTCCAGGGCATTTCTGCAGTTTTGCGGCCAAAAAATTGTTGGACAATGATCAACAAAGAATATTCCGCCATGGCCTCCAGTGAATTTTATAACGTCCCATTATTTAATTTCCGGTACGGAATAATTTGGTTTCATTTTAAAACTGTATTGGTTGCAAGGTAGTTAATACACCTTTTCACGCTAATCTGAATTTCTTATAATGTTTTCAATAGTTCTTAGATTAAGTTGTACCCCACCCATCCAGTTATACAGCATTAATCAATTTAATGTAATTTCAGTTTATGTATGTATCATTTGTATGTATGTACCATTAATGTCAAACCCCTTGCGGGGACCTAGACATGTTTTCCTGGGCATGCTTAGCCGACCATAGCGGTTAACCAGTACTAAGCAATGTGTGTGAAGTGCCTTGCTCAATGACACTACATACGTGGCCTGACTGAGTATCAAACCCGGACCGTTCGATTCCAAATCCGACGCTCTATCATTGGACCACGGACGCCACAGTTTAATACTGCTTAACTGTGTAGTTTGCCTCGTCTATCTATCTTCCTTTAATGTCGAACCCCTCGCGGGGACGTAGACATGTTGCGCTTCAAAAACCGCAAAGAAGTTAAAAGTATGAGTAATTAAAAGTATAATTTAAGAAGGTATGAAAATAAGTTGTGGTAAAAGTTTAAAAGCAGCTAACGCAGAACAACTAGGGACTGGCATGTTCAATATGGCAAACTGCCGTATTGAATTGCTCTATGGTAGGGAGATGGGCAATGTCAGGAGGGAGATGGTTCCAATGGTAGATTGTTCTTGGAAAGAAGGAAAACTTGTAGTACTTAGTCTGTAGTTGCTGTAATTAACCTATAGCTTAAGGAATGGCAATGGCGATCAGGACGGGAGAGGGTAACTAGGTAATTTTCAATGGGAATAGCAACAAGATCATTATGAATTTTATACATAAGGGATAACCTATTGTCAATACGCCGTTGATCTAGTCTGCGTAGATTTAGGGAATGTAGCATGTCTGTAACACTAGAGGTACGATAGAAGTCAGCCTTTATCCAACAGGCTGCTCTTCGCTGGACACCTTCAATTTGGTCTATCAATGTTTGGGTATGGGCCGACCAGATATCGGAGCCATATTCAAGCTGGGGTCTCACTAGTGTCTGGTAAGCCATGGTCTTAAGGGGTTCAGATTTGACCTGGAGGTTTCTACGTAGAAATCCTAATGTTTGGTTTGCTTTCTTTGTTGATCTTTTTATGTGGGTGTCCCACGACAGGTTATTTGAGATATCCACGCCAAGGTATTTGGCTGAGGTGACCGACTCAAGTAGGACTCCATGGAGTTTATATTTGCTGGGAATAGGATGTTTCCTTCTGGTGACGTGGATAACTTGACAAAATACTGTCAGTTTGACAGTATTTCTGTCCACAGGGGAGCAGTAAGGAAGGTGTGATGGATGGGGGTCCTGATGTGTGACTGCTGTTAGTTTGGCATTATTTCTGTCCACAGGGGAGCAGTAAGGAAGGTGCGATGGATGGGGGTCCTGATGTGTGACTGCTGTCAGTTTGGCATTATTTCTGTCCACAGGGAAGCAGTAAGGAAGGTGTGATGGATGGGGGTCCTGATGTGTGACTGCTGTTAGTTTGGCATTATTTCTGTCCACAGGGGAGCAGTAAGGAAGGTGCGATGGATGGGGGTCCTGATGTGTGACTGCTGTCAGTTTGGCATTATTTCTGTCCACAGGAAGCAGTAAGGACGGTGCGATGGATGGGGGTCCGATGGGTGACTGCTGTTAGTTTGGCATTATTCTGTCCACAGGGGGCAGTAAGGAAGGTGCGATGGATGGGGGTCCTGATGTGTGACTGCTGTTAGGTTGGCATTATTTCTGTCCACAGGGGAGCAATAAGGAAGGTGCGATGGATGGGGGTGCTGATGTGTGACTGCTGTCAGTTTGGCATTATTTCTGTCCACAGGGGAGCAGTAAGGAAGGTGCGATGGATGGGGGTCCTGATGTGTGACTGCTGTTAGGTTGGCATTATTTCTGTCCACAGGGGAGCAATAAGGAAGGTGCGATGGATGGGGGTCCTGATGTGTGACTGCTGTTAGTTTGACATTATTTCTGTCCACAGGGGAGCAGTAAGGAAGGTGTGATGGATGGGGGTGCTGATGTGTGACTGCTGTCAGTTTGGCATTATTTCTGTCCACAGGGGAGCAGTTAGGAAGGTGTGATGGACGGGGGTGCTGATGGACACAGTGAGAACAGTATGAGCGAAACTTTCTTCCAGGCCGCAGGAGCTCAGATAGAAGGTAAAAATATTGATATATTATTAAGTGTTTATTTACCGTCGCCTAAAAGGGTGAACATTGGTTTATACAAATTTATTTTAGCTCGATTGCGCACAATCGTAACGACTCCAGCGGGGACTCGAACTCCGGACCTTTCACACGGTCACCTGAGGCGAACGCGCATCCACTGCACTATCAAGGGTGGACATTACAGAAGTATGTTATGTAGAATAATGCATGGTCAGGGCCATCATCCTTAAAAAATGAAATATTGTCAGATTGAAGCTGGTCAGAAAAGATATTTTCACTTTTGATCATCGTTTTTCAGTATTTTGGCAGATTTCCTCTTTTTTCACAATTTTCAATTAACTGCCCTGAATATTTGGCTGGAAGCAAGCCAGACTTAGCCAGTATGATCTCGTATAATTTCCTTCCATTTCTCCAGTTTTATACGGGAGTAAACACAAAAGTTGAGTGTCGTGAGCTCTTCAAGTGTTTAATGCATTTAATAATTTATCACAGTTGCATGTATAGTTGTCATCAATTATTAATAATATACTTTATATGGTATACATACATTTGAACCATGAAATTTATCTGATGATGTAATGAGTTAAACTATTATGAACATTTGGTATGGGATGTAAGTGTTCTTGGTTGTATTTAGGTCAGGAAGGGGAGGAGCAGATAGAGTCGGGGGACAATGAGGACATGCCAAAAGACAACGAACCGCTGAGAGAACAGGTACCCGTGTTAACATTTGGACATTCAGACACTGTTACGTCAGGTTTCACATAGAGTTAACATTTGGACATTCAGTCAGTTACCTCGGGTTCATACTCAATTCACAGGCTACAGCTAGTTGGTGAATTTGGGGGAAATAGTCTCCTTGTATCTGCCTGCCTCAGGGATAAGTTCTTTCATATAGAACGTGTAGAATTCACTCGGCTGTGTCAACAAACTTCTCCCTTGTATGCCGTAACACTTCTTCCTATTAAAGGTCTAGCGAAAGCTGTTCAGTTGACCCTAAATTAGATGACTTAGGTCACTGTTCAGTTTATGCAAAATTATTTTACCTCAATTGCAAAACAAGTTCTTGCAACTTATATTAATCACTCTCGAGACCTCATTCCTGAATCTAAATCCATCTCCATGAGGGAGAGAGAAGAGGCATATGGAAGTTAAATGCCTTGCCTAAGGACACAATTGTAATAGCTCCAGTGGGGCGCAAATTCTTGGCCTTTTGCACCTGATAGGTCACTGTTCGAGGTCAAAGAAGATGTACATGTATATAGTATAGAATGCATGTGTCTATTATTCTTAAAATGTGAATTTAAACAGAGGTTTTCATGTCGGTGCTTTACACCGAGCACGTAAAAGAACCAGAGGAGACTCTGGAATGGGTCTCTGTCTGTATCATTGCACTATCCTCTCAAAATCTAAAATGACTAATCTTTTCAGGAGGCGTCGCTCATATGGGCAACCGGTAGCGACGATAAATAAACGTAAAACACACATTCTTAAAATCATTAATGCATTGATTAATTTTTAAAATACATGTTACATTAAAACAGTATTTTAATTAATAAACAAACGTTGTTCTATGAAATTCTGCTTTCACTTTTGAGAGTTTGTAGACCACAAAAACACTGTATATTGATACAATGTTAGTGTTTATTGATACACTGTTAGTGTTTTTTGATACAATGTTAGTGTTTTCGAATTTTATGGGAAGTTCAGTTCAGTGTTTATATGTGAAAATAACATTTTTTTGGCGATGCTGCATCATGCAATGTCACTTTAATGTCTTGGCTGTGGTTTAAAGTTTGTTGTGAATGTCCGAGCTGTACCCTGTTGTTTAGACTGCTATATTTTGTGTTTCAGGACCGGTTTTTACCCATTGCAAATGTTGCCAGAATAATGAAGAGATCCATACCAAAGAGTGGAAAAGTAATTTTTTCTTTATACAAATATATTTGAGCTCGATTGAGAAACAGTTGTTACACATTAGTTTATTCGCTCAAGACCTCGTTCCTGGAATCCATCACCATGGTGGAGAGGCGATTTCTTGCCTAAGGACATAACTTGCGGGGTTCATACAGACAAACCAGTACCGTAGCCAGAGGCAAATTTCAACTGAGGAAATCTAGTGTGGTTCGGGGGGCATGTTCCCATTAAAATTGTTGGGGTATAGAAGCGAGTTTCTGCTTTTTCTGATTTTAGAGTTTAGACGTATAATTATGTGCGGACCTTTCAGCTCTCTAGCAGTCAACATTTTATACAGCAAAGGGATATTTTTTTACATTTTATTTATTTAATTTTTCATTATTATTTTTTGCTTTGGAAATTTTCACCGAGGCAGCTGCCTCTGTGTTCCTCAGTGTGGCTACGGGCCTGCAACCACTCAATTACCAAGCTGACATCGTATCCATTACATTTTGGAGACTCCGCAGAAGAAAATTAATTTACCAATGCAGCTTCATTGTAAGACTCTCATTTCTAAATTTATAAAAGAAATTCTTACACAATATATGTTTTAAAAAAAGGCAACTCCACCCCTCCTCTAATAATGAAATTTTGCAAGCATATCACAGTCTGTCATGTGTTGTTACGGTCGTTGCCTTTAAATCACTTCCCCTCACCACTGTGTCGAATTGTTTCATGTGAGGAAGATATCCAGCTGGCTTGCGGAAGGTCGGTGGTTCTACCCAGGTGCCCATCCGTGCCTGAAATACTGATCAAAGGGGCACCTAGTGTCTTGGAACCATAACTTAATCGGCCCCTGTGGGCCCCACTTTTCCTAAACAAATATTAGTTATAGCTTCAAATTCTTTCAAGTGAGAAAGCTATCCAGGTTGTTTGTGGTAGGTCGGTGGTTCTACCCAGGTACCCGCCTGGCCCATGCCCGAACTACTGCTTGGAGGGATATTCGGGTTCTTCCTAAGGGTCTGGCCTAAGCTGTTTGTGCGACGTTACACCACAAAAACAAACGAACGAATCTCTTTCATGTAGAACATATCGTGGGTGCAATTCTGTGTGTTGCTCCATGATGGTTGCATGCAGATTGTGTAACCATTGTGTCTGTGTGTTGCTCCATGATGGTTGCATGCAGATTGTGTAACCATTGTGTTTTTGTTTCAGATAGCAAAGGATGCCAAGGAGTGTGTGCAGGAGTGTGTGTCAGAATTCATCAGCTTTATAACCAGCGAGTATCCTTTCCTCTTAAATACTCTACGTGTGTACATTATCAGTTATTGTACAATGTACATGTTGGGTTGCCATGGCTGAGTAGTTAATGTCCTTGAATTCTTAGCACTTCCCCGTCACTGCTGTTGGTTCGAATCCCACTTGAGGTATTGAATACATTCATATAAGGAAGTTATCCAGCCGGCTGTAAGAATGTCTGTACTTCTACCCGGGCACTAGTTTATTTAATACAAATTTATTTTAGCTCGATTGCGAAACAAGTTATGTAAACTTATATTAATCACTCTTGAGACCTCATTCCTGATGGAATCCATTGCCACGAGGGAAGAGAGAAGAGACAACGTGGAATTTAAATGCCTTGCCTAAGGGCACAATCGTAACGGCTCCAGCGGGGCTCGAACTCCAGACCTGAAGCGTACGCGCATCCACTGCGCTATCACGACTTCCACAACCATTGCTGAGATAGTTCCGGGTGGAACACATGATGTTTTCGTCCACTTCTTAAAGCTGGAATGCTGATGAATCATATAAAATCCCAGCTGCATGTCGGAATATTTTTTCCAAAAACAAAGAAACCATTATTACTCGTCAAACACTTTTTTTGCGATAAAACAAACACGAAACTGAAAGTAGGACTTTCCGAGTCGATCGGTCACGCACTTGTTTACAACCGGAACGCATCGTCCGCACTTGTTTACATTCGGAATGCATCGTCCCCATTTGTCCCACGTTGTCTATTTTAATTAAATTACTTGATCTGTTGATTCATACCTCTGTTAGCTAAGTCTTTTAGGGACATTTCTACATCCCCGCGAGGGGTTCGACAATAAAGGAAGATAGATAATATTTTAGGTTCAAAATATATACGTTGTTTCGCGCTGTGCGTGTTTACATTTCGTGTGTTTATAAACAAATTCGCGTATACGACTGTTTAAATTTATTGGAATTTTATCGTTTCTGAGCGACTATTTCGATTTTTGTAAACACACACACATTAGTATTTATATTTTACCCGAAACATCCTTATTACGATGTAATGCTGCTTTAACTATTTTGTTTTAGCATGATTACTTGTATTTTATGCAGCAGTTTGCAGTTGAATAAAAGTGTGCAGAAGTGTTTCGGAAACGACCCTAATATATTAAAAATTTATAAGACAGTAACCTAATATTCTATTTATCCTATCTTCTGATAAAAATGAAGTGTTGGAGAAGAGAGCTTACCGAATATTCATGAACTGAAGTTTATCAATGAACATATGACATCATGCACACAGCATTATGACGTCACTACAGGTTTATTAGGCAGACAGTTTTTTACCATAATTCCGCATGAAGGTAGGATAAATCATGTTATGTATTGCAATATAATGAGAAAATATTGCAACACATCGTGGTGTGCTTTAGGCGTATTGTGACACCGTCTTCTAACAATTGTGTTAAGAACAATGGTAGGCAACTCTGAAATGTTTTATAATGTAGTATAAAAGAGTTGTTTCCCTTGACATGTATCAGAGCAAGTGAGAGATGCCATCAGGAGAAACGAAAGACTATAAACGGAGAGGATATCTTGTTTGCTATGTCTACGTTAGGGTTTGACAGCTATGTGGAGCCGTTGAAACAATACCTACAGAAATACCGAGAGGTAAACTCAATAAACCACAGGAGTTTGCAGTTCCAGCAATCTAAATAACCTCTTTATTAACAGTCATATAATCCTGTTCAAAATGTCTAGCATCATTTCTAGAAAGGTTGTTGTCATGAGATTGTAGTCGTTCAGTAGAGTACAGTGAAACTTGTATTAAGAGACCACCAAAGGGACGGGCAAATAGTGGTCTCTAAGCAGGAATGGTCTCTTAATACAGTCTAATTTGTTCCTTAACAACACAAACGGGAACTGAAAAAGTTGTCTTTGAATACAAGTGTCTTAATAGATGTGGTCTCTTATTAGAGGTGGTCTCTTATTAGAGGTGGTCTCTTATTATATGTGGTCTCTTAATAGATGTGGTCTCTTAATAGAGGTGGTCTCTTAATAGATGTGGTCTCTTAATAGAAGTGGTCTCTGATTAGAGGTGGTCTCTGATTAGAGGTGGTCTCTTAATAGATGTGGTAGACATGGTCTCTGATTAGAGGTGGTCTCTTAATAGATGTTGTCTCTTAATAGAAGTGGTCTCTTAATAGATGTGGTCTCTTAATAGATGTGGTCTCTTAATAGATGTTGTCTCTTAATAGATGTGGTCTCTTAATAGATGTTGTCTCTTAATAGATGTGGTCTCTTAATAGAAGTGGTCTCTTAATAGATGTGGTCTCTTAATAGATGTTGTCTCTTAATAGATGTGGTCTCTTAATATAAGTGGTCTCTTAATAGACGTGGTCTCTTAATAGATGTGGTCTCTTAATAGATGTGGTCTCTTATTAGACATAGTCTCTTAATAGATGTGGTCTTTCGAGCAAGTTTGACTGTACTTGTATTACCAGAGTGTTTCGGTGAATATATATAACACAAAACATGTTTTAAAGTGTATCCTATTAATCTGTTTTAATTCAACTGTCTCCATAGTTCCTTTCATCCATAGCATATCATAATGGCAAAAATAATAATGTGCGGAAATTACTTTAGCATGTTTGATTAAAACTGCTGACTCAATAACAGGACACTCGCATACACTACAGTGCAGTTTTGTTATTTGTGAACATGAATAGTGGCTGAGTGGTAGCGGTCGTTAACTTCAAATCATTTGCCACTCACCGCTTTAGGTTCGAATCCCACTGGGAGGGTGTATATAGTGTGCAATACTGTAGATCTTCATATAAAAACAAAGCAGCATCATTTTGGTATTCAATTGACTGGCCACTGGAGCCAGATTTGATATTCGTGGGAAAGGTATAGTTTCTATGATGACCAATTAGCACAGTGGATAGCTTGTCCACTTCTCACCAATGCAACCCGAGATTGATCCTCAGACCGTGAAAGGTATGTGAGATGGTACAGTTGTTGCCAAATCGGACAGGTGGGTTTTCTCTCCGGGTATTCCGGTTGTCTCCCACTCGAATGACATCGTATACGTTATCGTCTGCTCCACCGGAAGTTATTAATATAACTATAAGTTGTTGAAGCTTGTTCCACGATTGTTCTAAAATCAATAAAGTTTATACTGTTTGTGTTTGCAGTCAATGAAGGGAGATAAGCCGCTGGGAGCAGTAGAGGGTGATATACCAGAGTTGGATACTTCAGCATTTGAAATGCAATGTAAGTTAGTAGCTCATCTACACGCTGTGGTCAGGGTGAATCTTTGATACAGGTTGTTGTCCACTATTGTACTACACGCTGTGGTCAGGGTGAATCTTTGATACAGGTGGTTGTCCACTATTGTACTACACGCTGTGGTCAGGGTGAACCTTTGATACAGGTTGTTGTCCACTATTGTACTACACGCTGTGGTCAGGGTGAATCTTTGATACAGGTTGTTGTCCACTATTGTACTACACGCTGTGGTCAGGGTGAATCTTTGATACAGGTTGTTGTCCACTATTGTACTACACGCTGTGGTCAGGGTGAACCTTTGATACAGGTTGTTGTCCACTATTGTACTACACGCTGTGGTCAGGGTGAACCTTTGATACAGGTTGTTGTCCACTATTGTACTACACGCTGTGGTCAGGGTGAATCTTTGATACAGGTTGTTGTCCACTATTGTACTACACGCTGTGGTCAGGGTGAACCTTTGATACAGGTTGTTGTCCACTATTGTACTACACGCTGTGGTCAGGGTGAACCTTTGATACAGGTTGTTGTCCACTATTGTACTACACGCTGTGGTCAGGGTGAACCTTTGATACAGGTTGTTGTCCACTATTGTACTACACGCTGTGGTCAGGGTAAATCTTTGATACAGGTTGTTGTCCACTATTGTACTACACGCTGTGGTCAGGGTGAACCTTTGATACAGGTTGTTGTCCACTATTGTACTACACGCTGTGGTCAGGGTGAACCTTTGATACAGGTTGTTGTCCACTATTGTACTACACGCTGTGGTCAGGGTAAATCTTTGATACAGGTTGTTGTCCACTATTGTACTACACGCTGTGGTCAGGGTGAACCTTTGATACAGGTTGTTGTCCACTATTGTACTACACGCTGTGGTCAGGGTGAACCTTTGATACAGGTTGTTGTCCACTATTGTACTACACGCTGTGGTCAGGGTGAATCTTTGATACAGGTTGTTGTCCACTATTGTACTACACGCTGTGGTCAGGGTGAACCTTTGATACAGGTTGTTGTCCACTATTGTACTACACGCTGTGGTCAGGGTGAACCTTTGATACAGGTGGTTGTCCACTATTGTACTACACGCTGTGGTCAGGGTGAACCTTTGATACAGGTGGTTGTCCACTATTGTACTACACGCTGTGGTCAGGGTGAACCTTTGATACAGGTGGTTGTCCACTATTGTACTACACGCTGTGGTCAGGGTAAATCTTTGATACAGGTTGTTGTCCACTATTGTACTACACGCTGTGGTCAGGGTGAACCTTTGATACAGGTTGTTGTCCACTATTGTACTACACGCTGTGGTCAGAGTGAACCTTTGATACAGGTGGTTGTCCACTATTGTACTACACGCTGTGGTCAGGGTAAACCTTTGATACAGGTGGTTGTCCACTAATATCCTCTATCAACATATCCTCTGCAGCTACCAGGTTGAATTATGTCTCACCAAGCAGGGGGAGACGATGTGTTGATTTTGTACTTACCGGTACTGTGTTCATCCTTCTGTCTTTCACAATCTTTGTCCAGATAAGATCGTCTAAGAACTTTGTCTGATTGCTAAGAACATTCACAGGATTGATCAGCACCAAATGTTTTTATTTATTTATTTAAGTTTATTTAACATCTCTACCGGTTGCCCATTTGAGCGACGGGCAGTTTACCTAACAACTCCCTTTCCTGGGCAGACTCCTGCGGTTAACCAGTGCTTTGTGCACCAACCTCCGTAAGAATCTGCCAACTTTTACATATAAAGAGACACAGTCTGAGCAGGGCTCGAACCCGTGACCATCCGTGGTGATAGGTTACAGTGGTATACAAGTCAGTGATCGTAACCACTGGAGATCAGCACCAAACATTGTTGGTTCAACATGTCGTCTTTATATTCCGCTTGGTTCATTTTTGACAGAGTTATTGTCCTTTTAAAGCATTCTTTGCTTGGAAAATTCACAGAAATGATCAGTGCCAAGCTTGGTTGATTTTTGATTGACCTGATCTTAAAGAAACACCTGGACAAGATATTCTAAATCTCTGGCCAGATTTACACGAAACATTGCAGGCATGATCAGTGCCGAGCTTGGTTGATTTTTGACTGACCTTAAAGGAAACACCTGGACAAGATATTCTAAATCTCTGGCCAGATTTACACAAAACATTGCAGGCATGGTCAGTGCTTAGCCTAGTTGTGCATATTGTCATTCCATATATGGACATGCTGTATCCATCAACAGTTTGACAGGAAACTGCTTATATGTTTGTTTTTAATAAATATGCCAATAAAGTTTAATTTTCCGCGAGTTTAGCTTAGTAGAATGCAATGTTTTTATGAGTTAATAGTTTTCGGACATGGCTCACCCGAAATACTCGCCAAATATCTGAAATTAAATCAAACATACGTTCACATTAATCGTACATATAACCAAGTATCAAATGATCGTTTCCAAGTACTCGAATATCAAAATTGCTACTCGTTGCCATGCTTAATTTGCTTACATTCTGCCACTGTTGCATATGACTCCAAATTTATGTCATATTTTGTTGGTATAATTACCATTACTGTAAAACAATGGCATTACAGTCAAACCTGTGTTAACCAGCCACCCAATGGCATTACAGTCAAACCTGTGTTAACCAGCCACCCAATGGCATCACAGTCAAACCTGTGTTAACCAGCCACCCAATGGCATTACAGTC
This sequence comes from Archivesica marissinica, assembly GCA_014843695.1. NCBI lineage: Eukaryota > Metazoa > Mollusca > Bivalvia > Venerida > Vesicomyidae > Archivesica > Archivesica marissinica. Next base: position 47,678,640 of record CM026398.1, on the reverse strand, counting down.
AAACCTGTGTTAACCAGCCATCCAATGGCATTATAGTCAAACCTGTGTTAACCAGCCACCCAATGGCATCACAGTCAAACCTGTGTTAACCAGCCACCCAATGGCATTACAGTCAAGCCTGTGTTAACCAGCCACCCAATGGCATCACAGTCAAACCTGTGTTAACCAGCCACCCAATGGCATCACAGTCAAACCTGTGTTAACCAGCCACCCAATGGCATTACAGTCAAACCTGTGTTAACCAGCCATCCAATGGCATTATAGTCAAACCTGTGTTAACCAGCCACCCAATGGCATCACAGTCAAACCTGTGTTAACCAGCCACCCAATGGCATTACAGTCAAACCTGTGTTAACCAGCCACCCAATGGCATTACAGTCAAACCTGTGTTAACCAGCCACCCAATGGCATTACAGTCAAACCTGTGTTAACCAGCCACCCAATGGCATCACAGTCAAACCTGTGTTAACCAGCCACCCAATGGCATTACAGTCAAACCTGTGTTAACCAGCCATCCAATGGCATCACCGTCAAACCTGTGTTAACCAGCCACCCAATGGCATTACAGTCAAACCTGTGTTAACCAGCCACCCAATGGCATTACAGTCAAACCTGTGTTAACCAGCCATCCAATGGCATCACAGTCAAACCTGTGTTAACCAGCCACCCAATGGCATCACAGTAAAACCTGTGTTAACCAGCCACCCAATGGCATTAACAAACCAACCACCACCAACAACAGTCAAACCTGTGTTAACCAGCCACCCAATGGCATTACAGTCAAACCTGTGTTAACCAGCCACCCAATGGCATTACAGTCAAACCTGTGTTAACCAGCCACCCAATGGCATCACAGTCAAACCTGTGTTAACCAGCCACCCAATGGCATTACAGTCAAACCTGTGTTAACCAGCCATCCAATGGCATCACCGTCAAACCTGTGTTAACCAGCCACCCAATGGCATTACAGTCAAACCTGTGTTAACCAGCCACCCAATGGCATTACAGTCAAACCTGTGTTAACCAGCCATCCAATGGCATCACAGTCAAACCTGTGTTAACCAGCCACCCAATGGCATCACAGTAAAACCTGTGTTAACCAGCCACCCAATGGCATTACAGTCAAACCTGTGTTAACCAGCCATCCAATGGCATCACAGTCAAACCTGTGTTAACCAGCCACCCAATGGCATCACAGTAAAACCTGTGTTAACCAGCCACCCAATGGCATTACAGTCAAACCTGTGTTAACCAGCCACCCAATGGCATTACAGTCAAACCTGTGTTAACCAGCCACCCAATGGCATTACAGTCAAACCTGTGTTAACCAGCCACCCAATGGCATCACAGAAAGTGGCTGCTTAGCACAGATGGCTGCTTAATAGAGGACAAATGTATATAGTAAGACAACATATTGGAAATATTGAAACTGGCTGCTTAATACAGGTTGGATGCTTAATGGAGGTGACCACTAACACAGGTTTGACTGTATTCTTCAAATTCAATTTTCCTGAATGAAAATGCTACCAAAATGTCTCTATAACACACACTGAGCTACATAAATCTCTCATCTTGCCATTTCATGCAAAAGGACAGATTATTTAGTTTAAGCATATTTTATTTTATCAATATTTACATCATGTTGTAACATTAATATACGAGAACAAATGGATTAAATCGGAAGCTAGTAGCTTATTTAGATTTTCTCGATGACAAACATAATTTTCATGAACTATGGCAGAGTGTATATACATTTATGAATGTGACAAATTTTATTCAACTGTAATGATATAAGTGTAAGTAAAATAATATGGAGATGATGATGAAGTAATCAATCAGACTGGCTTACCAGTCGGATTACGTGCAGTCAATTTAGGAAATGGTGAGGCGAGAGGGGACGAGAGAGAGGAGAGAGAGAACAAGGTGGGAATCGTTTATACGAGGATGGAAGAGGAAGATGCACAAATTACACTAGCCATTATCAAATCTCTTTGTTGCTGTAATAAACTGGTGAACTGCATCAAATATCACCTTGTTTATCTCTTCACTTAGATTATCATCACCATACAAAAGAACTTTAAGAGAAATGTAAACAGATTATTTCCGTTGGATGATGTGAATTATGATATCTCATTACTGTAACAATTTTCCTCCTGCCAAGCAATAAACTCTACAATTGGTTGACATTGGATCTCGGATTACTTTAGGACCTATTGTTTTCAAATTTAGTGTTTGGAAACCATTAGCATAAAAGCAGTGTGATTAAAATTTCATATTTCCGTATTTCAAAACAGTGAAAAATCAATTTTATTACACTAATAAATTACAATAATTCATTGAAAAGCAGAACACAGAGAATTATTTACACGGGGGTTTTCTATAGAAGAGTATCCCATCTTCTTGTAAAAGATAGAGCGTTATGCATGTGTAAGGCGAGATTAATCATGCATAGAATCTGAGTGATATATGATCATACGTACACTTGCATGATCCGTGTTCTAGCGTACTTGTACCGTTTAAGTTTAAACTTTATATATTTTACAATGATTGCAAGTTTTTTCAACTTATATTAATCACTCTCGTTGGCACGGATGAAAGCGTAAATGTGGTAATTTGTGTGGGAGGAAACCGGAGTACCCGGAGAAAACCCACCTGTCCGATCTGGCGACCACCGTACCATCTCACATACTTCCCGGTCCGAGGATCAAACCCGGGTTGCATTGTTGAGACAGCCCTATATTGTGGCCGCTTCTGTTTGGAGTAAAGGGTATACATATTAGTTTCGTTATATTTTCAGCAACATTAGCAGGAAACATGATAGATCCGAGTGGGCAGCAAAACGTCATATATACCACCACGTTTCCCAATCAGGGGGTAAGTTCAACTCCTACAGTTATAGTTTAGTTTATGCAAATTTATTTTTTAGCTTGATTGAGAAACATGTTCTTACAGCTTATATTAATCACTCTCGAGACCTCATTCCTGGTGGAATCCAACGCCATGAGGGAGAGAGAAGAGGCAATGTGGAATTTAAACGTCTTGCCTAAGGGCACAATCGTAACGGCTCCAGCGGTGTTCAAACTCCAGGTCTTTCGCACCTGAAGCGGACGCGCTACCACAGTGCTATCACGACTATCACAGTTATAGTGGCATTGTAATATAGACTCTGTAAGATACTTGTGTTTATCACGTTTCCCAATAAGGGGGTAAGTTGAACCCCTACAGTTATAGTGGCATTGTAATATAGACTCTGTAAGATACTTGTGTTTATCACGTTTCCCAATAAGGGGGTAGTTGAACCCCTACAGTTAGAGTGGCATTGTAATATAGACTCTGTAAGATAATGTAATGTAGACATTTTAACATGTTTTTATAGGTTACATATTCTGTGCTCACTGTTGGATAACATTGCACTACTGGGCCCCGTGTACATGATGGTATGTACAGTATGGGTTCTTAATAATGGTGTGTGTGTTTTACGTTTATTTATCGGCGCTACCGGTTGCCCATATGAGCGACGCCTCCTGAAGAGATTAGTCATTTTAGATTTTTGGAGGATAGTGCAATGATACAGACAGAGACCCATTCCAGAATCTCCTCTGGTTCTTTTACGTGCATGGTGTAAAGCACCGACACGAGACCTCGGTTTAACATCCCATCTGAAAGACTGTTAATTTTATTAGGGTCAGACGGGGGATCAAACCTGCGATCCCTGGATTACCAGTCCAGCGTGTTACGACTGGACTACACATCCGTCTGTGTTAATAATAGTGTATTGTCATACAAGGTATCTAGTTTCACCAACATTTCCATAAACTGGTTTCTCCATAACTCACCAATAGCTTGTCCCATCTTGCTCAGCAAGGTTCATGTAATTAACACAAATAATAAATCCAACAAATAAACCCATCCTTTATGTCAACGGGGGGGGGGGTCATAGCTTATCCATCAATATGCCCTACTTAATCATTGTAATCTGTATTTACAGGGTTTACAGCAGATCAGCTTTGGAGGTGTCGGAGGAATGTGAAACATCCTATAGTGTCGGGAACTAGCAATGTGCCTGCAGTGTCGGGGACTAGCTTTGTGCCTGCAGTGTCGGTGACCTAGCTATGTGCCTGCAGTGTCGGTGACCTAGCTATGTGCCTGCAGTGTCGGTGACCTAGCTATGTGCCTGCAGTGTCGGGGACTAGCTATATGCCTGCAGTGTCGGGGACTAGCTATGTGCCTGCAGTGTCGGGGACTAGCTATGTGCCTGCAGTGTCGGTGACCTAGCTTTGTGCCTGCAGTGTCGGGGACTAGCTATATGCCTGCAGTGTCGGTGACCTAGCTATGTGCCTGCAGTGTCGGGGACTAGCTATGTGCCTGCAGTGTCGGTGACCTAGCTATGTGCCTGCAGTGTTGGGGACTAGCTATGTGCCTGCAGTGTCGGGGACTAGCTATATGCCTGCAGTGTCGGTGACCTAGCTATGTGCCTGCAGTGTTGGGGACTAGCTATGTGCCTGCAGTGTCGGGGACCTAGATATGTGCCTGCAGTGTCGGTGACCTAGCTATGTGCCTGCAGTGTCCGGGACTAGCTTTGCGCCTGCAGTGTCGGGGACTAGTTTTGCGCCTGCAGTGTTGGGGACTAGCTATATGCCTGCAGTGTCGGTGACCTAGCTATGTGCCTGCAGTGTCGGGGACAAGCTATGTGCCTGCAGTGTCGGTGACCTAGCTATGTGCCTGCAGTGTTGGGGACTAGCTATGTGCCTGCAGTGTCGGGGACTAGCTATTTGCCTGCAGTTTCGGTGACCTAGCTTTGTGCCTGCAGTGTCGGTGACCTAGCTATGTGCCTGCAGTGTTGGGGACTAGCTATGTGCCTGCAGTGTCGGGGACCTAGCTATGTGCCTGCAGTGTCGGTGACCTAGCTATGTGCCTGCAGTGTCGTTGACCTAGCTATGTGCCTGCAGTGTCGGGGACTAGCTATGTGCCTGCAGTGTTGGGGACTAGCTATGTGCCTGCAGTGTCGGTGACCTAGCTATGTGCCTGCAGTGTCGGTGACCTAGCTGTGCGCCTGCAGTGTCGGGGACTAGCTTTGCGCCTGCAGTGTCGGGGACTAGCTATGTGCCTGCAGTGTCCGGGACTAGCTTTGCGCCTGCAGTGTCGGGGACTAGCTTTGCGCCTGCAGTGTCGGGGACTAGCTTTGCGCCTGCAGTGTCGGGGACTAGCTTTGCGCCTGCAGTGTCGGGGACTAGCTTTGCGCCTGCAGTGTTGGGGACTAGCTATATGCCTGCAGTGTCGGTGACTAGCTATGTGCCTGCAGTGTTGAGGACTAGCTATGTGCCTGCAGTGTCAGTAACTACCTGTGTGGCAGTGCAAGTTTATGTCTCTGTAAGGTGCAGTGTTAAAGCACCATGATGTCTGTTATTCTTCAAGAGGACAAGTGAAACTCAATGTGCAAATATATCAAACCACCATTTACAAAGTTTGTAAATATGTATCGATAAAGGGAGGTAATTTACAATTGGTAATTTCACAAAATCAAGTTTTTTTTTGAGCAGTTCTTCAAATTAATCGTCAAAATCTGAAGAAATGGAAATATAAGACAGTCATCACCATATGAGGTCATCCGGAGGATATATCTGTATGAAACACAGTGTGTGTAAACACATAATTGAACTTTAATATCTTGGAATGGCAGGCAATCAAAATGCTTCCGCTATTTAGTAATGTAATGGATTTCATGTTTTGTTTGTGTGTGTAAGCCACAGTGTGAACAGCCGTAGCTATATAGCAATGCAATGAAACGTTAGGGGTGTGTGGGGCACATTACAATGGAAGATTTTAATGGCCAATATGTGTGTCACTTGTGTGTAGAAATCTTCGAACTGCAGTTTCTGTCTGTCTGTCTGTCTGTCTGTCTGTCTGTCTGCATGATAATTTGTTTCTTACAATAGTTGCAGAGCACTTATTGATTCCGTAGAGATTGTCATGTTTGCATGCTGCTGAGAAGTATATCGTGTTTGCAAGAAATTAAATGTATGTTATACTCGTTCTAAATGCAGTCATTTTCACACTTATGTTCATTTTTGTTGGCAATCATTTTAAGTGCTATTTATCACATAACTTTGCTTGTATTCAGTGTAATACAGTCATCTCATAATTTCTTATATGTACACACGTGTAATAACGTCTGGAAGGATTCTGATTGGTGGAGAGAATAATCCTTATAATTTGTAAATTGAACTGTAGATTTATGCATATTTCGAGGTGAATTTGGTACATAACGTTAACGATAAGGCAAATTTGACGATTTAAAGGAAGTCTCGGCGCAATAATAAGGATTTGAAATTTGATTGACATCTCTAAAACATGGATTTTGACACCTGAACCTGTACAACACTGTCAATCTGATTGTATGAATAAATAGAGAGATCTATTGAAGATGCAAAACTTTGCTTGTCTACTGTTATTAGTAGTGGTAACAATTTTGTATCTTCAATGAGCTTGTTTGATCAGTCAATGTCTGTCCGTCCGTCCCTCCATCAACAGTACTTACAATGGCACCTCGTCCTAAACTGCTATTCCAATTTTGAAATAATTTCCCAGAAATGTTCGATTGGTCTCAATCTACCAAAGTTTCTCAAATAATTGGTTCAGCCAAGTGTAATTCTCAGACTCGACCAATCAGATCACATGAGGTCGAGTTAGAGATGTGAGAAAAGTTTTATAACCTTGGCCCCATATCACTTGAGTTTTGTGTGTGTGTGTGTGTGTGTGTGTGTGTGTGTGTGTGTGTGCGTGTGCGTGTGCGTGCGCGTGCGCGTGCGCGTGCGCGTGCGCGTGCGCGCGCGCGCGCGTGCGTGCGTGCGTCACATGGGTACTGTATGTGCGAGCCCAGGTTGTGTGTGTGTTTTACGTTTATTTATCGTCGCTACCGGTTGCCCATATGAGTCACACCTCCTGAAGAGATTAGTAATTTTAGATTTTTGGAGGATAGTGCAATGATACAGACAGAGACCCATTCCAGAGTCTCCAATGGTTCTTTAACGTGCACGATGTAAAGCACCGACACGAGAAGTCCCATATGAAAGACTTAATTTTATTAGTCAGGCGGGGGATCGAACCTGCGATCCCTAATCGTTGAGATTTGAGAAAAGTTTTATAACCTCTGACACATGTGCATAGATTTCAATATTTACACTCCATGACCTACTGATCTGATTTCCTGTCTTGAAACTTTCACTATGCAAAGTATTCCATGCAAATTTCAATATTGACCTTTAATGACCATTGACCATTTTTGATCTACAATCTTGTTTGTTTGAGTAGCATGAAATTTGGACCCTGTGTACAGTTTTGCAAATAGATTACAATATTGACCAATCAGGAAGCATCTGTATGATGTCTAGTTGTGCAGATTGTAATCCTGTTACAGTGGAGCGATTTTTTAGCAGATTTACGTTTTACACGAAGCCTATCCGTTCTTCATCTCCAAAACCCATGGTAGATTTATACAAGACTTGTCAGGATGCATCGGTATGATGTGTCAGTTCATTCTGGTTGGATGCCTTGTCCGGCGGTATGATGTGTCAGTTCATTCTGGTTGGATGCCTTGTCCGGCGGTATGATGCATCAGTTCATTCTGGTTGGATGCCTTGCCCGGCGGTATGATGCATCAGTTCATTCTGGTTGGATGCCTTGTCCGGCGGTATGATGCATCAGTTCATTCTGGTTGGATGCCTTGCCCGGCGGTATGAATGCATCAGTTCATTCTGGTTGGATGCCTTGCCCGGCGGTATGATGCATCAGTTCATTCTGGTTGGATGCCTTGCCCGGCGGTATGATGCATCAGTTCATTCTGGTTGGATGCCTTGCCCGGCGGTATGATGCATCAGTTCATTCTGGTTGGATGCCTTGCCCGGCGGTATGATGCATCAGTTCATTCTGGTTGGATGCCTTGCCCGGCGGTATGATGCATCAGTTCATTCTGGTTGGATGCCTTGCCCGGCGGTATGATGCATCAGTTCATTCTGGTTGGATGCCTTGCCCGGCGGTATGATGCATCAGTTCATTCTGGTTGGATGCCTTGCCCGGCGGTATGATGCATCAGTTCATTCTGGTTGGATGCCTTGCCCGGGTGGATACTTATTAGTAATACTATTACCAGTAACTTCTACGGGTGTCTGTATAAAACAGATGAACATTTTGAGCAAGTATAATAAAATGATGTTCTCTAATATATCTTACCACAATGTTTCTGTCGTGGAGTTTAGTTCATTGCTGAATCACAAGACACCTTTTCAAGCTGCGCCAATCGTACAAAACTGAATGTTTTATTACCGCTGCAGTTGTCCTTAGAAATGACACATACATGTAGACATGCAGTTAAATAATCAACACCTATCACCCATCCAGATCACAGACAATACGGTGTAACTACTAACGTACTACTTCATAATGCTATATATGACTTTTATTGTAATTACCGTATATCCCTGGCCATAAGTCTACCTTTTTCACAGAAATGTGATGAAAGTACTATATTTATTTGTTGGAACTTTGTTTATGTTGTTTAATTTGATTTAATATACCAGGTAACAATTTCCGTAGACAATTATTTATATTATAAACCATAGAAAAACAAACTGTTAGGCTGTCCGATTAGCGCAGTGGTTAGCGTGCTCGCTTCTCACCAATGAAACCCGGGTTCGGTCCTCGGACCGGGAAGTATGCGAGATGGTACGGTGGTCGCCAGATCGGACAGGTGGGTTTTTTCCGGTTACTCGGTCTCCGGTTTCATCCCACATGAATGCCCACATATACGCTTTCATCTGAACCAACACGAGTGATTAATATAAGTTGTTGAAACTTGCTTCGCAATCGTTGTAAAATAAATAAAGTTTAAAAACAAAACGTCATAAATGTACATACATCGGTGTAGTTTTGTATGGTTAATAATAGAATATTCAACCAGATATCTCAACTTTAGCTCAGTTTCATTCAAGAATGAGAGAAAAAACTATTGTTAATCAGAGAAAAATACCATTGCTGTAACAAATGTCTACAAGTCCATCAAGTACCCTCGACTTGTGGAAGGATCTTTGGGAAGAGTCGTCTAATGTTGTAAGAACTTGTGGCTCCACCCATGTTTGCTTTCTTTGCATATATTGTATGTAGATTCTTTGCATATATTGTATGTAGATTCTTTGCATATATTGTATGTAGATTCTTTGCATATATTGTATGTAGATTCTTTGCATATATTGTATGTAGATTCTTTGCATATATTGTATGTAGATTCTTTGCATATATTGTATGTAGATTCTTTGCATATATTGTATGTAGATTCTTTGCATATATTGTATGTAGATTCTTTGCATATATTGTATGTAGATTCTTTGCATATATTGTATGTAGATTCTTTGCATATATTGTATGTAGATTCTTTGCATATATTGTATGTAGATTCTTTGCATATATTGTATGTAGATTCTTTGCATATATTGTATGTAGATTCTTTGCATATATTGTATGTAGATTCTTTGCATATATTGTATGTAGATTCTTTGCATATATTGTATGTAGATTCTTTGCATATATTGTATGTAGATTCTTTGCATATATTGTATGTAGATTCTTTGCATATATTGTATGTAGATTCTTTGCATATATTGTATGTAGATTCTGTATATATTGTATGTAGATTCTTTGCATATATTGTATGTAGATTCTTTGCATATATTGTATGTAGATTCTTTGCATATATTGTATGTAGATTCTTTGCATATATTGTATGTAGATTCTTTGCATATATTGTATGTAGATTCTTTGCATACATTGTATGTAGATTCTTTGCATACATTGTATGTAGATTCTTTGCATACATTGTATGTAGATTCTTTGCATACATTGTATGTAGATTCTTTGCATATATTGTATGTAGATTCTTTGCATACATTGTATGTAGATTCTTTGCATACATTGTATGTAGATTCTTTGCATACATTGTATGTAGATTCTGTGTCGTAATAGAGCAAAATAAAATATGATTAAACAATAAGATCCAGCTTAAAATGAGCATTTTCAAGCCAAAAGTTAACACTCGACTTATGGCCGAGGTCGACTTATGGCCGGGAATATATGTTACTTCATTTATTCACATTCATGATTTTATTGCTATAGTGGGTGGGGAAGCGTACATTGTTTGCATATAATATAATATAAAATTATGATCAATTATTTCTACATAAGTTTGATATAATATTTTCATGCTTACCCTACCCATCTTATGTTTCCATGTCAAGTGTACCTCGTCAATGCCATTTAAATACAGTTACCATGTCACTCACCGGCTCATACTTATATATGAACAATTGCAAGCTATCAGATCCTCGGTAGTCATTTGGACACGTTTTGTTACGCATGTACTTAACCTGTCAAAAACTGTGCTTGTTAATTAATTAAATTGCATATCCATGTATTTTGTTACACCTTTATTTGTTTAAGCAAAGTCATATGTCACAGTGAAACCCGTAATTCTGTAGATGTGTTTAGCTCGCCCGAGCTTCATAAATTTTGATAAAACTTAGTGTGGAGCGTTGGCGGAAACCAGTAGATCTGATATTCAATATGGCATCCATGGTGGCCATCTTGAAAATCTATTTTCGACTTCTCCTGCACTTCTTGGTAAATTTTGATGAAACTTGGTCCGGAGACTTGGGGCAACTAGTAGATAAAAAAAATTGCCACATTTATTCTGATCCCAAATTCAAAATGGTTGCCATCTTGAAAATATATTTTAAGTATTTATTTATTTTAACTCTGCATGCTGGGTAAAATAAAAGCTATAAATAGTTAAATTGTAGTAGGTGACAATTCATTAATGTATTTGTGTTATTTGTTACTGAAAACTATAAATATGTCATGGAATTTCATTAGAATTGTGTTATGACACAGTAATGACACCATTCTAATGAGATTACATGCCATATTTGACTGATATTTTCACCGCTAGTATGCAAAGAGTTAATTTTGATGAAAGTTTATGCAAATTTATTTTAGCTCAATTGCGAAACAAGTTCTTACAACTTATATTAATCACTCTCGAGACCTCATTCCCGATGGAATCCATCGCCACGAGGGAGAGAGAAGAGGCAACGTGGAAATTAAATGCCTTGCCTAAGGGCACAATCGTAACGGCTCCAGCAGGACTCGAACTCCGCTGGAGCCGTTATGATTGTGCCCTTAGGCACGGCATTTAAATTCCACGTTGCCTCTACTCTCCCTCGTGGCGATGTGTGTGTATGCGCGCGAACACCAACGTTTTGGTTGAGGTTTGTACCTGGGCAGTGTTGGGTTAATGTAAAATCTAACATGTCTACGTCCCCGCGAGGGGTTCGACATTAAAGGAAGATAGATAGAACTCTAACCAAGATAACACCACATACAAGAGAGGACAAAAATCTGATATGAAACAAAACTCGTTCAACTATTTATCCATATGAAAATGTGTGGTATTTAACAATGTATTGTATCAAATGTCATTATGTATTGATAAATATGTACTTAATTGAAATTTGCACATTTATTATATTTCATGTGCGTAATAAATGTGGTTTTTACACAAAAGGTTGATTTTCCTTGTGATTTTATATCCTTCTGGTCCTTAATATGTTTTGCATTACAAAATATATTTTTTGTTACTTTATTGACATGAAAAATTACCTTGCCTGGACAGAAATTAGACAGAAATCAAAATTATGGAGAGAATTGTTTAGCTAGAATTAATAGTGTTGCACCTGGTGTCAGCATCCGCATGCAGTGTTGCACTTGGTGTCAGCATCCGCATGCAGTGTTGCACCTGGTGTCAGCATCCGCATGCAGTGTTGTCACCCTGGTGTCAGCATCCGCATGCAGTGTTGCACCTGGTGTCAGCATCCGCATGCAGTGTTGCACCTGGTGTCAGCATCCGCATGCAGTGTTGCACCTGGTGTCAGCATCCGCATGCAGTGTTGCACCTGGTGTCAGCATCCGCATGCAGTGTTGTCACCCTGGTGTCGACATTGCCATCAGTGTGACCCTGGTGTCGACCCGGGTATCGACATTGCTATCGCTGTGACCCTGGTGTCGACATTATCATCTGTGTGACTCGGCATTGCTATCGCTGAGACCCTGGCTTCGGCAGCATTGTCATCTGTGTGACTCGGCTATCGGCATTGCTATCGCTGAGACCCTGGTTTCGGTAGCACTGTCATCTGTGTGACCCGGGTATCGGCATTGCTATCGCCGAGACCCTGGCTTCGGCAGCACTATCATCAGTGTGACCCGGGTATCGGCATTGCTATCGCTGAGACCCTGGCTTCGGCAGCACTATCATCAGTGTGATCCGGGTATCGGCATTGCTATCGCTGAGACCCTGGCTTCGGCAGCACTATCATCAGTGTGATCCGGGTATCGGCATTGCTATCGCTGAGACCCTGGCTTCGGCAGCACTATCATCAGTGTGACCCGGGTATCGGCATTGCTATCGCTGAGACCCTGGCTTCGGCAGCACTATCATCAGTGTGACCCGGGTATCGGCATTGCTATCGCTGAGACCCTGGCTTCGGCAGCACTATCATCAGTGTGACCCGGGTATCGGCATTGCTATCGCTGAGACCCTGGCTTCGGCAGCACTATCATCAGTGTGACCCGGGTATCGGCATTGCTATCGCTGAGACCCTGGCTTCGGCAGCACTATCATCAGTGTGACCCGGGTATCGGCATTGCTATCGCTGAGACCCTGGCTTCGGCAGCACTATCATCAGTGTGACCCGGGTATCGGCATTGCTATCGCTGAGACCCTGGCTTCGGCAGCACTATCATCTGTGTGACCCGGGTATCGGCATTGCTATCGCTGAGACCCTGGCTTCGGCAGCACTGTCATCGCTGTGATCCGGGTATCGGCATTGCTATCGCTGAGACCCTGGCTTCGGCAGCACTGTCATCGCTGTGATCCGGGTATCGGCATTGCTATCGCTGAGACCCTGGCTTCGGCAGCACTATCATCTGTGTGACCCGGGTATCGGCATTGCTATCGCTGAGACCCTGGCTTCGGCAGCACTATCATCAGTGTGACCCGGGTATCGGCATTGCTATCGCTGAGACCCTGGCTTCGGCAGCACTATCATCTGTGTGACCCGGGTATCGGCATTGCTATCGCTGAGACCCTGGCTTCGGCAGCACTATCATCAGTGTGACCCGGGTATCGGCATTGCTATCGCTGAGACCCTGGCTTCGGCAGCACTATCATCAGTGTGACCCGGGTATCGGCATTGCTATCGCTGAGACCCTGGCTTCGGCAGCACTATCATCTGTGTGACCCGGGTATCGGCATTGCTATCGCTGAGACCCTGGCTTCGGCAGCACTATCATCAGTGTGACCCGGGTATCGGCATTGCTATCGCTGAGACCCTGGCTTCGGCAGCACTATCATCAGTGTGACCCGGGTATCGGCATTGCTATCGCTGAGACCCTGGCTTCGGCAGCACTATCATCAGTGTGACCCGGGTATCGGCATTGCTATCGCTGAGACCCTGGCTTCGGCAGCACTATCATCAGTGTGACCCGGGTATCGGCATTGCTATCGCTGAGACCCTGGCTTCGGCAGCACTATCATCAGTGTGACCCGGGTATCGGCATTGCTATCGCTGAGACCCTGGCTTCGGCAGCACTGTCATCGCTGTGATCCGGGTACCGTTGCATTCGTATGTACAAAAAAAGGAAAACGAACAAAATGGCGTTTTTATATTTTGTAAATGAGTCTATAGATGGTCTGTGTATAAAAATTAGTTGGTTCTGTGGCACGGAGGTAACATGGCTAGGCTAATAACCAGTTAGTTTATACACATATTTGAGCTCGATTGCGAAACAAGTTCTTACGATGTGGAACTTAAATGACTTGCCTAAGGGTACATTCGTATCGGGAGTCCGGGTCTTTCGCACATGAAGCGAACGTGCTCTCGCGACTTCCTAACAACCAGTTCTGGGAGTTTGAATCACATCTATCGCTTCTAATTTTCTATTAATATTTTTAATTTATCTTACACGAAACACTTCACGGACACAATAAAATGTGACCTATTAACTTTAAAGTGCAAGACCTGTTTCTTTGTTCAAGCCGCAATATTTATGTTATGTTATATTTCGGGTTTTACGCCTGCATCAGCACCATTTTGGGCTATATCGCCGACGGGCAGTTTACCTAGCAACACCTTTCCTGGGCAGGCTCCAGCGGTTAACCAGTACTTGGGTGCACCAACCTCCGTAAGAAACTGCCAACTTTTTCATATAAATGAGACGGCCTGAGCGGGGCTGAAACCCGTGACCATCAGTGATGATAGGTTACAGTGGTTTAATATTTATATATACATAAAATTATATTACTGTATTTTACAACTGTGTCTTATTACCTGTATTATATCAAGTATGCTAGTATGCTATGTTACTTATTTTGTGAAAGAACAGCGAACTGGGGCATATAAAATATGAAGAAAAAACACAAAATAGTCCACCACGGTATTCGATCCCATGACCTCAACAGACATATTTTATTTAACAAATAGCTCAACTCGCTATTTAGTTGTGCTTGTGTTTTAGCTACAAATAATGCAGATGGTCTCGAGAGCGATTACTATAAGTTGTAAGAACTTGTTTCGCAATCGAGCTAAAATAAATTTCTATAAACTAAACTAATGCAGAAATACCTTACCTTTACTGTTTACAACAGCATAATACATGTAAACAACCCCAATTTAAGTTTGTAGACCTGTGTGTTTTACGTTTATTTATCGTCGCTACCTGAAGAGATTAGTCATTTTAGATTTTTGGAGGATAGTGCAATGATACAGACAGAGACCCATTCCAGAGTCTCCTCTGGTTCTTTTTACGTGTACGGTGTACAGCACCGCCATGAGACCTCGGTTTAACGTCCCATCTGAAAGACTGTTAATTTTATTAGTGTCAGACGGGGGGTCGAACCTGCGATCCCTGGATTACCAGTCCAACGTGTAGACCTGTACCTATAGAGATGTATGCATGCAATACATATTTATCTTCGATATATATCAGTGTTCAGCTCATCCGAAAAGACCAACGTCCTCGTATATAAATATCTGGCTGTGACCAGAGCCATTAGCCTCGGAACAGGCGTCGATATATTTTGTCTGATCAGTCAAATAAATATATTTTAACACCGAGATTATTAATTGGGCTTTATTGAGTTTCTGATCATGTCATTTTGCCAGCAGTTAAAACGTGATAAATCGACAGACTGGAACCCAGATCACAGAGCCATTACAACTCTCATTTCAAAGGGTACACAATAACGCTCAACCGACTGCAATACCGTGACAAGGCATTTAAATGCCGCATTGCCTCCTCTCTCCCTCGTGGCGATGGATTCCATCAGGAATGAAGTCTCGAGAGTGATTAATATAAGTTGAAAGAACTTGTTTCGCAATCGAGCTAAAATAAATTTGTATAATCAAAGCCGTGACATACATTCCAAATCCAGTGAACTACATGTACAGTATATTTATAACCGCGTTACTCTAATAAATACGCTTAACTGCGTGGCTATATCGATTTTAATCCATTTAGTGGTTCGATTCAGATTGCATATACAGACATAACAAAATTAATACCTCTAAGCTTATAGTTTGTCAATATTCCACTGCCTGAATACCAGTGTCACTAAGATATTGTTTTAATTTTACGGCAATTGATTTAATTGGCCACACACAATCAAGTACATGCTTATATATAAATTGTTGCAGGAGAGCTCAGTTGTGGTAGCTTACAAACTTGAAAACAGGAATAGCAGCAAATTCAAGGTTGTACGTTTACTGTGCACCCACACCCACACCCGGATCGATATATATATTACGAGTATTGAATCAATATTTCCATCTATAGACGGATCGATCACAACAGTTTATGACGCACAGGTATATAAAGAACTGGAGTTTATAACATAATGAAAAGGAACTAGAAATATTTACAATTATGTGGACTTGAAAATGTTATATTGATATAAACCAAGTGTTTTAAGGTACATGTACGTTGTTGAACATTACTATTGTAACATAATTATTGTGGAAGTTTTCGATGGATAACCGCAGGAAATATATACTGTAAAGTGCTGACTACGTTTGTTTTAGTAATTAACGATTGCATTTTATAATAATAATTATTTCATTGTTATTTAGAGGTGTAACTGTCAGATATGGTGCAAATGTCAAATCACGCATATCAGTGAGTGATGACTAATGAACGTCAACATTTGACAAAGTAATTGTATATCGTATTCGTCTGTAGACCTACTTCCGTAAAACCTGATAATGGCGCACCTAGGCTACAGTTGGAGCAACCGAACCGGGCAGACGAAAAAGTTCAACCCGCCGTCACGTGACTGGCAACTCGACACGGCAAGATACTTAAACATTAGAGTTCAGTATTATATGCGTTACGGGTTTTCTAAGTATTTTAACCATCTCTCTGCACCAACGCATACAGCGTCTATCCGACCAGACGGTAATTGTTTCTTTCGCGCGCTCAGTGTCGTTATATCTGGTACAGAGGAAAATCACATGACAATCAGACAGGCGATAACAGAGCACGTGGAACACCATTCTGATATTTACAGAACGTTTCTCCAAAGCCGAGGTGGCATGGCAAACTACGTGCAGAGCATGCGCAGACCAAGGGAATGGGCGACGGATACAGAAATATTTGCCGCGGCAACATTTTTGAAAACGATTATTGAAGTGTGCACACAAAATAGAACGCGGAACGGATGGGACTATCAATGGCAAACTTTCGCACCGCTTAACGACCAAAACCCGTCGTTGTCAAGGATATACATCTCTCACAAGGACGAACATTTTGAACCTATTCTAGACGTTGAAATTTATAGATAGCGTCATATGTGTGGTAGCTTTTTAATTGGATTCCTCTGTTTTTATCGTTGTTTCATTGACACCATATGCAATCAACACTCATCCGTTTTCTCATATTATAATTATTAAATTATTAAATCTCGACAGATATCCAAACGTATATCCATTGGATACTTTACTGTAAAAAGTTTGTTATCAATTACATTTTAATTGATATAATTTTGATGAAATCTCATTTATCATACAGCAACATCTGGCTAGATAAGAAGTCGTGATAGCGCAGTGGAAGCGCGTTCGCTTCATGTGCGAAAGGCCCGGAGTTCGAGCCCCGCTGTAGCCGTTACGATTGTGCCCTTAGGCAAGGCATTTAAATTCCACATTGTCTCTTCTCTCTCCTTCACGCGATGGATTCCATCAGGAATGAGGTCTCGAGAGTGATTAATATAAGTTGAAAGAACTTGTTTCGCAATCGAGCTAAAACAAATTTGTATAAACTAGGCTAGATAAGAACAGTAAAATCAAAGGATTCCAACTAAAACGACCAATTTACATTTCGGGATAAATCGGACTTTATCTGACACGGGAAGTAATAGAAAAACCAGCAATGTCATTTAGTGAAAACAAGTGTTTAAAAATTGATGGCGCCTATAAATAACCACTCAGGGTACCGTGTGATGAACCACTCAGGGTACCGTGTGATGAACCACTCAGGGTACCATGTGATGAACCAATCAGGGTACCGTGTGATGAACCACTCAAGGTACCGTGTGATGAACCACTCAGGGTACCGTGTGATGAACCACTCAGGATACCGTGTGATGAACCACTCAGGATACCGTTTGATAATGTTGTAGTAATATACTATTGCTGTGTGAAGTTGATTCCATGTTTTGCACCAGTCATAGTAGATTATGTGTCTACGTATGTACTGCACGCACCGAGTTCGTGGTTAGCCTGGGTTCCAGTCTGTCGCTGTTTCAATTTTTAACATCTGGCAACATGTTGATATTATCAGAAACTCAATACGGCCCAATTAGTGGTCTCGGTGTTAAACTATATTTATTTGACTGACCATGCAACATAGATCGACGTCTGTTCCCAGACTAGGTTGTGGTATGAACCGACATGCATCATCGTCAGGGCTGAAACAGTATGTAATGTTAATTGTATGAGCGCATTATTTGCGTTGTTTGGATTTTGCTGTCAACCGACAAAAAAGGTCATTGTAATTTACGAATTTTAATGTGATGTTACAACCGCCTCGAAGACATGTACTTGATTATGATTTGTGTTCATACGTATATCCTCATTTAACCAATCTTGAAGTATACTAACTGTATAACTACATATGGTATACCAGAAAACAATGCAATTTAATAACTGCCTTAGTTTGATGTGTGCATATCTAGATATTGATACAATAACATAGTCACATGTGTCCATACATATGTATGTGAATATATATTGATTTTCTTAATTGATGCCATTGATGAATTATGATTTCAATTGTTGATTATTTGCACTCGATGTCTTAGAGGACTAAATTATAGTTAACACTTAATATTACTAGTTGTACTTTAAATATATTTAATGGGTCCAAATCACAGATATCACAAGGCAGTTGAACAAAGGATTGACACTATATAATGTTGATCCAGATCACAGGCTACCCATCAGTTGAAGGCGTGACCAAATTGCAAAATAGATTGACATTATCAAATGTGCAGAATTGCCCACTAGAACTGCAGAACTGGACCCAGACAGCCATGTCATGAACACACTATGTATAAGGTGGAGGCCTAGTTAGTGCTTGTTTCTATCGAGACACCATATCTCGTGAACTGGTTGATTGTGTTTGTAGAACGGTGGACTCGAACACTAAGATTAATAATTAAACAAAAGATTGTGACACTTGTTGTTCCAACCCACAACAACACACAAACACAAACAACCACCAAACAACATGGATTCCCACTAACAATCGTAGGCGTGATGGTTCAACACAGGCGGTATATGATTTGCATTGGTTACCAGGTCCTATTAAGGCAAGCATGGATTCCCACTAACAATCGTAGGCGTGATGGTTCAACACAGGCGGTATATGATTTGCATTGGTTACCAGGTCCTATTAAGGCAAGCATGGATTCCCACTAACAATCGTAGGCGTGATGGTTCAACACAGGCGGTATATGATTTGCATTGGTTACCAGTCCTATTAAGGCAAGCATGGATTCCCACTAACAATCGTAGGCGTGATGGTTCAAAACAGGCGGTATATGATTTACATTGGTTACCAGGTCCTATTAAGGCAAGCATGGATTCCCACTAACAATCGTAGGCGTGATGGTTCAAAACAAGCGGTATATGATTTGCATTGGTTACCAGGTCCTATTAAGGCAAGCATGGATTCCCACTAGCAATCGTAGGCGTGATGGTTCAACACAGGCGGTGTATGATTTGCATTGGTTACCTATTAAGGCAAGAATTAATTTTAAAATACTCACTTATATGTACAACTGTTTTGTTGGAAATGCTCCTCAATACCTTATTTCAGTAAAGTCTCAAAACGCTAACTACGATCCTCTGAATCATCAGTAGGATGCTACCTTGTTCCTTATAATAAGAAAAAGACCTTCAGTGACATAAGTTTTAGTACTGTTGGACCCAAGCTTTGGAATGAACTGCCTTTGAGTCTTAGACAAAGTGAGTCAGTTAACATATTCAAGAAACATTTGAAAACTCATTTCTTCAGAGACGACTACGCATTGTTCTGAATATTCTAATGTGATTTCTCCATTGATGACTGGTTATTTAATGTTTGTGTCTAGATTGATGCACTGTTTTTATTATCTTTTAATTCATTATTGTACAACGCCATTGAATATGTATTTATATGTAGAAATAGGCGTTTAAGCAAATAAACAAGTTTCAAGTTTCATGGAGGGCTAATCTGGGTTCCAATCTGCCGATTTTTCACTAATTTACTTCTGGCAAAATGACGTTGATATTACCAGAAACTCAATACGGCGCAATTAATGGTATCGGTGTTAAAAATATATTTGTATGACTGACCAGGTACAATATATCGACGCCTGTTCCCTGGCTTGTGGAGGGCCTATATAGAACCACACAAGTCGCCACATTACAATGCTCTGATATGCTAATTATACAATAGATCTAAATAAGAAAACTACCAATTTCAATGTTTTTGTAGTCGTGGAGGAGCATTGTTTGCATAGTGATGGGTGTTAGGACATAGTGATGGGTGTTAGGACATAGTGATGGGTGGTAGGACATAGTGATGGGTGGTAGGACATAGTGATGAATGTGTCAAAAGTACAAGCTTTCGTGCATTTATTAAACAACTTTGTTAATGCTATTTTAATGTAAATCACTTTATATTCGCGTGAGCTTTTTTCACGAATCGGACAACCAAACTTATTTCGCGGATTAATGAATTCGCGGACAATTTAAATTTGTAAATCTTAAATACCCATGAGACTGAAAATTCGATAAACTTTGGGGAAATATCAAAAGCCAAAATAGTGTCATGCATATATAACAATGACAACCTCCTGTTAAATGCTTTATGTTGGTCCAAATTTATGAAACAAACCTTAAACCGTTTATTTCGTTCTAATCCCTTTCAGTCTACTGTTGTTAACTTATATGTAAACTGTTAATTTCTTGATTACATGTACAAATACTGAAATAAATAATGTTTAAACTAAACCGTTTTTGCTCAACATAATCAGACGTAATAAATGAAGAGTATCGAACATTGGCTTTACTCGAATTGAACATATTTGTCTAATACCAACGAGTCCTGGTAGTATTGCCCATAACCTGACCGTGGACACAGCTTTCAATAGTGAGATAAGCCTATAGTTTTTCATGAAGCAAGCGTGATCTCGATCTTTGCATAACAGTGTAATGTACGAACGTTTTTGAGACTCACCAGACTCACCTTTCACAAGAAACAAAACACAACTGAAAGAGCGATTCCAAAATATTACCCAACAGATGAAAGAACCTAAGATAGAATAATGCAATAAGACCATAACTCCCTGGCGGTTTAGAAGAATCAATATTTTTTAAGCTAGACAATATTTCTGACGTAGTAATAGGACTTTCTAGATTAGTGTTATATTCTGTGGAAATTTGTGGCAGGTTATTCCAAAAATGGTCATTTAGATTTGTATCTACTGGGTCCGAAGATTAAAGTGTTGTTTATAGATGTGTGTGTTACACGGCATAGTGAAAGAACTAATTAACAAAGTGATGTACGTGCCTATCCTTTAAAGGCGCATCTATTGAAGCACATGCACAGGAATGACACTGCAGCGGAAAGAAGGTACAATACCGCCCATAACAGAACGATATCAGTCATTATTACATACTAGTTGTGTTCCACTACAAGAGGACAATGATAACGTGAATGGTGTGGTGCTTACGTTTATTTATCGTCGCTACCGATTGCGCATATGAACGACGCTTCCTGAAGAGATTAGTCATTTTAGATTTTTGGAGGATAATGCAATGCTACAGATAGAGACCCATTCCAGAGTATCATCTTGTTCCTTTACGTGCACCATGTAAAGCACCGACACGAGACCTCGGTTTAAAGTTTCAACTGAAAGACTGTTAATGTTATTACTGGACTACAGATCCGTCTGTGAAAACGTTTATGACAATAATGAAGACGATAGTGACTGTCGATGTACAAGATTAACTGGCGCTTAGTGAGAGATTCACTAATTCAAGAAATATTTGGTAGGCAATAATACGTCATAACTGATCCCGCTTGGATAAGAATTTCGCAAGCATATAGTCTGTGCCATTTCATATTTGTTAGGGCTTGGCAATTATACGAATACGAAATAAAACAACGACATCACTCTAAATACATTACGACAAAGTTGTGAGATCGTAAGATAATTCTACGAGCGCTGCCTCTGTAATGTGAGCTTTCGGATAGATTCTGGCCCTGGTTAGCCTTGGAACAGGCGTTGGTATATGTTGCTTGGTCAGTCATATAGATATATTTTAATACCGAGATCATTAATTGAGCCGTATTGAGTTTCAAGATAAATGCTATTGTATAAATACTTTGTTTACGGATGACATGGCCAGTTTTGGTAGATTACCACAGGATCTGCAAACTAGCCTTGGTGCATATTGTACCGTGATACTGGGGACTAGAGGATAATATAATTATTGTGAAAGCAGAAGAGAGGGAGAGGGGAGGGAGAGGATGGAGGTTGTGTGTTATATTTGACGTGAATATTTTATCATGAATCATGATCGTGCCCACTGCATATCATTTTGAACATGTTGAAAGTCATAGGTGACCCGGCATCAGCGGTGACGAACAGTACATAGGTTACCCGGCATCAGCGGCGACGAACAGTAAATAGGTGACCCGGCATCAGCGGCGACGAACAGTAAATAGGTGACCCGGCATCAGCGGCGACGAACAGTAAATAGGTGACCCGGCATCAGCGGCGACGAACAGTAAATAGGTGACCCGGCATCATTAGCGACGAAAAGTAAATAGGTGACCCGGCATCAACGGTGACGAGCAGTAAATAGGTGACCCGGCATCAGCGGCGACGAGCAGTAAATAGGTGACCCAGCATCATCGGCGACGAAAGGTAAATAGGTGACCCGGCATCAGCGGCGACGAGCAGTAAATAGGTGACCCGGCATCAGCGACGACGAACAGTAAATAGGTGACCCGGCATCAGTGGCGACGAGCAGTAAATAGGTGACCCGGCATCAGCGGCGACGAACAGTAAATAGGTGACCCGGCATCAGCGGCGACGAGCAGTAAATAGGTAACCCGGCAACACACGTACGGCGACGAAGAGTAAATAGGTGACCCGGCATCAGCGGCGACGAACAGTAAATAGGTGACCCAGCATCATCGGCG
Source organism: Archivesica marissinica (assembly GCA_014843695.1). NCBI lineage: Eukaryota > Metazoa > Mollusca > Bivalvia > Venerida > Vesicomyidae > Archivesica > Archivesica marissinica. The sequence continues at coordinate 47,655,789 of CM026398.1, read as the reverse complement.
ACGAAAAGTAAATAGGTGACCCGGCATCAGCGGCGACGAGCAGTAAATAGGTGACCCGGCATCAGCGACGACGAACAGTAAATAGGTGACCCGGCATCAGTGGCGACGAGAAGTAAATAGG
>CM026398.1:47581578-47654668 GCA_014843695.1 Archivesica marissinica | reverse complement strand
CCCGGCATCAGCGGCGACGAACAGTAAATAGGTTACCCGGCATCAGCGGCGACGAACAGTAAATAGGTTACCCGGCATCAGCGGCGACGAACAGTAAATAGTTTACACGGCATCAGCGGCGACGAACAGTAAATAGGTGACCCGGCATCAGCGGCGACGAACAGTAAATAGGTTACCCGGCATCAGCGGCGACGAACAGTAAATAGGTGACCCGGCATCAGCGGCGACTATGTTTAACACATGTATATGCAGACGTCTCTGATCACATATTGCCAGTTTCAAATAGTAACTAACGCACAGAAACTAGACATCCATTCGGGAGCCGAGTGATTCATTCCAGGATCAAGTCACGATAACCTATTTTACTGTTCGTCGCCGCTGATGCCGGATCACGGTAATTAATGTGTGAGCAGGCGACAGTTTTACACCTTTTCTCAAAACATGTGTATGTGTTAAAACTATAAAGAGTTGCTATTTGAGAATCTGTCATTTTAAAACCATAGATCAATTTTATATCATCAACGTTCGACATCTCCATCACGTAATATGGTAAGTCATGAATAAAGCAAAAACATAGCTATTTCGTTGTACATGTATTGGATAGAAAGAAATCGCATTTTCCTCCACTGGTAGAACCAACAAGGCAAAAGTACACAATCAATGTATACGCATGTTGTGGATTAGATCATATAAGTTATGCAAGCAGTACATCAGTCTACATGGTCTCATACTGTATTACTAGTACATAAAACACAACTTGTCCGATTAGCACACTCGCTTCTCACCAATGCAACCCGGGTTCGATCCTCGGACAGGGAAGTATGTGAGATGGTACGGTGGTCTCCAGATCGGACATGTGAGTTTTCTCCGGGTTCCTCCCACACGAATGATCAGATATTCGCTTTCATCAGGGCCAACGAGACTGATTAATATAAGTTGCTAAAACTTGCGTGGCAATCGTTGTAAAATAAATACAGTTTAAACTTTAAACAATCTTGTTGTTACTTTTCTACTACATTATACAAATGTAATAACAATGCTTTGAAGCGGTTTCAATCATATATTTGTGATATAAAGCAAACTCTTTCTATAAAGGACGTTTTATCTGAAAACAAAACTGTTAATTGTGGAGTTCCACAGGGCTCACTATTAGGACCACTTTTATTTGTACTTTTTATTAATGACTTACCATTTATGTTTTCATATACAATCAGTGGTATCGATTTATATGCAGATGATACTACATGACATGATATCCATACCCAGAAAGAAGTGTTAGAAACAATATTACAACAGGCTTTGGAAGACTTGAAATACTGGTGTTTTCAAAATGGAATGAAAATTAATACAGACAAAACAAACGATTTATTTATGATGACAGCCCAGCGAAAATGTGGTTTCACTAAGCACCTACAGTCTCTCTTAAATATGAAACTATATTATTGCGGTATAATTATTGTAAATCTGACCTACATACTACTTTATTACAATTAAGGCATATATCCAACCACATTTTGATTAGTGTTCATATACAGGAAACACCACTCAGTAAATATTGACACAGTGTTGGTTCAAACTAGGGATGACAACGAATATTCGAATACCTTCCTGACCGAAAATTCGAATAGTTTAATCGTCATTCGTTGCTATCCCTAGAACTTTAAACATATTTTAATTGCCTCTTTGGGCCACACGTGCAAATCACATCGACCTTCACACATTGTCGTGCAAGCTTCCATTGCCGCTATGCATTGCATTTGTTTGAGAACCGTATTATCAAAATATAAAATGTTACATATATCTGAATTTATTAAACAAACTAAATATCATTAATCAATTGTTCATGTCTAGAAATAGCTAGATTACACTTGGCTGATAATAAATCGTTTTATTCAAAGTATGTAACCTGACTGATTAATGCTTGCAATATGCATCTATAAAGTACTTTAATTGAAACAGCGACATGCAGAAATACAATAGATTCTTTCAATAAGAAAATGAATTCTTAACTTATATAAATGTCATAAATTACTGTTCAGAAAAACGAAAATTTCCCATTAAGTAAATGAGACGACGAATATACAATTAATATCCATCAGCAGACATGCTAGAATGTTCTTTACGACATGCAAATGAATTAGTGTTATACAATAAAATCACGAGTCCATAACATTTGTCGTGATATTCGATGAGATTTATCTTAAAGTAATCCCGTAGCCGAGTGTTCAAGGAATGTGGCCCTGTATAGAAAGGTACCTCCCCCGGATGTCAGCAGGCCAGCAGAAGACTAATCATCATTTACATATTTACTCGCCCAGGTGCTCTGCGGTGGCGAGTAAAAACAAAAGCTTCGGAACCAATTCTATTTACAGTGGCCCTGTATAGAAAGGTACCTCCCCCGGATGTCAGCAGGCCAGCAGAGGACTAATCATCATTTACATATTTACTCACCCAGGTGCTCTGCGGTGGCGAGTAAAAACAAAAGATTCGGAACCAATTATATATACAGTGTCAGTGTATGGCTGTACATATAAGCTTTGTTTTGACCTGCTAACCGTGCACTGATGAAACATAAATACTCGATAAAAGAGTGTTTATGTTTTTGTTTCAGATGCAAGTTCAAATTGGTTTCATCTTTTATTAGGAGTAGTTTAGTACGATGAATGTGTGTACGTATATTACAGTAAAATGTATGCAACCTGTAACGTTAACCCTATGTCTGCTGAGTAAATAAAATCACATTTGGAAACAACATAGATCCGGATCAGTTGTGGCGTAATGCCGTATCTGATCAGGATCTATGTTGTTTGCTATTCAGTCAAGTGTTTTAGCTAGCTCCACTATCCGAATAGCAACAGCATAGAGCCTGATCAGAAAGCACGTTCTGTGCCGTCTGATCTGGCTCTATGCTGTTTGCAGACGTGATTTTTATCTGCCGCTAGCGTGCAAAGGGTTAAGACATAGTTAACACATATTGTGTCCGTCTTAATTATTTTGGTTAACACTTACATATATAATTGTTTATAGAACTGTCAACATCAGTAACAGACGGATCTGTAGTTCAGTGGTAACACGCTGGACTGGTAATCCAGGGATCGCAGGTTCGATCCTCCGTCTGACACTAATAAAATTAACAATCTTTCAGATGGGACGTTAAACCGAGGTCTCGTGTCGGTGTTTTACACCGTGCACGTAAAAGAACCAGCGGAGACTCTGGAATGGGTCTCTGTCTGCATCATTGCACTATCCTCCAAAATCTAAAATGACTAATCTCTTCAGGAGGCGTCGCTCATATGGGCAACCGGTAGCGACGATAAATAAACGTAAAACACACTCAACATCAGTAGAAACAGAGTTGAAAAGACACTATCAGATTACCATCAAACCATTTCTCAGTCCTCTCCGCTGCGAATACAACGCACACATAATTTAAATAACTATTTTTATAATTGTAGCAAGGTGTACTGTTTTTAGCCATGTCAAGCGCTTATTATACAAACCTACTTTGTTTGAATGGTCCATGTCATACTGTAGTAGCAGTTGTATCTGTCTAGTGTCATTATATACACACTATTCTATTGTAACCTGTCGTGTTTTGTCTGTCCACAATTGCCGTGCAATTTATTGACTTCGTACTGTTTTATGTCGCTATTTAAACAGAGGCATAATAGACTTCACACTAACAACCTAATTTAATTTTTATATTTTATTTGAAATATTTCAGATAAAAAATACTTAACATTTTCCCTCGATGCGTCAACAATATTCTTCATACTGCTTCAGCCAACGTTGTTAATTAAAAGTGTCCTCTTTATTACGTTCCTTGTTGGCCGAAGGTTCAATTTTCTTTTCTTGTTCTATGCCAGTATCCTCTTTATTAAGTTCCTTGTTGGCCGAAGGTTCAATTTTCTTTTCTTGTTCTATACCAGTATCCTCTTTATTAAGTTCCTTGTTGGCCGAAGGTTCAATTTTCTTTTTCTTGTTTGTGTTTTACGTTTATTTATCGTCGCTACCGGTTGCCCATATGAGCGACGCCTCCTGAAGAGATTAGTCATTTTAGATTTTGGAGGATAGTGCAATGATACAGACAGATGGTTCTTTTACGTTCACGTTGTAAAGCACCGACACGAGACCTCGGTTTAACGTCCCATCTGAAAGACTGTTACTATTATTAGGGTCAGACGGGGGATCGAACCTGCGATCCCTGGATTACCAGTCCAGCGTGTTACCACTGGACTACAGATCTGTCTGTTCTTGTTCTATACAATTATCCTCTTTATTAAGTTCCTTGTTGGCCGAAGGTTCAATTTCCCTTTCTTGTTCTATACAAGTGTCCTCTTTATTACGTTTGTTGTTGGCCGATGGTTCAATTTCCCTTTCTTGTTCTATACAAGTGTCCTCTTTATTACGTTCGTTGTTGGCCGAAGGTTCAATTTCCCTTTCTTGTTCTATACAAGTGTCTTCTTTATTACGTTCGTTGTTGGCCGAAGGTTCAATGTTCCTTTCTTGTTCTATACAAGTGTCCTCTTTATTAAGTTCCTTGTTGGCTGAAGGTTCAATTTTCGTTTCTTATTCTATACCAGTATCCACTTTATTAAGTTAATTGGTGGCCGAAGGTTCAAGTTTCGTTTCTTGTTCTATACAAGTGTTCTCTTTATTACGTTCGTTGTTGGTCGAAGGTTCAATTTTCGTTTCTTGTTCTATACCAGTATTCTCTTTATTTTGTTGTTGAACGTGGAAGGTTCCGTTTACTTTACTTGTTCTATATGAGTATCCTTTTTATTATATTCATTGTTCTCGGAAGGTTCCCTTTCCGTATCTTGTTGAACAATTATATCCTCTTTAATATGTGCATGTATCACGGAAGGTTCCATTTCTGTGTCTTCTTTAATTACAGCATCCTCTTTATGTTCCTTGTTCGCGGGATGTCTCGTTTCCTTTCTTGTTTTATACCAGTATAATATATTATGTTCATTGTTCACGGATGGTTCGATTTCCGTTTCTTTATAAATTGTGTCATAGCAGTATAAACAATTCTTATATATTATTATGTTCCTTGTTCATGGAAGGTTCCATGTCCGTTCTTGTTCACTACCAGTTGCTTGCCTCTTTATTATGTTACTTGGTCGTGGTCGGTCCCATTTCCATTACCCTTTCTATACCACAGGGATTCGGCACGTTTGGGGGTACTAGTATATATATTTAAGTACAGGGATTCTACTCTGTGGGCCGTCAGATTTCGCATCGATCAGTAAAATGGCCCTATCTGAAACAATTTTGTACACATCTGTCCAAATATAACGCCTATCCCGAGTCTTTATATTGTTCTTCAAATAAAACACAACTTTAAGCTGCGTGCATGTATACTTTGCAAACAATTGCCACATACATTGGCCATAGCAGGTCACATTTCCATACTAGGACACGGGTTCTGTCAGCAACAACAAAACATCTTCTGACAATTGTTTGCAAAGTATGAATTATTTAATCATGTTATTTTGTTTCAATGGTATACCGGCGGTCGATAAACACACATTTAGCATGCATACCGGCGGAAGATAAACACACATTTAGCATGCATACCGGCGGAAGATAAACACACATTTAGCATGCATGCCGGCGGAAGATAAACACACATTTAGCATGCATGCCGGCGGAAGATAAACACACATTTAGCATGCATGCCGGCGGAAGATAAACACACATTTAGCATGCATACCGGCGGAAGATAAACACACATTTAGCATGCATACCGGCGGAAGATAAACACACATTTAGCATGCATACCGGCGGAAGATAAACACACATTTAGCATGCATACCGGCGGAAGATAAACACACATTTAGCATGCATACCGGCGGAAGATAAACACACATTTAGCATGCATACCGGCGGAAGATAAACACACATTTAGCATGCATACCGGCGGAAGATAAACACACATTTAGCATGCATACCGGCGGAAGATAAACACACATTTAGCATGCATACCGGCGGAAGATAACACACATTTAGCATGCATGCCGGCGGAAGATAAACACACATTTAGCATGCATGCCGGCGGAAGATAAACACACATTTAGCATGCATGCCGGCGGAAGATAAACACACATTTAGCATGCATACCGGCGGAAGATAAACACACATTTAGCATGCATACCGGCGGAAGATAAACACACATTAGCATGCATACCGGCGGAAGATAAACACACATTTAGCATGCATACCGGCGGAAGATAAACACACATTTAGCATGCATACCGGCGGAAGATAAACACACATTTAGCATGCATACCGGCGGAAGATAAACACACATTTAGCATGCATACCGGCGGAAGATAAACACACATTTAGCATGCATACCGGCGGAAGATAAACACACATTTGTGTGATAAAACACATAGCATGCATACCGGCGGAAGATAAACACCATTTAGCATGCATACCGGCGGAAGATAAACACACATTTAGCATGCATACCGGCGGAAGATAAACACACATTTAGCATGCATACCGGCGGAAGATAAACACACATTTAGCATGCATACCGGCGGAAGATAAACACACATTTAGCATGCATACCGGCGGTCGATAAACAACATTTAGCATGCATACCGGCGGAAGATAAACACACATTTAGCATGCATACCGGCGGTCGATAAACAACATTTAGCATGTATACCGGCGGTCGATAAACAAACATTTAGCATGTATACCGGCGGTCGATAAACACACATTTAGCATGTATACCGCGGTCGATAAACAAACATTTACTGTAGCATGTATACCGGCGGTCGATAAACAAACATTTAGCATGCATACCGGCGATCGATAAACAACATTTAGCATGCATACCGGCGTCGTCGATAAACAACAGTTAGCATGTATACCGGCGGTCGATAAACAAACTTTTAGCATGCATACCGGCGGTCGATAAACAACATTTAGCATGCATACCGGCGGTCGATAAACAAACACTTAACATGCATACCGGCGGTCGATAAACAACATTTAGCATGAATACCGGTGGTCGATAAACAAACATTTAGCATGCATACCGGCGGTCGATAAACAAACATTTAGCATGCATACCGGCGGTCGATAAACAAACATTTAACATGCATACCGGCGGTCGATAAACAACATTTAGCATGAATACCGGTGGTCGATAAACAAACATTTAGCATGCATACCGGCAGTCGATAAACAAACATTTAGCATGTATACCGGCGGTCGATAAACAACATTTAGCATGCATACCGGCGGTCGATAAACAACATTTAGCATGCATACCGGCGGTCGATAAACAAACACTTAACATGCATACCGGCGGTCGATAAACAACATTTAGCATGAATACCGGTGGTCGATAAACAAACATTTAGCATGCATACCGGCGGTCGATAAACAAACATTTAGCATGCATACCGGCGGTCGATAAACAAACATTTAACATGCATACCGGCGGTCGATAAACAACATTTAGCATGAATACCGGTGGTCGATAAACAAACATTTAGCATGCATACCGGCAGTCGATAAACAAACATTTAGCATGTATACCGGCGGTCGATAAACAACATTTAGCATGTATACCGGCGGTCGATAAACAAACATTTAGCATGCATACCGGCGTCGTCGATAAACACACATTTAGCATGTATACCGTCGGTCGATAAACAACATGTATCATGCATACCGGCGTCGTCGATAAACAAACATTTAGCATGTATACCGGCGGTCGATAAACAAACATTTATCATGCATACCGGCAGTCGATAAACGACATTTAGCATGAATACCGGCGGTCGATAAACAACATTTAGCATGTATACCGGCGTCGATAAACAACATTTAGCATGTATACCGGCGATCGATAAACAACATTTAGCATGTATACCGGCGGTCGATAGACAACATTTAGCATGCATACCGGCGTCGTCGATAAACAAACATTTAGCATGTATACCGGTGGTCGATAAACAAACATTTAGCATGCATACCGGCGGTTGATAAACAACATTTAGCATGTATACCGGCGTCGTCGATAAGCAAACATTTAGCATGTATACCGGCGGTCGATACACACACATTTAGCATGCATACCGGCGGTCGATAAACAACATTTAGCATGAATACCGGCGGTAAATAAACAAACATTTAGCATGTATACCGGCGGTCGATAAACAAACATTTAGCATGCATACCGGCGGTAAATAAACAAGCATTTAGCATGCATACCGGCGTTCGATAAACACCATTTAGCATGCATACAGGCGTCGTCGATAAACAACATTTAGCATGTATACCGGCGGTCGATAAACAAACATTTAACATGCATACCGGCGGTCGATAAACAACATTTAGCATGAATACCGGTGGTCGATAAACAAACATTTAACATGCTTACCGGCGGTCGATAAACAACATTTAGCATGAATACCGGTGGTCGATAAACAAACATTTAGCATGCATACCGGCGGTCGATAAACAAACATTTAACATGCACACCGGCGGTCGATAAACAACATTTAGCATGAATACCGGTGGTCGATAAACAAACATTTAGCATGCATACCGGCGGGCGATAAACAAACATTTAGCATGTATACCGGCTGTCGATAAACAACATTTAGCATGTATACCGGCGGTCGATAAATAAACATTTAGCATGCATACCGGCGTCGTCGATAAACACACGTTTAGCATGTATACCGGCGGTCGATAAACAACATTTATCATACATACCGGCGTCGTCGATAAACAAACATTTAGCATGCATACCGCCGGTCGATAAACGACATTTAGCATGAATACCGGCGGTCGATAAACAACATTTAGCATGTATACCGGCGTCGATAAACAACATTTAGCATGTATACCGGCGATCGATAAACAACATTTAGCATGTATACCGGCGGTCGATAGACAACATTTAGCATGTATACCGGCGGTCGATAGACAACATTTAGCATGTATACCGGCGTCGTCGATAAACAAACATTTAGCATGTATACCGGCGGTCGATAAACAACATTTAGCATGTATACCGGCGTCGTCGATAAGCAAACATTTAGCATGTATACCGGCGGTCGATACACACACATTTAGCATGCATACCGGCGGTCGATAAACAACATTTAGCATGAATACCGGCGGTAAATAAACAAACATTTAGCATGCATACCGGCGGTCGATAAACAAACATTTAGCATGCATACCGGCGGTAAATAAACAAACATTTAGCATGTATACCGGCGGTCGATACACACACATATAGCATGCATACCGGCGGTCGATAAACAACATTTAACATGTATACCGGCGTCGTCGATAAACACACATTTAGCATGTATACCGGCGGTCGATACACAAACATTTAGCATGCATACCGGCGGTAGATAAACAAACATTTAGCATGAATACCGGCGGTCGATACACAAACATTTGGCATGTATACCGGCGGTAAATAAACAAGCATGTATAGCGGCGGTCGATACCCACACATTTAGCATGCATACCGGCGGTCGATAAACAAACATTTATCATGCATACCGGCGGTAAATAAACAAGCATTTAGCATGTATAGCGGCGGTCGATACGCACACATTTAGCATGTATACCGGCGGTCGATAAATAACATTTAGCATGCATACCGGCGGTCGATAAACAACATTTAGTAGGCATACCGGCGGTAAATAAACAAACATTTAGCATGCATACCGGCGGTAAATAAACAAACATTTAGCATGTATACCGGCGGTAAATAAACAAGCATTTAGCATGTATAGCGGCGGTCGATGCACACACATTTAGCATGCATACCGGCGGTCGATAAACAAACATTTATCATGCATACCGGCGGTAAATAAACAAGCATTTAGCATGTATAGCGGCGGTCGATACACACACATTTAGCATGTATACCGGCGGTCGATAAACAACATTTAGCATGCATACCGGCGGTCGATAAACAACATTTAGTAGGCATACCGGCGGTAAATAAACAAACATTTAGCATGCATACCGGTGGTCGATAAACAACATTTACTAGGCATACCGGCGGTAAATAAACAAACATTTAGCATGTATAGCGGCGGTCGATACACACACATTTAGCATGCATACCGGTGGTCGATAAACAAACATTTAGCATGCATACCGGCGGTCGATAAACAAACATTTATTATGCATACCGGCGGTAAATAAACAAACATTTAGCATGTATACCGGCGGTAAATAAACACACATTTAGCATGTATAGCGGCGGTCGATATAGATCAAGTTATTTAGTTAGGAGAAGACAACAAACCGTTTAGCTATTAACGTTTAGCGTTGTTTATTGTAAATTATCATATGTTATGTAATTTGAAAACAAATAAGTATAAGACCAGGTTCAACACCACCCAAGTCGAGTAGCTGTGTGGACCACACCACAGTAGGTTCGAATCCAACCAATGGTGTCGATTTGTTTTCATGTACGGAAGCTCTCTGGATAACCTGAGGAAGTGAGGAGGGTCAATGACTGCGGCTCTTATCTGGAGCCGGTCTGATATCCACCCGGAAATCGGCCTGTAGTCTCATACGACTATAAACCCCCCACCATACGAAAACAAAACAAATACACGTGCTTGTTATATGTGATATACACTTGCTTGTTATATGTGATAGTTTGGCACTTTAAGCATATTTACATCATTGACGACAGTTCTGTGTACTCATAAGTCGATAGTTTAATTGTCATATACGGCAATGGGTTAACAAAACTTTCCCCGAAACATTAAATCTACCAATTTAATCGTAATATTGCAGTAAATTTATTTGTTTCGTTTCTTACACGAACAATTTTGTCGATGCGGCCATTTTCATCAAAGATGACATAGGCATACATGTACGCGTAACTGGATTAAAAATGTTGATTTGGCCGCTCTTCCTGCAGTCACCGTGTAGAATAACGCGTTGGTCTTTACATATCACGAAATAGGGAGTCCAGGGTTTGTCTTCCCATTGGTTTGGACCATCAGGATACCCTATGCATGTCCCATACCTCTGTCTGCAAGGGACGCAGCCGATGTCCTCGCACTGGTTGGAATCGTACTCACCTGTTAAACAGACACATATCAGCCATATCAATATATATAATACAGTGTACGGCATGTTTTGAATGTGTTTAGTTATGTTGTGCAACAGATATCACATACCAAGAAACAATTACGAGGATATCTGGGATCAGTGGGATTTTACAGAAAATTCATTCCCCAGTTTGCTGAAATAGCCGCCCCCCTGACAGACCTTTTAAAAGGCAAGAGATCAGGGAATATTCTTACTCAGTGGAACGATAAACATCAAGTTGCGTTTGAATCATTAAAGAAGGCGTTAACCAGTAAACCCATACTGAAGGCACCTGACTTTAACCAGGATTTCGAACTCTATACTGATGCCTCCGATTTGGGAATTTCAGCGGTACTGACTGAGAGCGTTGACCAAGTCTCACACCCAGTAGCATTTTACTCACAAAAACTAATTCCACCGGAGAAAAATTATTCTACTATCGAAAAGGAATTGTTGGCGATCGTTGAAGGCATCCAACATTTTCGTATATACGTAGGCACAAGCAGAATATTCATCAATTTTGATCATAATCCACTGGTCTGGTTAAGTAAATCAAAAACGACCAATCAACGCCTCTTAAGATGGGCACTGTGTCTCTCAGAATTTAATTTGACCATTAAACATATTAAAGGGACTCAAAATATACTGGCAGATTTCCTTAGTAGAGTTCAATAATTGTGATGTGTACCGATAGGAATTCAGTAGTTTAGTATATAAACACTGCCTCTATGATTAGACTGTTGGTACCTAGCGAGAGAAATGCTATTTTTGTAATATATGATGTATTGATGTTATATTGTTTTCTCCTATATATCCGATGGAGTGAAGATTTGTAAATCGGCCGGTGGCGGGCGATTTCAAACTTCAAATTGGGTAGGGAGGATTGTGCAAAAGATAGAAAAAACAAACATCTATTTGCACGAATAAATTATTGTCATATATAAATAGAAATGTATTATATAAATACATTTATTTATTTATATATATGACACATTGTTAACCATGTAAGATTATGATTTTTATGTAATATGTATAATCGTCTGCTATTATTTTTCGAGCCTAAATTATCAGTTCTCTGTTTGCGCGGGAACAATATATTTTGACACTACCGAGTGCAGGTGGGTCAGTTATGTAAGATAATCGCCGCTTTATTGATGACAGAGAAACATGTAATAATAGTGTATAACATCACAGATGTTTGGCGCCGTTATGTCTGTTATAGATGTTAATTCTGCTATTTAAGAAATGAGAAATGATGAAGAAATTAGTGCATGTTTATCCAGCCAAGGAGGCATTAAGGAATTGATGTAACTCACGTTTAAGATATAAACTGTTTCTATGATAGTTAGAAAAATTAATATTTAAAGAAATATTAACTCTTAAATATTAAAGTCGTATTAAATTCGTGAACGGAAGATAATTAGGCCTTGTAAGAAACAATTGTTTAGGCTAATATATCTATTGGAATAGTTTGATTAAGGAAGGAAATTAGTATAGTCATAGGACTATTATGAACACATTGAAATAGTGAGGCGAATAATAAGATACGAGATATCACGAATATATGATACATGTATAGATATAAAATAAAGGCGATTGTTGTCAATTATATTATACAAAGGAAAATGATAGACTGTGTTGAGTTATAAATTATTGAAGGACGGTAGAGAAACCCCCTAGACAACTCCAGTGAGTCTACTATAGGATAGACCCTGGTTAGAGCATATATATCGGACAATATATATAAGAAGAAAGAGAGGTTAGCGACAATGTCTGTTACTAAAACATCGTTTTGTCGAATACTTCCGCTAGAAGAAAATGTATATATGCATATTGGATTGTTTTATATTTTTCATACCTGTAACATTAAGTACATCATTATGTCTAAGCATATTTAATTACAATTTCATAAACAGAACGTAAATAATTTATTCATAAAACCGAATATTTTAGAGCACAACATAACACACATGACCTGCCTGTCATTCATTTTGTAATATGTTTTTGTGTGTGTGATGTTTGAATACAGCACATCGAAACAAATGTAGGATCTTACATGAGTGGTGATTTCATACCGTATTTTATGAAACGAGTTTCGGTGTGTGTTTTACGTTTATTTATCGTCGCTACCGGTTGCCCATATGAGCGACGCCTCCTGAAGAGATTAGTCATTTTATAGTGTTGGAGGATAGTGCAATGATACAGACCCATTCCAGAATCTCCTCTGGTTCTTTTACGTGCACGGTGTAAAGCACCGACACGAGACCTAGGTTTAACGTCCCATCTGAAAGACTGTTAATTTTATTAGGTTCAGACGGGGGATCGAACCTGCGATCCCTGGATTACCAGTCCAGCGTGTTTACCACTGGGCTACAGATCCGTCTATAATATACATATGCAATTATAATAAATACTGTTGTTGATTGGTGTGTACCAATTAGTGAATATATCGACTCCTGAATTAAGTTTTAATTATTTAAATACACATATTGTGCATCTATTATTTACCCATACTGAACGAGTATCAACTGTTAGGTTCGTGCACATGCCGATACAAACTACACCCTTGCAGTTATTCTAGCTTGCATGTATTCGAAATTACCCCACCTCACAACTAGACACTAATTTCAACAATACATCGATCGAGACACACTGATAATTAGCATATGATATATCATATAGACTGGTAGACGTTACATGCTATGAACATTCATCAAGTAGCAAAGTTATTTATATGGTTCGTCATTTTAATAACATTTTCTCCAGTGCATCAAATGGCTCTATTTATTTACATATTAATGTTATTTGGTTTCATAATTTATAATTGTGGTTTATCAGATTGACAAATTGACAAATCATTCGATCAAAAATGTAATTATACAATAGCATTAACCGTTGACAAGGTTAGCCAGGGATCAATCTTTTCCGGTTTCCTGCCACTGTGGGCATGCCGTGCCTACACATTTTCTTGTGATATCCGAGCATACTTGTCTGTTTGTCTACATGTGTTTTTTTCCTCTAGAGAATATTAATTAGTTCACTGAAATATCATTGTAGTATCAATAGACTCGCTTCTACTTTAATAATATTTTATTGCATTTTTTTCCATACATTACATTACAATTATACGCACAATGAAATACATAGACAACAATATGAAATTATATTAGGATTTATTGTTATTGCTGTATACGATTTAATCTGGGGAAAAGCAATTGTGTTGGGCTAAAAGTTATGACAACTTATATTCTAGTATTTTTCATACAAAATAAACCATAACTTATATAATAATATATCTGATGGCCGAATATAATGTTGTTATAACGTAGGGTCCAACCTATTTGTGTATGTATGTAATACTTGTGATTGTGTGTATGTATACATACTAGTATTCAATAAAATATGATTAAACTAAATGAAACATTTTCTTTATAAATCGAAAACATGAAAATGTGAAAAATACAATAATGTGTGTGTGTTTTACGTTTATTTATCGTCGCTACCGGTTGCCCATATGAGCGACGCCTCCTGAAGAGATTAGTCATTTTAGATTTTGGAGGATAGTTCAATGATACAGACAGAGACCCATTCCAGAATCTCCTCTGGTTATTTTACGTGCACGGTGTAAAGCACCGACACGAGACCTCGGTTCAACATCCCATCTGAAAGATGTTAATTTTATTAGGGTCAGACGGGGGATCGAACCTGCGATCCCTGGATTACCAGTCCAGCGTGTTAACCACTGGACTACAGATCCGTCTGTAAATACAATAACAATGAAGGGTTACGTGGTGGAGGTATGAACGGTTTTTCATACCTTTTTAACTTATAAAAAGAAATATATTTAGAACTGCACAAATATATTTCTTAATTTACTTATCGCCAAAAATGCCGTAAATGCCTCAGAATGCAGCTACAACGATGTAGACTTTCAAAATATTGATGGGAGATACCCGGGACACCATAACCTAATGCTACATAGAATTGATTAATAATGAAAGCCAGACTATAATTAGGAAATTAGGTGTGTATATACATAATGCTTTTGCAAAACGAAATGAAAATCTGTATGCAGCAAATAATGTAATGTAATATTTCCAGGTACTTTCAGCTAACGCCCTAGAAATGTATGTTGTATTACTTAATGTGTTAAATAGTTAGCACACCATCCGAAGCTTAAACTTTAGGGAGCGTGGATGCTAAATGGCTAACTTACACATTGAATTATACATTAGGAAACCATTTGTTGGTCTTTCTGTTTCGTTTCGTTTAAGGTCAACGTCATATTGGTTTCATTTAAAAAAGTCTATTTATTATTAGTTATAGAGAAAATTTAAATAGCGAATGAACAGCTAAGCAATATAAATAACCTGGAACATTATAATAGTTATAGTAACTGCTACAATATAGCAATATAGCAATATTTAAAATGTGAGTAATTACTGTAAATTTATGCATACTATATGTCAAATATGATCATGAATACGTATAACCTTCTCCAAATTTATGTACAGTGTACACGTATTTATACAATGTATGCTAGTATCACTGTTTGCTATAAAGTATGCATGTATATGTCCTCATGGGCTTTTGAGCCTATTGGAATTCAGAAATAAAATATCAAATATCTACATGCAGTGTATGCCTATACATACATGGATCTTTGGGTTCCTTCCTAGCCCCACACTTCACAGACAGGTAGAGCTCACACGTGTGTGATTTGACATTATACAGTCGTGGGTACGGGCACTCCTCTTGGATTGGTTTGTACGTTCCCATGCACTGATAGTACTTAGCACAGCTGTCGTCGTCAGGAAACGACGTGTACATTCCAGGTACACACATGTGGTACGGTTTCCAGGGACTGTTGCCTGAAGTAGACATTATGCAGTTATAATTATATACAAACATCCAGGATTCTAACCATCATCACCATGGCGACCTCACCTATTTCCACTTTATACTGCTGCACACTCAGTTTCTGGCTATGACTGGAAAATCCCTTACCTTTCTTGTGTTTTGATATACAGTCTACATCCGCCATGTCGAATTCCGTCGTACCGAACCAAATACTTCGACATAACGAAATTCGATATAAACAGAGCCAGTTATATGTAAGATTGTAGTGTCTGAAACGGGACTTTGATCAGACTTCGAGATAACCGGATACTTCGATATAACCGACTTTGACATAGCGGATGTATAGTGTATACAGTCAAACATGTCTTAAGCAGCCAGTGAAGGGAATCACAGAAAGTGGCTGCTTAGCACAGGTGTCTGCTTAATGTACAATAAAACCTTATATTGGGAATCTGGAAACTGGCTGCTTAATACAGATTGGCTGCTTAACAGAGGTGACCACTAACACAGGTTTGACTGTATAGTTTACACACATTTCTTTTAGGTCGATGATAATAAATGGCACAGAAAATAATGACACAGCTGTCGCATATTGTCATTGCTATTTTAAAACAGAAACTCATATATTATATTCAGTTGTAACATTTGAACGATAAACAACACCAGCAATGATGGATACGTCACATAAGCTTCCAAGAAAAGTGTGCTTGTTGGTATTCGGGCAATTAAAATATGTGATGTCAAAAAGCCAATCATGCTGTTGAATACCAATATGAAATAATTTGCAAAATTATAAAGTAGAAAAGTACACCTAACCGCGCAGGAATACGTAAAATACAGAGACAATTCCATTTTTCACTGTTTCAAAGTGGTGTAAGGTGGAGTTTTCTTTCACTGAGAAAACTCTATCATTCATTGGAAAGCATTAAAGAAAATAAACTGTCTCATTATTAATTTAAGAAGAAGAAACAATTTTATTACACACCCACTATTAGTTTTTTTGTCTGTAACACAATTATGTACGTGAAGTCATAATAATATATAAATATATAAAGACAATATATGAAATCAAGTAGTATGATTAGATGAGGGTTGGAATGGATTAGATATGAAATGGTATTGCATATATGAATGATGTTCATCAATTTAGTACTGATATCTTCCATGTACGATAATCAAAGACATGTTTACGGATTCTGTTGGCAAAACGTTGAGAAACTATATACAGTCAAACCTGTCATAGGAAGCCAGCCAAGGGAATCGCAGAAAGTGGCTGCTTAGCAAAGGTCAAATGTATAATAAAACAAGAAATTGGGAATCTGGAAACTGGCTGCTTAATACAGGTTAGCTGCTTAATAGAGATGACCACTAACACATGTTTTACTGTACCCTTATTTACATATTGATATAGCTACAGTATTGAAGGTTGACTTGTTGGTTAATAGCATGATCCATACCATGCGCCAAAGCGTCAAACAATCAAACATTTATTATATATGTTAATTGTCTTTCAACTTAAATGTATTTGTTATCAAACCATAAAACTTGTTTGGAACAAACTGAAGCTATCAAAGTTGATATAATGCACATTGTGACCGACATAATTCATCATTTAGTTTTAATGAGGCGAATTACCCATGCAAATGACGATGAAACCATGGACATCATTGTTACTCAAACTACTAATGTGTACATTGAACTTCATAATCAATCCCGACCAAATTTGATCTTAATATGCAATTCAAGTCACTGACATGTGCAGACTGACAATAGTGTCATCCATGTATATCATCCTCATCCTCGTCATCGTCGTCATCGTCATCATCATCATCATCATCATTATCATCATAACAACAACGACATCATCAGCAGCGACAACAAGTGCAACATTTATATTGTCAATCAGCATAATTGATGAGCATAGAACATTCTAAAGTTTGAAAGATGAGCAACATACACATCTAACATAATCATTTTGAAACCTATCAATTTTGTCAATGATGGCTATATGTCATGTAAACAGTTTAATTGCGTAGCTACATGATTACTCATGATTCAGTAGTTATTAGTAGTTAGTTTTCATCTTTTTTCAAGTATCATCTATGTACGTACATATAATCTATTTAAACCTCACTGTGATATGTTATACAAGACTGATTCATGGTCCTAGACTCTGCAGAGAAGAGACGAAGTGGAACATCTATGTCCCTTGGCCACATTTCTAGTTTTGATATAACTACTATAATCGACTATTTTGTTTGTCAGAGAAATAATGTTGTATGTGTTTTATCATGTGATATGTTTCTAGTATTATATTTGTAAGTGACTTATAGGCCCATTGGGCCGAGTGTATTTAATTGTATAATTTATATGTAAATATTGTCTGATATGTACACATGTCATTATAATAAACAAATTACTTACTTACTTACTTACTTTTTACTTACTTACTTACTTACTTACTTCCTGTACATTGCATTGCTATGCAGTATTTCATTAATGTATGTCTTTAATTAAACATATATTCACAGTAGTGATGTCACAGCGAATATCAAGCAATTAATAACATTTAAAGCGTTCACTTTAACATGAAGCTGATAGCTGGTTGTTTGGTTAATTTACATAAATGACATACACAGGTTCAATAACAAAATATATTAACGGAATTTAAAAATTGTGAATTAAAAATGATGTAGATTTTGTACCTGTTGTAAATGTAAATAGTCGTGCTATACCTGACATGATTTATGTTTCGTAATTAGTCATTTAGTGTCGTATGTGCTGACGTGTATAATTACGTTGTCATTCTTATATGGTCTTGTTATAATACATAGGATGTATGTAACCGGGCGTTGCCTAACTCTTGACAGATGTTGTGTTTGTCATACTCTTAAGATATAAATAGAAAGCGAAGACATATTTCATGATTTAAATATATTTATAAACAGAAATCGGTGCTTAATGGCGGTAGGGCAGTTGTGGAGCGGTCAACTCGATTATTTCTGGTCGATGTGCCTGTGGCGACACGAGATCGACACCTGACTAATTAAGAAATAATAAGTATCAACCGTGGTATATCGCAGAATAACCCGAGTTTGAGGTTCTTATGCGTAGACATATATCACGAAGGCCGAAGAACGACAAACGAGGGTTATTCTGCGATATACCACGGTTGATACTTATTATTTCGATTCTAACACGACTTACTTCTAATAATTTTAGGCGAAAATCAAAGGAGTATTTTCTTCAAATGCGGTGCTACTCCGCTGCATTTGGCTTTCGAAAATTCCTCCCGCGTAAGGGGTGATGACGTTATTTTTTATGGAAAATATCAATCTAGTGCATAAATGAACAAAAGTTGTAACTGATCAATAATTTTATTTATTTTGTCAAATAAAACTGTAAAGAATAGTACTGAAATGTTACTTAAAAGAAAAACAAGACGGACAAGAGATTATCTGATTCTAAAAATAGCTCACTTCCGCGAATTCCCACGGTAGTATTTACAAACATCACGTGACTTTCATTCATAAAACTTTACACGCATTGTATAAATGGAATAGCCAAAACACGGTGCGCGCGCAGCATAGTTCAAGGTAGGTATATCGCAGAATAACGCGAGGTAGATTTTACTCTACAACTATGTATGTTATTAGCTGGGTCGTGTTAGAATATGTAATATTCCTACTTTTAATATGATATACTGGTTTATAATTTAGATATTAATTTTAGCCTATTATTTGCCTACCACAATAATGTCTACCACCCAGGTTGATGCGCTGTGTGTTCCAGTCTGATATTACGTTTGCTGGTTTGATACGGTCACGTACCCTTATCAAACCAGACAAACCCGTATCATAACTAGTTCCTGAGAAAATAACACATGCGCACTCGGTAGTAGTTTGTTTACTTCCCGTAGCGTCTCAAGTTTGACAGATAACAGATGCTTGTAGTTTCGTGGTAATATTTCAATCATGTTCGTGCACTATTCCTGATAAATGGATAGCGGAGAGAGCATGATTTCAATTATTAAATGTTCAAATTCATATCAAAGTAATAAATACGTTATTACGTGGCTAGGTATCGACCCTCTGTAACTCGGTTCGATACCTATATTGATATGAAGCTAGTCGCGTAATAACGTCAAAAAATATATACTACGTACCGATATGGCCAATGTATATACTCCTACGTAGCTCAATCGGATGTCCAAGGTCAATGTTGTCCGTAATTAACGATGAAGATGTAAAGAAAACGCTGATAATGCTAGCACATATACTGGTATAAGGTGGAATGGCTTCTCTGTTCCTACTATTATCTCGACATGAATAATATAAAAAATAAGCAAAAATAATGCTTGGTATTGTGTTAACTATTGGCATAAATACGATATTTATAAACAGAAACGCGAGCTTTAATAACGCATTAGAAACAAATTGTGTGTGTATTATGTAACCCACATCGACAAGGGACTCGAATAATGTATGTCAATAGTTCATGCAATTATTGGTAGGGTATATATCTAGAGGTGTCTTAGAGTATTCATTACATATACACTACAGCAATTGTCCAATCATTGAACACTCGTTTGGCCTTGGTTTGGTTTTGTTGTGAAATTAAGTGACAAATGAGTGGATGTTACATATGTTATCATGAACACACTCAATCTCAAATAGTAGTGTGAGATAAATTTACACAAACGTTAGTTATGATTCATAATTTTTTATGGGTTATATACAATTCGTGTTGATCTCGAACAAGAATAAATCATACTTCTTAACTATAACCTTCGTGGTTGAGTTGTCTAGCACACCGTTGTCAGAACTTGCCTTTCCCCTCTATCAATCCTTGTGAAAGTCGTGATAGCGCAGTGGATGCGCGTTCGCTTCAGGTGCGAAAGGTCCGGAGTTCGAGCCCCGCTGGAGCCGTTACGATTGTGCCCTTAGGCAAGGCATTTAAATTCCACGTTGCCTCTTCTCTCTCCCTCGTGGCGATGGATTCCATCAGGAATGAGGTCTCGAGAGTGATTAATATAAGTTGAAATAACTTGTTTCTCAATCGAGCTAAAATGTATTTTGTATAAACTAATCCTCGAGCCTCAGGGTCGCTCCCTATCAGGGATACGCGATAAAATGATGTTATGTGAGAAAGTTGTCAGTTGCTCGCGGAGGTTGGAGAACTGAGTACGGTGCCCGAGGTTATAACACTTCACAGATCTCAAGCTCAAATGATTTGATTGGTTGATTCTGAGTTTTACTGCCAGCTGAACCAATCAGAAGCTTGAGACTGAGCTTGAGATAGGAGAAAAGTTGTATATTCTCGAGGCCAGGTTTCTATCCAGGAAATGTAGGTGATCTTCCCAACCACAACATACTGACACTGTACGACGATGCTCCAGAGTACGGCCTGTACAAATCGGTGTACAAATCGGAGGTAGGTAGAACGGTAGAAAGCTTCTGTTTCTAAACATTACATATGGGTAATTAATTACTCTGGAACAAATAGGAAGCTAAAACAGTTGTTTAGATCAGTATTTCTACTAGATCTCTGAACTGATTTCGACAATTGGGTTATTCCGGATTTCTTCTACAAGCCGTGTTAAAACAAAACTCACATGTAGCAATCAGTTCTAAACCTAGCTGTACTTGTCGTTGTCGCGTTCTGGTCGAATTATTTTTAACCATAGTCCTTTGAAATTTCAAAACTCCTATTATATTATATTAACACGGAAGCAGACAATAAAATATGATTTTATAAGAGCAAAGGCTAAAACGAATTAAACAAATGAGTTATTTATGTGGTATATTAAGTACATTTGATACCATAAAAGCATAACATCGCATCTGTGTGTGGTGTATGTGTGTGTGTGTGGTAAAGGTAACCTTTGCTGATGAATGCTTTTCTTGTAGTATTATATATTATTGTTTTGTATATATGTGTGCAATATATCAACTCTGGACATAAACTATTTGGCATTTAACCTAACGAGAAGGTCAGCAATCAAATGTTCATTTTGGGATTCTACAAAACGTTCGTCCAGACATTGAATTATATTTCAACCGAAACGACATAATTATGCTACAAACTCGCCAACAACGAAACAAATCTCTGGCCCCACAAATATAATACTTTGGTCCGATTTTTTTCAAATGAAGGAACCATTTAACTGGTGTACAGAAGGCCGGTGGGTCTATTTGGGGGTGCTCATGTACCGGAAACAATGCACCGAAGGTCACATTGCTTTATAAAGCTGGACACTCGCTTTATGACATGTGCTGTTGATCTGACTATGAATATAAACAGAAACAAAATATGTTTGCTTTACGTAATCGCTACAAGTATACAAGATGATGACCGATCTCGCCAAACTGCATACCCATTCACCAGTATACAAGAATGATGACCGATCTCGCCATACTGCATACCCATTCACCAGTATACAAGAATGATGACCGATCTCGCCATACTGCATACCCATTCACCAGTATACAAGAATGATGACCGATCTCGCCATACTGCATACCCATTCACCAGTATACAAGATGATGACCGATCTCGTCATACTGTATACCCATTCACCAGTGTACAAGATGATGACCGATCTCGCCAAACTGCATACCCATTCACAAGTGTACAAGATGATGACCGATCTCGTCAAACTGCATACCCATTCACCAGTGTACAAGATGATGACCGATCTCGCCAAACTGCATACCCATTCACAAGTGTACAAGATGATGACCGATCTCGCCAAACTGCATGCCCATTCACAAGTGTACAAGATGATGACCGATCTCGTCAAACTGCATACCTATTCACAAGTATAGAAGAATGATGACCGATCTCGTCAAACTGCATACCCATTCACCAGTGTACAAGAATGATGACCGACCTCGTCAAACTGCATACCCATTCACCAGTATACAAGAATGATGACCGACCTCGTCAAACTGCATACCCATTCACCAGTGTACTAGATGATGACCGATCTCGTCAAACTGCATACCCACACACCAGTGTACAAGAATGATGACCGATCTCGTCAAACTGCATACCCATTCACCAGTATTCAAGAGGGATGACCGATCTCGTCAAAATGCATACCCATTCACCAGTATACAAGAATGATGAATGATCTCGTCAAACTGCATACCCATTCACCAGTGTACAAGAATGGTGACCGATCTCGTCAAACTGCATACCCATTCACCAGTGTACAAGAATGATGACCGATCTCGTCAAACTGCATACCCATTCACCAGTGTATAAGAATGGTGACCGATCTCGTCAAACTGCATACCCATTCACCAGTGTATAAGAATGGTGACCGATCTCGTCAAACTGCATACCCATTCACCAGTGTACAAGAATGGTGACCGATCTCGTCAAACTGCATACCCATTCACCAGTGTATAAGAATGGTGACCGATCTCGTCAAACTGCATACCCATTCATCAGTGTACAAGAGTGATGACCGATCTCGTCAAACTGCATACCCATTCACCAGTGTACTAGATGATGACCGATCTCGTCAAACTGCATACCCATTCACGAGTGTACAAGAATGATGACCGACCTCGCCAAACTGCATACCCATTCACCAGTGTACAAGAATGATGACCGACCTCGTCAAACTGCATACCCATTCACCAGTATACAAGAATGATGACCGACCTCGTCATACTGCATACCCATTCACCAGTGTACAAGAATGATGACAGATCTCGCCAAACTGCATACCCATTCACCAGTATACAAGAATGATGACCGATCTCGCCAAACTGCATACCCATTCACCAGTGTACAAGAATGATGACCGATGTCATTCACCAACTACATACCTATCCCGCTAGACTATTGTAACCGTAATGCTGTTTACAACAAGATACAAGTGGACCTCATCCTGCTAGACTATAGTAACCGCAATGTGGCATACAACAAGATACACGCGGACCTCATCCTGCTAGACTATAGTAACCTCAATGTGGCATACATCAAGATACACGCGGACCTCATTCTGCTAGACAATAGTAACCTCAATGCGACCTACAGCAAGATACAAGTGGACCTCATCCTGCTAGACTATAGTAACCTCAATGCGACCTACAGCAAGATACACGCGGACCTCATCCTGCTAGACTATTGTAACCTCAATGTGGCATACAACAAGATACACGCGGACCTCATCCTGCTATAATATAGTAACCTCAATGCGACCTACAGCAAGATACAAGTGGACCTCATCCTGCTAGACTACAGTAACCTCAATGCGACATACAACAAGATACAAGTGGACCTCATCCTGCTAGACTATAGTAACACATTTGACGATATGAACCACAATACATTATTATCCAGTCTTCACTGTTATGATATCAGTCGAAACACTCTCGTTTGAATTGATCACGACAATATACATAGGTCGCACACCGTAGACCACAATTACATTGTGTTTGACATTACACCTACTTCATCTGTTGTTTCCCAATTTGTTAATCACGACACGAGCTATAGATCACACACCGTAGACCACACTGACATTATATTTAACACTACACCTACTTCATCTGTTGTTTCCCAACGCTTTGTTATTGGTTATATTCTAGTTAATTATCTACATTAATGATCTACCTGAACACAAATGCTCCACAGTAGGCTTGATTGTTGTTCATACACCATGCTACTCACCAATTCCACACTCTACAGAAACCCATTGAAATGCTAGACATACGATAGACCGAACTAGACTCGGTTGTTTAACCACTTTAAATGCAAGGAAACACCTCAATGTGAAAATCACCAATTCAAAATCACCATTTCTTACACATCATACAGCTTGAACCAACACTACCAACTATTGATATTGAAATTGACATAATATTAGCATGCACGGATAGTCAGCGAGTTGGCTTCTAATGTTAGTCCATCATGCATGCTCCCAATTAAGTCAATGGAAGCAACAGTCTACAGGACGAGTGTTCGCTCACAGTTAGAGTATTGCTACCTAATCATGTGCCCGACAAAGAGGTCCAGCATTTAGCGTTATCATTATTTATATTTAAAATCTGTGAACGACTATATTGCTTTAATAACTGCCATTACGGCAACTTCCAAATATGTGAACCACTATAGCTATGAATATCTGCTATGAACATCTGCTATGAACATGTGCTATGGACATCTGCTATGAACATCTGCTATGAACATCTGCTATGAACATCTACTATGAGCATATGCTATGAACATCTGCTATGAACATCTGGTGATATACGAGTTACGTACTTCCCTTTTTTATTCAAAATCTGTCTTAAGTAGCCAGCCAAGGGACTCACAGAAACTGTCTGCTTAGTATAGGTGGCTACGTAATAGAGGTCAAATGTATAATAAAACAACATATTAGAAATCTGGAAACTGGTTGCTTAATACAGATTGGCTGCTTAATGGAGGTGACCACTAAAACATGTTTGACCGTATATAACATTGAAACACTGACATGCAAAACTCGTGATGTATGCATCTTTTCATGCATTAGATCACA
The DNA here is from genome assembly GCA_014843695.1 of Archivesica marissinica. Classification (NCBI taxonomy): domain Eukaryota; kingdom Metazoa; phylum Mollusca; class Bivalvia; order Venerida; family Vesicomyidae; genus Archivesica; species Archivesica marissinica. The sequence continues at coordinate 47,629,158 of CM026398.1, read as the reverse complement.
CATTTATCATCATAGTTTATATATGGTATTAAATGCATATTAATGAGCAACATTTATTTTGATTACACATTAAAATCTAAATGTAGGATGTAAAACTGTAGATGCAACACTCATTTTTAATGTATCACTTTAATATAGTTTAGGTGTAACGACAAGAACGTACAAGAGATACTTTTATGTTTTATGTATCTCAACGCACTGTCAGATCTAGTTCAGAATCTAACTAAATGACTGGTTAAATGCCGAACATAATTGACTATAAAGCCAAGGGAATTGACTAAATGACTAACATGACAATCTAAATGTAAAATGACTAATATGGTTGACTAAATGACCAAATTTGTTGACGACTAAATGACAGCATGACGGAATGAATTGGTGAACTGATTGACGAAATGACCAGAAACGACTGACAAAATGGCCAACATGATATGATTGACTAAATTGTCTAAATGATTGACTAAATAGCCAACATGGATTTACGGAAACACAGATGTAATAGTTGGATTTGTCCCGCTATCTGTTATGTGTGTAAGACGAGCTATAATCTGAAGAAGAAAAACAAATCAACTTAATGTTGGCATGGTAAATGGCATGCACTATGACTGTTCTCTTGTTTCAGCCGGTCATTCAATTCTGATTAATATAATACTATGAATCGTGTATTCAATTCTCAGTGTAGTGACATCCAATCTGTCAAATCAGGTGACAGTCACTTATGAATCACGCTAGTTTGCTATAGTGATGACCAAATTTAGTGAATAGTTTAGCTAAAACAACATTAAATTATAGATATATGCCTGTTGAAATAATGCATTGTATGCGAATGTCCCGTGTTTATGCCAGCAATACTATTAAGACAGGCAAAAAGTGATAAACGCACATTCATTTAATTGCTGTTATGATTGGAGACACGAAGAAAAACGAATGAAAACAATGACCATCCTAGTCAAGATAGGAATGTTGCAGCATATCTGGAAGACAATACTTTCATGCTATGCTTCGAATCGCTGGGAAGGTCATGGCTCCGCGACTTGGTGAAATGTTCCAAAGTTTGCAGAAATGTTTCACAGTTCCGCTGTTCTGTGGAATGACCCCGAAGTGCGACTGGTGTTACTTCCGTTACATACAATGTGTGTTGATGTTCACAATGTCGGATTAACGTTTCCGTGAGGCACATATATACGGGGGTATTCTAATATAAACAGCAACAAAGGTAAATTGTCTCATTAGAAACGTTTGCAGCTTAACAAATGATTTCCATTTCCGTTAGTTCCGAACATGGCACAAACATTTTTGTTGGCCAAAGGTCATATATTAAGTAATGTTTATTATTTTCGTTCGTTGCCTTTAATAAACATTACTTACTATATGACCATATGGCAAAACAATTGTTTGTGTCTTGTACCTGTGGTTCTGAACATATGTTCAATCCGTTTTCAGGCCGGGTGACTCAATTGTAGACCAGCCTACGTATATATACGACACACTCTGTAAAGCTCTAGCAGATTGCCTTACAGTTAGAACAATCTTCGTCGATAGAAGACAATCAAGCCTATGACTAAGTTGACATATACATACATGTACATGTACACAACATGTCGATCAGCAAAATTTACACGTACTGTAGATACATTCCTCTTCTTGGAAATGTCTGCTGCTAATATTGCCAAAACGTGCAACGCAATACTTTTTCACTTTGAAAATGTCATGTACATGTATATGTATATGGAGATTGTCGTGATTTATATGTTTGTTAGAAATTTGACAGAAATGATATTGTGATATGTAAGTGTAAATTGTGTTATCCTCATTGTGAAAAAGTTGCAATAAAAATATTGCTAAATTAAGTCATCTTCTTCAATGATGTTCAGAGTATCTGTCCAATCGAACACAAATGTTCTTCCTGGAAGCATAGCTACATTGGCGCACAGAAGAGCCGGAGTTCCACAGGGATCAATGCTTGGTCCTCTGCCTTTCATCAATTTCATTAATGACATTTATTTCTCCTTCAACTTATTTGCAAACGACACAAGTCTCTACGTGATAGTCGAGCAACCTGATAAAGTTGCAGACTGTTTCCAACACGACATATTCAGTAATATAGGTTATAAAAGCTGCTTCGTCTTTCATATATACATGTATATATATATATATGTGTGTATAAGACGAACTATAGTCTGAAAAAGAAATCAAGTAAATGTTGGCATGGTAAATGGCATGCACTATGACTGTTCTCGTGTTTCAGACGGTCAGATGTTGGCATGGTAAATGGCATGCACTATGACTGTTCTCTTGTTTCAGACGGTCAGATGTTGGCATGGTAAATGGCATGCACTATGACTGTTCTCGTGTTTCAGACGGTCAGATGTTGGCATGGTAAATGGCATGCACTATGACTGTTCTCTTGTTTCAGGCGGTCATATGTTGGCATGGTAAATGGCATGCACTATGACTGTTCTCTTGTTTCAGACGCTCATATGTTGGCATGGTAAATGACATGCACTATGACTGTTCTCTTGTTTCAGACGGTCAAATGTTGGCATGGTAAATGGCATGCACTATGACTGTTCTCTTGTTTCAGACGGTCAGATGTTGGCATGGTAAATGGCATGCACTATGACTGTTCTCTTGTTTCAGACGGACATATGTTGGCATGGTAAATGGCATGCACTATGACTGTTCTCTTGTTTCAGACGGTCAGATGTTGGCATGGTAAATGGCATGCACTATGACTGTTCTCTTGTTTCAGACGGACATATGTTGGCATGGTAAATGGCATGCACTATGACTGTTCTCTTGTTTCAGGCGGACAGATGTTGGCATGGTAAATGGCATGCACTATGACTGTTCTCTTGTTTCAGACGGTCATATGTTGGCATGGTAAATGGCATGCACTATAACTGTTCTCTTGTTTCAGGCGGACAGATGTTGGCATTGTAAATGGCATGCACTATGACTGTTCTCTTGTTTCAGACGGTCATATGTTGGCATGGTAAATGGCATGCACTATGACTGTTCTCTTGTTTCAGGCGGACAGATGTTGGCATGGTAAATGACATGCACTATGACTGTTCTCTTGTTTCAGGCGGACAGATGTTGGCATTGTAAATGGCATGCACTATAACTGTTCTCTTGTTTCAGACGGACAGATGTTGGCATGGTAAATGGCATGCACTATGACTGTTCTCTTGTTTCAGACGGTCAAATGTTGGCATGGTAAATGGCATGCACTATGACTGTTCTCTTGTTTCAGACGCTCATATGTTGGCATGGTAAATGACATGCACTATGAGTGTTCTCTTGTTTCAGACGGTCAGATGTTGGCATGGTAAATGGCATGCACTATGACTGTTCTCTTGTTTCAGACGGACATATGTTGGCATGGTAAATGGCATGCACTATGACTGTTCTCTTGTTTCAGACGGTCATATGTTGGCATGGTAAATGGCATGCACTATGAGTGTTCTCTTGTTTCAGACGGACATATGTTGGCATGGTAAATGGCATGCACTATGACTGTTCTCTTGTTTCAGACGGTCATATGTTGGCATGGTAAATGGCATGCACTATGAGTGTTCTCTTGTTTCAGACGGACATATGTTGGCATGGTAAATGGCATGCACTATGAGTGTTCTCTTGTTTCAGACGGACATATGTTGGCATGGTAAATGGCATGCACTATGACTGTTCTCTTGTTTCAGACGGTCAGATGTTGGCATTGTAAATGGCATGCACTATGACTGTTCTCTTGTTTCAGGCGGACAGATGTTGGCATTGTAAATGGCATGCACTATGACTGCTCTCTTGTTTCAGACGGACAGATGTTGGCATGGTAAATGGCATGCACTATGATATATATATATTATCAATAATGTACTGCTTAGATGTTGCCAGTATGAGTGCAAACCGTTAATGACATTCTATGACACGACATTGCAGTAGAGGTTGTCACACGTTTTGCAGCAGTTGTATAGAAGATGGGTACTTCAAGATTATTCAAGGCTGCTGCTACCAGATGCCACCCCCCCCCCTCAAAATTAGGATCCAAACCAATGTTACTAGTTTTCAATTAAGTGTCATATACTGGAGGACATAGAAAACGCACACCTATATTATATGATTATTATTACATGAAAACGAAATACGAAGGATTCCATCAAAGATATATCACATCTTTATTACAAAACACAAACTGAACAACTAAAATTATCTCAAAATGTTTATAACTATGTATTTATATAGTTATTGTTTTTCATGTAAAACACACTTATCCGAAGTATGCGTTTTCTATGTCCTCTAGTATAGTTCCATAACATATAAAACTATGAAAAAGGTACGTTATTATGGAAACTAGTATATTTGGTACACTATGGGCGATTAAATGACAACAGTAATTGAAATGAGTTCTCTTATAACATTCTAATACACGTTTGGAACAATCCTCTTGAACATTAGATAAACGGATCCGGTCCTCCATGACCGAGTGGTTCAAATAATCTATTCCTCGCCACCCAATAATAATTATAATAATAATACTAATAATAAAATAATAATAGTAAATACTTTATATAACCAGACAAGTCATGGGAACAATAAGTTCAATCTACCATGAGGCCCTCGACAATCTACCATGAGGCCCTCGACAATCTACCATGAGGCACTCGACAATCTACCACGAGGCCCTCGACAATCTACCATGAGGCCCTCGACAATCTACCATGAGGCCCTCGACAATCTACCATGAGGCCCTCGACAATCTACCATGAGGCCCTCGACAATCTACCATGAGGCACTCGACAATCTACCACGAGGCCCTCGACAATCTACCATGAGGCCCTCGACAATCTACCATGAGGCCCTCGACAATCTACCATGAGGCCCTCGACAATCTACCATGAGGCCCTCGACAAATTAAAACATCAACTAGCACAATGAAACATGTAAACAGTAACCAGTAAAACGTTCATGGGAAATAAGATATAAGCTGCAAGAACCAATACTTATATACATGTGTACTGATAATTGATCAGTTTATTACTATAGATTCGAGTCGAATAGATGCATGAGAGGGAGGTATATATACAACTGGTCATATCGGTGGAAGATCGGTGCATAGTTGTCTTCCCGGTGAGCGTCAGTGCCTGACACGCATACGGGGACTTCCTCTACAAACTACAGACGGATCTGTAGTCCAGTGGTTAACACGTTGGACTGGTAATCCAGGGATCGCAGGTTCGACACCCCTGCTTCACCTTAATAAAATTAATAGTCTTTCAGATAGGACGTTATACCGAGGTCTCGTGTCCGTGCTTTACACCGTGCACGTAAGCGAACCAGAAAAGACTCTGGAATGTATCATTGCACAACCATCCCAAATCTAAAATGACTAATCTCTTTCGGAGGCGTCGCTCATATGGCAACCGGTAGCGACGATAAATAAACGTAAAACACACACTCCTCCACACATTAAATCTGGAAGCTATATGACTGTAGTTGTTGCTACGAGACATCTAGATACACAAATTGGAGAAAAAGTAAAACTATCTTACATTTATTTTTGAGTCAGAAAAAGAAGATACTATTTTGATAGACCGTTTACAAATATCGACTGCAGTATACTAATACAGTTTACATCCGTTATGTCGATTTCCGTCGGACCGAACAAAATACATAACCGAAATATTCGACATAACCGAAGTTTGACTTAACGAAATTCGATATAAACGGAGCCAGTTATATGTACAATGATAATGTCTGAAACGGGACTTTGATCCGACTTCGAGATAACCGGATAATTCGATATAACCGACTTTGACATAACGATTGTAGACTGTATATAATTTGCATGTATCAATATTGACTTACATGCACTGTGATCGTATTTCGACCCTGCCTGAACGCACGTCAGAGATTTTGGATCAAACACTTTTGTCGGTCCTACTTTTGAAGCACAGCTAAAGCGAAACTGCTGTCCATTGTGACAAATAAAGAAGGATGCACAGTCGTCGGTGTCTGGAACGATCTCCGGTCTATTCCGTGTCTTTGTATCACCACATATACCGTCACTCATAACTCCATATATTAACAGAGAAAGTAAAGCCGCAACTCCAAATACACGTACACATGTTAGAGCCATTGTCACAATTCTATTTTATACAAACGTTTATCTTTTTGAAATGTTATTATTTAATGTTGACAGATTGGTGGATACGAACGTACTGGAGCCAAAGCTACTCTAATTATTTCTCTCGTTAATACACATTTTGCTACGAAAACTGAAACTAGTGTGCAGAACCGTTTGTATATCGTTGCTTCAGATGAGTGAGAATCGTGGTCTAACAATTTCTATTTAAACGTCTGCTCTTCCTGCTTAAGGTCAAAGCCCATTGAATCATTACAATTCACTAATGATAAATTTCATAATTAATGTAAATACGGAATCACATTGTTGTGTTGACAGAATAGTTGTCAATTATTTCTGAATAATACATTCAGTAACATCATCATTAAGTGTGAAGAGTATATATCATTAGTTGATGTTTGTTTTTCATCTTTCTGTGACGTATCGTGCTTATAACGTATCGGGGCAAAGAGCAGAGGCGGGTGCCGATTCAAAACAACCGTCAAAGCTTAGTTATATCATAAGTCTGTTGTATCAAGAGCTCTGATTGGCTGATAGTATATGATACCGTAATTGGATAGTATATGATACCGTAATTGGATAGTATATGATACCGTAATTGGATAGTATATGATACCGTAATTGAATAGTATATGCTACCGTAATTGGATAGTATATGATACCGTAATTGGATAGTATATGATACCGTTATTGGATAGTATATGATACCGTTATTGGATAGTATATAATATTGTTATTGGATAGTATAGACTACAGTTATTGAATAGTATAGACTACAGTTATTGGATAGTATAGAATACAGTCATTGGATAGTATACACTACAGTTATTGGATAGTATAGAATACAGTTATTGGATAGTATAGAATACAGTTATTGGATAGTATAGAATACCGTTATTGGATAGTATACACTATAGTTATTGGATAGTATAGAATACAGTTATTGGATAGTATAGAATACAGTTATTGGAGAGTATAGAATACCGTTATTGGATAGTATAGAATACCGTTATTGGATAGTATAGATTACAGTTATTGGATAGTATAGAATACAGTTATTGGATAGTATAGAATACCGTTATTGGATAGTATACACTACAGTTATTGGATAGTATAGAATACCGTTATTGGATAGTATAGAATACAGTTATTGGATAGTATAGATTACCGTTATTGGATAGTATAGAATACATTTATTGGATAGTATAGAATACAGTTATTGGATAGTATAGAATACAGTTATTGGATAGTATAGAATACCGTTATTGGATAGTATAGAATACCGGTATTGGATAGTATAGAATACCGTTATTGGATAGTATAGAATACCGTTATTGGATAGTATAGAATACCGTTATTGGTTAGTATTGACTACAGTTATTGGATAGTATAGAATACCGTTATTGGATAGTATAGATTACATTTATTGGATAGTATAGAATACAGGTATTGGATAGTATAGAATACCGTTATTGGATAGTATAGAATACAGTTATTGGATAGTATAGAATACCGTTATTGGATAGTATAGAATACCGTTATTGGATAGTATAGAATACCGTTATTGGATAGTAAAGAATACCGTTATTGGATAGTATAGAATACCGTTATTGGTTAGTATTGACTACAGTTATTGGATAGTATAGATTACCGTTATTGGTTAGTATAGAATAACGTTATTGGTTAGTATTGAATACAGTTATTGGATAGTATAGAATACCGTTATTGGTTAGTATTGACTACAGTTATTGGATAGTATAGATTACCGGTATTGGTTAGTATAGAATACCGTTATTGGTTAGTATAGAATACCGTTATTGGATAGTATAGAATACAGTTATTGGTTAGTATAGATTACCGTTATTGGTTAGTATTGAATACAGTTATTGGATAGTATAGACTACAGTTATTGGATAGTATAGAATACAGTTATTGGATAGTATAGAATACAGTTATTGGATAGTATAGACTACAGTTATTGGATAGTATAGAATACCGTTATTGGATAGTATAGAATACCGTTATTGGTTAGTATTGACTACAGTTATTGGATAGTATAGAATACAGTTATTGGATAGTATAGAATACAGTTATTGGATAGTATAGAATATAGTTATTGGATAGTATAGATTATCGTTATTGGTTAGTATAGACTACATTTATTGGATAGTATAGAATACAGTTATTGGATAGTATAGAATACAGTTATTGGATAGTATAGACTACAGTTATTGGATAGTATAGAATACAGTTTTTGGATAGTATAGAATACAGTTATTGGATAGTATAGACTACAGTTATTGGATAGTATAGAACACAGTTATTGGATAGTATAGAATACAGTTATTGGATAGTATATACTATTGTTATAATATACCGGTATAGAATACCGTTATTGGATAGTATATAATACAGTTATTGGATAGTATAGAATACCGCTGTTGGATAGTATAGAATACCGTTATTGGATAGTATAGAATACCGTAATTGGATAGTATAGAATACCGGTATTGAATAGTATAGAATACCGGTGTTGGATAGTATAGAATACCGGTATTGGATAGTATAGAATACCGGTGTTGGATAGTATAGAATACCGGTATTGGATAGTATAGAATACCGTTATTGGATAGTATAGACTATTGTTATAATATACCGGTATAGAATACCGGTATTGGATAGTATAGACTACCGTTATTGGATAGTATAGATTACCTGTATTGGATAGTATAGACTATCGTTATTGGATAGTATAGACTACCGTTATTGGATAGTATATACTATTGTTATAATATACCGGTATAGAATACCGGTATTGGATAGTATAGAATACCGGTATTGGATAGTATAGACTACCGTTATTGGATAGTATAGAATACAGTTATTGGATAGTATAGAATACCGGTATTGGATAGTATATACTATTGTTATAATATACCTGTATAGAATACCGGTATTGGATAGTATATACTACCGTTATTGGATAGTATAGACTACCGTTATTGGATAGTATAGAATACCGGTATTGGATAGTATAGACTACCGTTATTGGATAGTATAGACTACCGTTATTGGATATTATATACTATTGTTATAATATACCGGTCTAGAATACCGGTATTGGATAGTATAGACTACCGTTATTGGATAGTATAGACTACCGTTATTGGATAGTATAGAATACCGGTATTGGATAGTATATACTATTGTTATAATATACCGGTATAGAATACCGGTATTGGATAGTATAGAATACCGTTATTGGATAGTATAGAATACCGGTATTGGATAGTATATACTATTGTTATAATATACCGGTATAGACTACTGTTATTGGATAGTATAGACTACCGTTATTGGATAGTATAGACTACCGTTATTGGATAGTATAGAATACCGTTATTGGGTAGTATAGAATACCGTTATTGGATAGTATAGAATACAGTTATTGGATAGTATAGAATACCGTTATTGGATAGTATAGAATACCGTTATTGGATAGTATAGAATACCGTTATTGGATAGTATGGAATACCGTTATTGGATAGTATAGAATACAGTTATTGGATAGTATAGAATACCGTTATTGGATAGTATAGAATACCGGTATTGGATAGTATAGAATACCGTTATTGGATAGTATAGCATACCGGTATTGAATGGTATAGAATACCGTTATTGGATAGTATAGAATACCGTTATTGGATAGTATAGAATACCGTTATTGGATAGTATAGAATACCGGTGTTGGATAGTATAGAATACCGTTATTGGATAGTATAGAATACCGGTGTTGGATAGTATAGAATACCGTTATTGGATAGTATAGAATACCGGTATTGGATAGTATATACTATTCTTATAATATACCGGTATAGAATACCGGTGTTGGATTGTATAGAATACCGTTATTGGATAGTATAGACTACCGTTATTGGATAGTATAGAATACCGTTATTGGATAGTATAGAATACCGGTATTGGATAGTATATACTATTCTTATAATATACCGGTATAGAATACCGGTGTTGGATAGTATAGAATACCGTTATTGGATAGTATAGAATACCGTTATTGGATAGTATATACTATTCTTATAATATACCGGTATAGAATACCGGTGTTGGATAGTATAGAATGCCGTTATTGGATAGTATAGAATACCGTTATTGGATAGTATATACTATTCTTATAATATACCGGTATAGAATACCGGTGTTGGATAGTATAGAATACCGTTATTGGATAGTATAGAATACCGTTATTGGATAGTATATACTATTCTTATAATATACCGGTATAGAATACCTGTGTTGGATAGTATAGAATACCGTTATTGGATAGTATAGAATACCGTTATTGGATAGTATAGAATACCGGTATTGGATAGTATAGAATACCGGTATTGGATAGCATAGAATACCGTTATTGGATAGTATATACTATTCTTATAATATACCGGTATAGAATACCGGTGTTGGATATTATAGAATACCGTTATTGGATAGTATAGAATACCGGTATTGGATATAGTATAGCATACCGGTATTGGATAGTATAGAATACCGTTATTGGATAGTATAGAATACCGTTAATGGATAGTATAGAATACCGTTATTGGATAGTATAGAATACCGTTATTGGATAGTATAGAATACCGGTATTGGATAGTATAGAATACAGTTATTGGATAGTATAGAATACCGGTATTGGATAGTATAGACTACCGGTATTGGATAGTATAGAATACCGGTATTGGATAGTATAGAATACCGGTATTGGATAGTATAGAATACCGGTATTGGATAGTATATACTATTCTTATAATATATCGGTATAGAATACCGGTGTTGGATAGTATAGAATACCGGTGTTGGATAGTATAGAATACCGTTATTGGATAGTATATAATACCGTTATTGGATAGTATATACTATTCTTATAATATACCGGTATAGAATACCGGTGTTGGATAGTATAGAATACCGTTATTGGATAGTATAGAATACCTTTATTGGATAGTATATACTATTCTTATAACATACCGGTATAGAATACCGGTGTTGGATAGTATAGAATACCGTTATTGGATAGTATAGAATACCGTTATTGGATAGTATAGAATACCGTTATTGGATAGTATATACTATTCTTATAACATACCGGTATAGAATACCGGTGTTGGATAGTATAGAATACCGTTATTGGATAGTATAGAATACCGGTATTGGATAGTATATACTATTCTTATAATATACCGGTATAGAATACCGGTGTTGGATAGTATAGAATACCGGTGTTGGATAGTATAGAATACCGTTATTGGATAGTATAGAATACCGGTATTGGATAGTATAGAATACCGGTATTGGATAGTATATACTATTCTTATAATATACCGGTATAGAATACCGGTGTTGGATAGTATAGAATACCGTTATTGGATAGTATAGAATACCGGTATTGGATAGTATAGAATACCGGTATTGGATAGTATAGAATACCGGTATTGGATAGTCTAGCATACCGTTATTGGATAGTATATACTATTCTTATAATATACCGGTATAGAATACCGGTGTTGGATAGTATAGAATACCGTTATTGGATAGTATAGAATACCGTTATTGGATAGTATATACTATTCTTATAATATACCGGTATAGAATACCGGTGTTGGATAGTATAGAATACCGTTATTGGATAGTATAGAATACCGTTATTGGATAGTATAGAATACCGTTATTGGATAGTATATACTATTCTTATAACATACCGGTATAGAATACCGGTGTTGGATAGTATAGAATACCGTTATTGGATAGTATAGAATACCTTTATTGGATAGTATATACTATTCTTATAATATACCGGTATAGAATACCGGTGTTGGATAGTATAGAATACCGTTATTGGATAGTATAGAATACCGTTATTGGATAGTATAGAATACCGTTATTGGATAGTATATACTATTCTTATAACATACCGGTATAGAATACCGGTGTTGGATAGTATAGAATACCGTTATTGGATAGTATAGAATACCGTTATTGGATAGTATAGAATACCGGTATTGGATAGTATAGCATACCGGTATTGGATAGTATAGACTACCGGTATTGGATAGTATAGAATACCGTTATTGGATAGTATAGACTACCGGTATTGGATAGTATAGAATACCGTTATTGGATAGTATAGAATACCGTTATTGGATAGTATAGAATACCGTTATTGGATAGTATAGACTACCGGTATTGGATAGTATAGAATACCGTTATTGGATAGTATAGAATACCGTTATTGGATAGTATAGAATACCGTTATTGGATAGTATAGAATACCGGTATTGGATAGTATATACTATTCTTATAATGTACCGGTATAGAATACCGGTGTTGGATAGTATAGAATACCGTTATTGGATAGTATAGAATACCGTTATTGGATAGTATATACTATTCTTATAATATACCGGTATAGAATACCGGTGTTGGATAGTATAGAATACCGTTATTGGATAGTATAGAATACCTTTATTGGATAGTATATACTATTCTTATAATATACCGGTATAGAATACCGGTGTTGGATAGTATAGAATACCGTTATTGGATAGTATAGAATACCGTTATTGGATAGTATAGAATACCGTTATTGGATAGTATATACTATTCTTATAATATACCGGTATAGAATACCGGTGTTGGATAGTATAGAATACCGTTATTGGATAGTATAGAATACCTTTATTGGATAGTATATACTATTCTTATAATATACCGGTAAAGAATACCGGTGTTGGATAGTATAGAATACCGTTATTGGATAGTATAGAATACCGTTATTGGATATTATAGAATACAGTTATTGGATAGTATATACTATTCTTATAACATACCGGTATAGAATACCGGTGTTGGATAGTATAGAATACCGTTATTGGATAGTATAGAATACCGTTATTGGATAGTATAGAATACCGGTATTGGATAGTATAGAATACCGGTATTGGATAGTATAGAATACCGTTATTGGATAGTATAGAATACCGTTATTGGATAGTATAGAATACCGGTATTGGATAGTATAGAATACCGGTATTGGATAGTATATACTATTCTTATAATGTACCGGTATAGAATACCGGTGTTGGATAGTATAGAATACCGTTATTGGATAGTATAGAATACCGGTATTGGATAGTATATACTATTCTTATAATATACCGGTATAGAATACCGGTGTTGGATAGTATAGAATACCGTTATTGGATAGTATAGAATACCGTTATTGGATAGTATATACTATTCTTATAATACACCGGTATAGAATACCGGTGTTGGATAGTATAGAATGCCGTTATTGGATAGTATAGAATACCGTTATTGGATAGTATATACTATTCTTATAATATACCGGTATAGAATACCGGTGTTGGATAGTATAGAATACCGTTATTGGATAGTATAGAATACCGTTATTGGATAGTATAGAATACCGGTATTGGATAGTATAGAATACCGGTATTGGATAGTATAGGATACCTTTATTGGATAGTATATACTATTCTTATAATATACCGGTATTGAATACCGGTGTTGGATAGTATAGAATACCGTTATTGGATAGTATAGAATACCGTTATTGGATAGTATAGAATACCGTTATTGGATAGTATATACTATTCTTATAATATACCGGTATAGAATACCGGTGTTGGATAGTATAGAATACCGGTGTTGGATAGTATAGAATACCGTTATTGGATAGTATAGAATACCGTTATTGGATAGTATATACTATTCTTATAATATACCGGTATAGAATACCGGTGTTGGATAGTATAGAATACCGTTATTGGATAGTATAGAATACCTTTATTGGATAGTATATACTATTCTTATAATATACCGGTATAGAATACCGGTGTTGGATAGTATAGAATACCGTTATTGGATAGTATAGAATACCGTTATTGGATAGTATAGAATACCGTTATTGGATAGTATATACTATTCTTATAACATACCGGTATAGAATACCGGTGTTGGATAGTATAGAATACCGTTATTGGATAGTATAGAATACCGTTATTGGATAGTATAGAATACCGGTATTGGATAGTATAGAATACCGGTATTGGAGAGTATAGAATACCGGTGTTGGATAGTATAGAATACCGTTATTGGATAGTATAGAATACCGTTATTGGATAGTATAGAATACCGTTATTGGATAGTATAGAATACCGTTATTGGATAGTATAGAATACCGGTATTGGATAGTATATACTATTCTTATAATATACCGGTATAGAATACCGGTGTTGGATAGTATAGAATACCGTTATTGGATAGTATAGAATACCGTTATTGGATAGTATATACTATTCTTATAATATACCGGTATAGAATACCGGTGTTGGATAGTATAGAATACCGTTATTGGATAGTATAGAATACCGTTATTGGATAGTATATACTATTCTTATAATATACCGGTATAGAATACCGGTGTTGGATAGTATAGAATACCGTTATTGGATAGTATAGAATACCGTTATTGGATAGTATATACTATTCTTATATTATACCGGTATAGAATACCGGTGTTGGATAGTATAGAATACCGTTATTGGATAGTATAGAATACCGTTATTGGATAGTATAGAATAACGGTATTGGATAGTATAGAATACCGGTATTGGATAGTATAGAATACCGTTATTGGATAGTATATACTATTCTTATAATATACCGGTATAGAATACCGGTGTTGGATAGTATAGAATACCGTCATTGGATAGTATAGAATACCGTTATTGGATAGTATAGAATACCGTTATTGGATAGTATAGAATACCGTTATTGGATAGTATATACTATTCTTATAATATACCGGTATAGAATACCGGTGTTGGATAGTATAGAATACCGTTATTGGATAGTATAGAATACCGGTATTGTATAGTATAGAATACCGGTATTGGATAGTATAGAATACCGTTATTGGATAGTATAGAATACCGGTATTGGATAGTATAGAATACCGGTATTGGATAGTATAGACTACCGGTATTGGATAGTATAGAATACCGCTGTTGGATAGTATATCTTACATTTACTGGTGCTTTCATTTAAATTGTCCCATATTTTTTCAACTGTTCCTATGCTAATCTCATAATCATGGCTCATGTTTAAATGTGTTAAGCGTCATAGCGAAAACAGAAGGAAACATGTTAATACAATGAACATACTGAAATCTGAAATAGCAGTTATAAATATATATATATATATATATATGAATATTTCAAAATTGAAAACAAAAACTCGTTATTGAAAAGAATAAATAACATATTTAATTCTCGTTTATAGAAATCGATATATGCGTACATGTACATTACTAACTAAATCCTAGTAGTATTTCCTATCATGTATGTATTTATCATCCATAATCATGTCTTATTCTTGGATATATTTGTAAATAAAAACAAATTAAAAATAAAATAAAAATGTATTTATCATCGATAATCATGTATTATTCTTGTAAATATTTGTAAATAAATGAGTAAATAAAAAATATATAATATTGCATTATACCTTTTAAATCGTTGAAGCAGAATGCGAAAGTAGATCTCTTTCTCTGATATCTATGTTCTTATAAAACATGAGTGTTATTGTGTGGATTTTATACTAGCCATTTCGCAACATTTAAAGCAAAAAAGTAAATTGGGAATTTTACCATATGAACCAAACATCCCCATCATTTATATAAATAGTCTCATTATGTGTGGGCATGACTAATTTACATACAACGGTCTTGTACACGTGTTGGTGTATTGAACCAGGATATATAATACTTATTAGTTAGTCATTCAAATTTAAATTTGTGAATGAGAACAATCGTGTGCATACACTTGCTGTTATTTCAACGTGACAAATACCTAGTCTAGTAGGTTAACATTAGCAAATGCATTCCGGAATCTTTATCCAATCGTAATTCGATTCTGTAGTATGAGGGAGCTGCCAGTTGGATACATCCTAGTTTTACGTTTATTTACCGTCGCTACCGGTTGCCCATATGAGCGACGCCTCCTGAAGAGATTAGTCATTTTAGAATTGTTGGATGATAGTGCAATGATACAGACCGAGACCCATCCCAGAGTCTCCTCTGGTTCTTTTACATGCATGGTGTAAAGCACCGTCGCTACCGGTTGTCCATATGAGCGACGCCTCATGAGGAGATTACTCATTTTAGAATTGTTGGAAGATAGTGCAATGATACAGACAGAAACCCATTCCAGAGTCTCCTCTGGTTCTTTTACGTGCACGGTGTAAAGCATCGACAAGAGACATCGGTTTAAAGTCTCATCTGAAAGACTGTTAATTGTATTAGGGTCAGACGGGAGATCGAACCTGCGATCCCTGGATTATCAGTCCAACGTGTTAACCACTGGACTACAGATCAGTCTGTATGAGTATACATATTTCATATTACATTCTTAATACATTCAAGATTATGATTTACATTTTCTATAATTCCAATATCATGTGACGTAATTTTATTGTTAATACCAAACGGTCACATTTCAATAAACTTCAAGGGAGAACGAACACTATAATGTTTAATCATATTTTATTGTTATATACATGTAAATAATAAATTCAGACATATATAATAAGAGCAAAAGCAAATGGGTTGGGCCACACGTTCTGAACAACATTAGTAATTGGCCCTTCCCATGAGAGTATGTTGAACTTAGTGCAATACTGGCGAATATGTAACTTATGACATGCATATTTGAAGTTTAATGAGATATTATTTATCAAGTCGAAAGGCAATTGAAACGAACGCTATAGTTGTCTTTATAGTTGCCTCCACCGAGGCATTTGGGCGACTGGTTTCTCTAAGTAGATTACGTTGTCATCTAAGTTGCTTATGTTGACAACTGAAAACGCATCTTCATTCTTCTCAGGGTGACAAATCCTGTATCCTATCTTTCGAAGGGGTCTCCTTTAGGGCCACATCCTTCACGATTTATACGAATGGTTCCGGTTTCTTCGCCGTGGTCCTCACGCCATCAAGAAGTCAGCGTCCCACCCTCTTCATTGAAGGAGAACCGTCCCCTTGAAGAAACCGGCTAAAAAAACCAGCTATCCGCCGTCGCCAGCACCGAGCATTGCTGTCTCGCCAAGAAGGTAAGTTAGTAGTAAGTTTATACTCGTACACGACTTCTACTGGTCCAATGGCGCGGCTTCCGTCAGTGAAGTCCTTGACCCATATTCCTGCTGTGAGCTGTGCCTAGGTCACGACGTGCACGTTGTGGAGGACCTGGCCCAAGGTAGAAGAAGATGACGGACTACTTTTAATATGTTTCTAATGTAAAGAAAATGACGGCGCATTCAGTGTCCGCTTCATGTAGTAAAGTAGCATTATTTCACAGTTCTTCAAATAAAAACTAAGAAAGAATGTAAGGTCAATAAATGAAAATATGAAATTATATAGCATTGTCCTGTTCACTCATCCAATAAACCACCTCTATTGGCATTCAACAGTCCAGTAATCTAACAAGAAACATTATTACATATAAATATGCAATATAAGGACGATTGAAAACTCACTCTGCATAATACACACTCGGATATTGAGTGGATGTATATAAATTATAAAGTGCATACTTGAGTAATTAAATGCAAACATGTTGACAATAACATGAAACCCTGTCCAAAATAATAAGTTGGAACATCCGCGAATCATATGAGAACCAACTATTGTTGCAGAATTTCAACTATGTAAATAGATTGATCTGGCCATTTCTGGCTTCCAGCTCAAGCCTGTATTTCTATGCGCACACCAGTGAAAGTTTGGAACTAGTTCCCTGAAACAAGTGGACATTTTAATACCTATAATACGAATACAGAATATTGAAAGATACTCGGTCAGGGATCTTTGTCTAAATATAGATTGCTTTTTACATGCACGGTGCACAGCACCGACACGAGACCTCGGTTTAAAGTCCCATCGAGAGACTGTTAATTTTATTAGGGTCAGACTGGGGATCGAATCTGCGATCCCTGGATACCACTCCAACGTGTTAACCACTGGACTACAGATCTGTCTGTTTTCTTGAGATGTCTAAGCTTTACTTTTTTCTCCATTTTCTATCCAGCTGGAGCCGTTACGGTTGGGCTCTAAGGCAGTGCACTTAAATCCCACATTGCTTCTTCTCTTTCTCTTCTCTAAAGTCTCGAGAGCGATTCATCTAGCGTTGGGAAAACTTGTTTCACAATCAAGCTATCATAAATTTATATAAACGATCGCTTTCTGCCAATAAATACAAAGATATTTGACGTCACAAATAAATGGCTTAATAGCACCCACACTGCCACCTGCCACAGCAAGATGTACAGAAATAACAAAAACACCATGATTTTTCTGTCGTATGATAGTGTAGTAGATAAGGACCACAAAATGATGATTTCGTTCGGAAGGTGTAAAAAGCACCAAATTTTCACACAAGTAACACGAGGGTGTATACTTTCCAAAATGCCCAGAAGACAATCACGAGAGGCCCTTCGACTCCATTTTTGGGGACCCAAAAAGGGGCCACCAACAGAAGATTTTAAAAAAACTACACTTTTTAAAGTTCCAATAATTTAATTAATTGTTATTATTTCAATTGTTTTCACATGATAATTAATAGAGAAGGCATATTAGTATCTAATGTTTTACATACAAATCAAACGTTCCTGAGATTTGGTGGGCATACAATGCTAGTAGTTTTATATTTACCTAAGACAGTTTACTATACCTGTGGAGACCTGTATAACCCTGTTATAAGACACCGAAACGCATTTGTCATTTATTATTATCAATAAGCCATCACTCACTTTCACATTAATCGGTTTAACTCTCTATATATGCAATCAACTCAGCAACAATGATAGCCTTTTTCAATTAATCATCACTAGTGTCGTACACATGAATCGACGTAGAATCAGTTGAAAGTGAATACTGTCTATTGTACTTGTTATAAAATGTGCACAAACAGTTTCCATGATATTCTGCGTCTCTTGGTACCATATCCACCTCTTAATGTTTGGCTAGAATTTCGATATCTGACATCTCAGTTATGATGTCACATTTTCGTATCTATTTCCATTGTTTCTACCTAATGTAGTCTACCATAAGATTGATTGTAAACGAAACAACTACCATGAAACGTTGTATCAAAACTCTTTCTAAACCTCTTTGTCTCTTTTGTTTCCATACACATTTGATGTCTCTGTACTGCTCTATCAATAGTCTGCTGCTGAAGCAGGACATATACCAGGCGGCATTTTGCTCCATCATTGCCACTCCCTAGGTCAAGTCATTCCAAAGTTTTAATTGTTTCTGTGGCAATGCATTGTGTGGACTCAGGTTGATAAGGCATTCACTCAGTGAAGAATACGCCAAAGGTGTTCGTGATTTCTCGGTAGTCTTCTTTTGGCATAGGCAACACTGACTCCAGTTGGAACATCGTGCCCTGTACAACTCATGTCGAAGGTTGCTCAGAACCAACAGCATGTCCTGATGTGGATTCCTAAAACGTAGAATACATTACCGGTATTAATTGTCTATCAAAATGTAACCAATACAAGATTGTACAGAACGACAACACTACCTCAGAATTATCATCAATGCATACTGACAACTGCAGGATATGTGTGCCTGTGTCCGTACACACAGGTAGATGGGCCTATGAATGTAACCCTTGATTGAAATGATTATGAATTGGAGAATACAGGTCGAATAAAACAGATTGGGTAGCACCTTTAATTCCAAGGCGGGAAGTCGTGAGTTAGATCCCCGGCCGAGGCACAGTGCTAGTTGATTTTTATCCATGAAAGTGTCCTAGTTCTGATTCGATCCAGGAAAAATAGTTGCTACCGAACGTTCAGGTCTCAATGTCAGTTGTTTCAGTGTGTACAATTTTGGGTTCAAAATGAGCATGTTTGGCAAATACTGGCTGGACATTTCTGGCAGGTAAATTTCCTCCTTCAGCTTCAAAAAAGTTTACTTTAAGGCATGCGGGGGACATGCTGGGGTCACTAATCTACTGCCTCCAATGTGTGGAATAACATTGTAAGCATAACAAAACAAACAAACAATCATGTCGAATAAATTCGCATTCAGTCCTCAACATCACATGTTATATAATAGTATATTAAATTACGCACCATAACCTCTGGTTGCTTGTTGTCAACATGTGACTGTGTTACTAGGTTTAACTCATGTTAATTTCTTGATTGTGTTAGTATTTTATTAGCCATATGAGTACATGAGTAGAATCTGGTTGACTTGCCATGATATCTGAAATTAATGAAACTCCATTAAGAATGTAAAAATTGTAGGACTAATTAATTTTGTTATGCATACCCCACCCACCTTTATAATTCTTGTTCTTTTTGTTTAAATTATTTAAACATATGCAACGCCATACATGTGTTATCTATACAAACAAAATAATACTAATAATACTTACATCTTGGTGTGATACAGCATGTAAAAACGCAACGAAATTTCGAACTTTCCCACTCTGAATTGTTCATGGACATTTTGCTAATAGGGAAACAACTCTGTTAACCAATTAAAAGTGGCTTCTGGCCATTACCTAAAGCATAATGCAACATTTAGATATATGTAATTGTGTAAAGTAGTTAGTTATTGTACAATAGTGGATACTGACATAAAATTGTAATATTTATTATATTATTAATCGTAATTGGCCAATTTTACCAACATTCTGGGCCTCGTTTATAGCATTATCACTAATTAGGGCCTCAATTTTCAATGTTGTATTTAACAAAAGTCATTTTTATACTGGTGTAACCTATTATCCGGATAACATACCTCATTTGCACAAGTTATATACCATTTGTGGCTGTAATAAATTAATTATATACATGCAAATGTACACAATTATGTGCCTCTTTGGGGCCCCATCTCACGGGGGTCTCAGGGCATCTCGTGATTGTCTTCCGGCCTATTATTTACAAGCTGGTTCTAAACTACCACCATGCCAAATTTGGTGCTTTTTACACCCTCTGAACATTCATGGTCCTTATCTACTACACTGTCTGCCTTATATATAGAGAATCCAATTATAGTAAATAACAAATTAATTTCAGAGCTATTATAAAATGTTAATGCATTAAATTATTTGTAATTTAATCCATGAATATTGTTTTCACTTTTCTACATATATAGATAATATTTCTCTGTTAATAAGTTTTAAACGATTTGTGACTTAAAAGACATAATTTTATTAAGATAGCTTAAATTAAAATGTATTAGTTTCTTTAAATGTATCTGTGAATAGTGGTAGCGCGCTCGCTTCTCACCAATGCAACCCGGGTTCGATCCTTGTACCGGGACGTATGTGAGATGGTACGGTGGTCGCCAGATCGGACAGGTAGGTTTTCTCCGGGTACTCCGGTTTCCTCCCACACGAATGACCACATTTACGCTTTCATCCGCGCCAACGAGAGTGATTAATGTAAGTTGTTAAAACTTGCTTAGCAATCGTTGTAAAATAAATAGAGTTTAAGCTAATTGTATATGTACAAACGGTTCATGTGATACTCACGTGATACTCCCATACTAAACTACATCCCGCTCGAAATGACGAGTATACGGCTATAGTGAAGGGCCAGCCGAATCGGATGTGCACGTGACATCCACAGGAGTACCGATATTTGAAAAGCAATTGGAAAGGTGTATACAATACAAGTCCTCTCTGGATCACAAAAAGCAGCGACAACATTAGTTTATACAAATTTTAGCTCGATTGAGAATCAATTTCTTACAACTTATATTAATCACTCTCGATACCTCATGCCTGATGAAATCCATCGCCCCGAGTGAGAGAGAAGAGGCAACGAGGAATTTAAATGCTTTGCCTAAGGGCACAATCGTAACGGCTCCAATGGGGATCGAACTCCGGGCATTTCGCTATTGAAGCGAAGGCTCTACCACTACGCTATCACGACTTCCAATATGTGATAACATTAATTGGTAGGGTGATATTTATCCTCTAACTATAAAGAAAGTTAAACCTGTTTGACTCTCTAGTCGCATCAATTTTAAATTATTCAGCAGAAGTATGGGGCTACCATGATGCACCCGATGTTGAATTAATACTTTCCAAATTGTGTAGAAAAATACTATGCGTAAGGCACTCAACAAACCTGAATGCACTATATGGAGAACATGGTTGTCTCCCCATGTCCGCTCAACAAACCTGAATGCGCTATATGGAGATCTCGGTTGTCTCCCCCATGTCCGCTCAACAAACCTGAATGCACTATATGGAGAACATGGTTGTCTCCCCATGTCCGCTCAACAAACCTGAATGCACTATATGGAGATCTCGGTTGTCTCCCCATGTCCGCTCAACAAACCTGAATGCACTATATGGAGATCTCGGTTGTCTCCGCATGTCCGCTCAACAAACCTGAATGCACTATATGGAGATCTCGGTTGTCTCCGCATGTCCGCTCAACAAACCTGAATGCACTATATGGAGATCTCGGTTGTCTCCGCATGTCGATACGTAGAAAACTATTAATGATAAAATACTGGATAAAATTATTAACTTTACCAGAAGATTCAATACTTTATAAAACTTACCTAATGTTGAAAACTGATGTTGAAAATGGAAATTATCACAACAAAATTAACTGGGTTTATAAACTAATAAATATTATCGATACATGCGGACTGAGTTATTTGTGGCAAAACCAGTCAAAAATGCTTATTAATTACAATACTATAAAATCACGCATACTAGACATATATTATCAAAGTTGGTATACTGCTATCAATAACCCTGGACGTCTAGAGACATACAGTTTATTGAAAAATGAATTTATCTTTGAAGCTTATCTTGATTATATTAAAGATAAATAATACAGAATTTCTCTTATAGGATTTAAGACATCCTCACATGATCTAGCTATCGAACGTGGTCGCTACATACACCTACCACATGATCTAGCTATCGAACGTGTGTCGCAAACTCTCCTTTTTCTTCTCGTAATAATATGTCTCGGTTGCTACGGCTCTTACCAGGGTCTATCCTATTGTAGACTCGCTGGAGTTGTCTAGGGGGTTTCTTCGTTATTATATGTATTAATGATAACTCAACACAGTATTACATTTCTTCTATATAATATCTTGTTTAAATTGGCATCAGAAATATCCATATATATATAATCAGTGATCTATATATATATACATCGTATCATTAAAAGCTTATTTAACAATCCATTTGTGTGAGCCGACTATGCGCTTACACAGTATATTTAACATCCAATCTTTCTAATCCGTCATTACTCAATATCACTATAATCTAATCACTGTTTCTGATTAGATTAACTTTTAATCACCTTCTATATGGTTCGCCGAAACTCTATGTTTCTTCTATGGCTGAACAATTTAATTATTCGACAAATCTTTATAAGTTATATTTCTTATAATGTCCATAATATCTAAGTATCATAAATACAGTTTATATGTTCTATATACTAGATTGAGATCACGACCTTTCTCGCTCCTGGAGTTAGGCTCTAGTGTGTCTGATTTATGTTAATAAAATCCATTTCTTATATACATGATTGAATCAGTGTATATATGATATAACAATTCCTAAAACATCTGTTATTCCTAAACATCTGTTATGTTATCTAATATTACACCATCAAACCAGTTCGGTGCCTTTATATTACATAACTGGACACCTGCAACCACGGCCTGTTATCTAATATTACACCATCAAACCAGTTCGGTGCCTTTGTATTACATAACTGGACACCTGCAACCACGGCCTTGATAAACTGAGATTAGGCCTAACATCTTAAGTCATTTCCCGCGCGAAGCGAGATTGATAATTTTAGGCGCGAAAATAATAGCAGACGATTATGCATAATACAAATATATATATATTACATGGTAAACATTTGGCCATATATAGAAACAGTTTAATGTATTTATATAATACATTACTATTTATATATAACAATAATAAACATTTCGTGCAAATTGGGGTTTTGCGCACGTGGTCGCTACATACACCTACCACGAAAGGAAAGATTATGTATTTATTGCAATTCTAGAATTGTGGAAAATGAGTATCACTTCATATTAATGTGCCCACATTACTCAAACCTAAGATCGAAATTCATTAAAAGATACTAACATACTTGGCCGACTGTACAGAAATTTATTAAATAAAAAAACATCACCACTGGTCTTTCCAAATTTATATATTTTGCAAATAAGCAACGAAACTAACGCATTTTTACACATATATTTGAACTTGTGAGTGTGCTCTTTTGTAAAGTTCCATGTCACTGCCTGTATTTACTTAATTGCTACAAACATGTATACTGTTTTATGCAATAAACTTATTGTATTGTATTGAATAATAGATAACTTAGTTGAACATTATCGAAGTAATATCGATGGCGACAGTGAGTGTCACTACCACTACGTCTACCACTAATATTAATAGCAATAATAATAAATTAACAAAATAACAAAGATTTTATTTAACGATGAACCTCATTTGACGATATCAGATAGCGTCCACAAGGCCGTCAAAACAAGTATATCTGATTATTCTGTGCTTTGTGGTTGGGCTGTCCGATTAGCGTAGTTAGCACGATCGATTGTCACACATGCAACACGGTTCGATCCTCGAACAGGGAGGTATGTGGGATGGTACGGGGTGTCGCCAGGTCGGACAGGTGGGTTTTCTCCGGGTACTCTGATTTCCTTCCACACCAAGGACCACATAGTCCTATCTTCTGATTGCATTTGATTTGTATATACATGTATGTTGAAGTCCTCATGGTAGATTAACTTTGTTAAATGTGTTTATAATAATAATAATTATTATTATCATTATTATTATACGCTTACATCCGCGCCAACCAGAGTGATTAATACCAGTTGTTAATGCTTGTTCTACATATCACCATTTTGTTTCAGGGGCAACAAACTTTAGCCATGAAGATATGCTTATTGACCTGTGTACTGATAGGCCTGATCATACTACAGACAACGTCCGAGATGTACGCAAAACCAATCACTTTGCAACAAATTATAAGAATCCTACAGAAAATTAAGGGGCGCTACTGTTGCAGACGACAATGTTCCATCGGTAAAATGTGTGTTAGAATGGGCACCAGGTGTAGATGTAGCTGGCGTTCATCGCTGTAGCCTTATTAGAGGTACCGTGTATGTGTGCCGCCCACCTGGCTATCCTCCAAAATATGACTAATATACTGCGGTCCGGAGTTGTGAGGGCGATGTTAGAGAAGCTATTAACCCTTTCAACACCGCAGACCTCTAAATAGGCTTACACAAAAGTGTAGATCCAGATGAGCCGGCTCGTGACGAGCCGTCTCATCAGGATCTGCACTTTTTGCCAGCGATATGACTATTTTTAGACATAATTACCCATTTTGATAAATGAACTTGTCCAAATGTGATTTTCTGATTCATTTATTGGTTTATGAATATCATGGACCAGTCCATGTGAGTTACTTGGTGTTGAATGGGTTAATACAATCAGCCTGACGGGTATGTTTATTACACGAGACAAGTTGTTCGACACATGCTCTCTAGTAGTATAGTGGGTCACGTTCGGCATGGACTAATATCGCTGATTGGACCTGGACACGTTCTGGAAAACATGCTGCGAAGCAGTAATGAAGGTCATGTGAGGTGTGGACAAATATCGCACATTGGACTAGGACACGTTCTGGTAAACATGTTGCTAAGCATTATTGAAGGTCGTGTGAAGTGTGGACAAATATCGCACATTGGACTAGGACACGTTCT
Source organism: Archivesica marissinica (assembly GCA_014843695.1). NCBI lineage: Eukaryota > Metazoa > Mollusca > Bivalvia > Venerida > Vesicomyidae > Archivesica > Archivesica marissinica. The sequence continues at coordinate 47,603,116 of CM026398.1, read as the reverse complement.
GGTAAACATGTTGCGAATCAGTAATGAAGGTCATGTGAGGTGTGGACAAATGTCGCACATTGGACTAGGACACGTTCTAGTAAACATGTTGCTAAGCATTATTGAAGGTCATGTGAGATGTGGCTAAATTGCGGAAAACATGCTGACTAGATTTGTAGCATTGAAAAAAAACACTGTAGAGTGCCAACACACATAGCTTATTGCACCAAGAACGGATAACATAAACAAATAATGTGTATTACGATATTAGTAAGATTTGTTAACCTGTGGACACATATGAGTCTACATGAGTGGTTGTGTAGGATTCTTGACTCAGAGCACATTGTGGCTGGCTTGCGTACGCACGCGCGCACTTTCACACATGCGCACACACTACATGCATTGTTTCCGGGACTGTGCATTAACTGTTAAATCCGCGAGAGACATGCAGTGTCAGTACTTCGTAACGCGCTATGTTGATATCCTACTTGTGTTTTTTATTTAAGCTTAATTAACGCCGCTACCTGTTGTGCATTTGAGCGACGGGAAGTTTACCTAACATCACCTGTTCTGGGCAGGCTCCAGCGGTTATCCCGTACTGTACACCAACCTCCGTAAGAAAATGCAATCTTTTGTTCTTCATATAAATGAGACACGTTCTGAGCGGGGCTCGAATCAGTAACCATCAGTGATGATAGGTTACAGTGGTATGCAAGTCAGCGACCTTAACCACTCGACCACGACGGCTGTCTAACCTACTTACACTATGCATAATACTTTAATATTAGATATATCAATGTTGGAATCTGATACACGAATGTGTTTATAATACTAATAATATGCTATTTCAAATATGTTCAGAACAAAACTAACAAGTCACGAGACAATTAGTTTGGACAATATTTATTTGAGTATGCTGAGATGTAATCAAGAAATGAACAGTTTACATGTAATCAAGAAATGAACAGTTTACATGTAATCAAGAAATGAACAGTTTACATGTAATCATGAAATGAACAGTTTACATGTAATCATGAAATGAACAGTTTACATGTAATCATGAAATGAACAGTTTACATGTAATCATGAAATGAACAGTTTACATGTAATCATGAAATGAACAGTTTACATGTAATCATGAAATGAACAGTTTACATGTAATCAAGAAATGAACAGTTTACATGTAATCATGAAATGAACAGTTTACATGTAATCATGAAATGAACAGTTTACATGTAATCAAGAAATGAACAGTTTACATGTAATCAAGAAATGAACAGTTTACATGTAATCAAGAAATGAACAGTTTACATGTAATCATGAAATGAACAGTTTACATGTAATCAAGAAATGAAGAGTTTACATGTAGCCAAGAAATGAACAGTTTACATGTAATCAAGAAATTAACAGTTTACATGTAATGTATGCGCACATTAACTGCAGTAGACTGAAAGGGATTTGGACGAAAGTAAACTTATATAGTTCTTCTCCCTATTAAATGGTTTATAAAAAATATTATAATATGCAATATGCAGGAGAATAGTATATTTAACAATGAAAATACAGTGTACATCCGTTATGTCGAATTCCGTCGAACCGAACAAAAGACTTCGACATAACCGAAGTTTGACTTAAACGAAATTCGATATAAATGGAGACAGTTATATGTAAAATGATAGTGTCTGAAACGGGACTTTGGTCCGACTTCGGAGAATTCGACGTAACCGACTTTGACCTAGCGGAGGTCGACTGTACGTGAAATCACAATAAAATTGAAAACTGTTTTCTTCATCTACTCGATGATAGTCAAGTAAGTTTACTCTGGCTTTGCATGCAACAACACGCACATAAAACATGATGTGTTGGTGGCAATAATGGATAAAAACCTGGGCACAGTTTCATCAACAAATCTTAGGTTTGACTTAAATTATTGCTTAAGTTGGAAGCTTAGTAAAATATTATGATGTACTTAAGTACTTGCTTAAACCGTTTCACAAAAAAACACAGACGGATCTGTAGTCCAGTGGTTAACACGTTGGACTGGTAATCCAGGGATTGCAGGTTCGAGCCCCAGTCTCACCTTAATAAAATTAAAAGCATTTCAGATGGGACTTTAAACTGAGGTCTCGTGTCAGTGCTTTACACCATGCACGTAAAAGAACCAGAGGATATCCTGGAATGGGTCTCTGTCTGTGTCATTGCAATATCCTCCAAAAAATCTAAAATGAGGAGGCGTCGCTCATATGGGCAACCGGTAGCGACGATAAATAAACGTAAACCACACAAGTTCCACAAAAGAATATAAGCAAGAACTTAATTTCGACTAAGTAAGAAAACGTCATGCAGGTTCGAATGCCACTTTAGCGAAGGACATTACTTGTGTTTATAAATGAAACCTTTGTTTCATTACATACACATAATTCCCGCAATAACACTTACTGAATGACAATGTACACGTGCCAGGTTTACAGTAATATGTGTTGTGTAGTGTGTACAAAGTCAAAAGGATAGCTGATAACGTGAACATTATTATCACGTCATTAAGGTAATTTGATCAAAACAAAATGGCTGTCAACTTGAAATAGGGTCCGAGTTCTAATTAGTCGTTGGCGTCTTTTCAGGGCAATATTTTGATATTTAACTAATCCTGTTCAATTGTGAACTATATTCAGTGATATTCAAAGACAACTATTTTAGAATAATGCAATTAAAAATGTTCAGGTACCTACCACAATATGTCCAATTTGTGTGCACATTTCCTGAAGAATAGTCTTCACTTATGCTGTAACAAGTACACATATAGTCTTCTATGATGTCTCCTTTAAGTGCTCCAGGTATTAACTTCTACACATATGGAAGTAACACTTCAAAATATCCATCAGTAAAAGGTGTTGTTAGGTAAACTGCCCGCCGGCGATATAGCCCACAATGGTGCTGATGCAGGCGTAAAACCCGAATCATAACATAACATAAAGTAAACAACCCCTATCAGGGGAAATCCAAGGTTAATGGCAAAACACATCTGTCAAAATGAAAATAGTGCATGGTCAAGGTATGGGGTATATAAGTGGTCATCTCTGTACATGGTAATGTGTGAGAGTGTGAATATAAACTAATAATCAAATTATTGAAAACAATTTCATGTTGGGATATATATTTCAATCATTTTTGAGATTAATTAATTTATTTATTTATTTTATTTGTTTATATTAGTATTTAATTATTAGTATCAATTTAGTATGCCATAGTGCTGTAACATTTGGATGTCACATAACCTGGCTAAGTTAATTCTAAAGTATTATTTGAAATAAGCAGTGTAAGAAATTATCAGAGAGCTGGATTCAGATGTCGTCTTTTGTTGATCTGACATGTAAATAACTATCAGATGAGATTTAACACTGTCCGTTTTCAAGGCATTATGGCATGTAAGAAAATATCACAGAGCTGGATTCAGATGTTGTAACAAACTTATTGATAATCTTTGTTGTGGCATTCCTACCTCCATACAGAACAAAATACAGACTTTTTTGTGTGTTTTATGTTTATTTATCGTCGCTACCGGTTTCCCATATGAGCGACGCCTCCTGAAGAGATTAGTTATTTTAGATTTTGGAGGATAGTGCAATGATACACACAGACCAATTCCAGAATCTCCTCTGGTTCTTTTACGTGCACGGTGTACAGCACCGACACGAGACCTCGGTTTAACGTCCCATCTGAAAGACTGTTAATTTTATTAGGGTCAGACGGGGGATCGAACCTGCGATCCCTGGATTACCAGTCCAGCGTGTTACCACTGGACTACAGATCCGTCTGTCAAAATACAGACAAATGGAAGTGTTATCTATAAATCACTAAATCACAAATTGCCATCATCGTAATCTTTCTGTAAATCTTCTACATCATACAGCTCATTATCATCTTTGTACTGGATTTGATACGCTGCTTTATCAGCACCATCTTTGCCAGATGTTACACCAAGAACTATACCGCTGTACCATTCTTCCTCACCATGTTCATTATCCCACCTATGTGATATCCTTCTGCCAACAAACTTAGCGTTTGCTTTCCGTCTTGTCCTGCAAATGATGTATACACAACATATTTTATGTTTTAATTATCGAGACTGTTCACACAATAATGGAATGGTTAATTTATAAAATGTCACTTATACATTTCTTTCTAAATGTGTACAGATTGTTGGTACCTGTAGTTGCATTCATAAATTAAATTGCACAATTTATGAATTTAGTTGTCTGTTAATGAAAGTTGAAGTTGGTGATGCAATTGCAAGAAATTCCTCAAGCCATGATAGTTTTAAAATATTAGCCTATATATTAAAGCAGCATTACATCGTATGAAATAAAATATATTTGAAAAATTAAATTTTTACGTACGGGTAGCAATGCTGGTACACGTTCTAAAATTATACTTTGTATTCTTATGTTCATTTGGTAAACAGTGTTTTTTTGCGATAAAACAAACTCGAAAAAGTAGGACTTTCGGAGTCGATCGGTCACACACTTGTTTACAACCGGAACGCATTGTCCGCACTTGTTTACATTCAGAATGCATCGACCCCATTTGTCCCACGTTGTCTTTTTTAATTCAATTACATGTCTTTGATATGTTGATTCATACCTCTGTTAGCTAAGTCTTTTTGGGACATATCTACATCCCCGCGAGGGGTTCGACATGAGGAAGATATATAGATAGTCTTTCATGTTCAAAATATATACGTTGTTTTCTACATCCTCTGTTGTTTCACGCATGCGCGCTGTGCGTGTTTACATTTCGTGGGTTGATAAACAAATTTGCGTATACGACGGTTTAAATTTATTGGAATTTTATCGTTTCTGGGCGACTATTTCGATTTTTGTAAACACACACACATTAGTATTTATATTTTACCCAAAACATTCTTTATTACGATGTAATGCTGCTTTAAGTTATTATTAAGTTAGACTAAGAGCAGTATATTCATTCGCATGTATAAATAATATGACATGTGATAATTTTTCTAATACATATGTAAATCAATTGACACACTAATACCTTGATTGCAAAAATGGCACAGTGGCTTGAGACGTTGGAGGCTGGTTGATCAATGGCACAGTGGCTTGATAAGTTGAAGGTTGGCTGATCAATGGCATAGTGTCTTGGTAGGTTGAAGGTTGGCTGATCAATGGCAGAGTGTCTTGGGAGGTTGAAGGTTGGCTGATCAATGGCAGAGTGTCTTGGGAGGTTGAAGGTTGGCTGATCAATGGCAGAGTGTCTTGGGAGGTTGAAGGCTGGCCGATCAATGGCAGAGTGTCTTGGGAGGTTGAAGGTTGGCTGATCAATGGCAGAGTGTCTTGGGAGGTTGAAGGTTGGCTGATCAATGGCAGAGTGTCTTGGGAGGTTGAAGGTTGGCTGATCAATGGCAGAGTGTCTTGGGAGGTTGAAGGCTGGCCGATCAATGGCAGAGTGTCTTGGGAAGTTGAAGGTTGGCTGATCAATGGCAGAGTGTCTTGGGAGGTTGAAGGTTGGCTGATCAATGGCAGAGTGTCTTGGGAAGTTGAAGGTTGGCTGATCAATGGCAGAGTGTCTTGGGAGGTTGAAGGCTGGCCGATCAATGAAAGGGAATGGATATTCTTACTGACACGGATGTTCACTGCACTAGAGTCCGATACACTCACTGACTGTGTGTACTGAAATAGTAAAATGTGTTACAAAATACTGCCTTCACTACTGAAACATTTAAAGAAAACTTCGGAAAACGGTACATTCAACATAAATCGATGGTAAATAACTTATAGACGATAGATGTTTAAAATGTTACATAAGGGTTCGTTAGAATAGAATTTAATAACCGATTGACAAATGTTATCAATCTAATGTAGGGCCGTTAAAAACATGATAAGCCCTTTGGTGTATTTAGTTTCATTATATTTTTTTTTTTTTTGAGGCCCCAACAGTGGGTAACCCCGTTTATTTTATTTGTTTTAATGTAGCATATACATAGTCATAGATATCACATTCAACACATAGTAATTATACACAATGACCTTGATTTAACATAGTAGTCTAAATTAATTTGAAAATGTAACGGGTTAATGAGTTGTCTCCCTTTACCAATAAAGAGATAAAAACCAAATCATTTGTAATATTTTGATTTAAAATTTATAGAATATTGAATTATTATATCCAAAACAAAGATACGTCTTCTAGAAAGAGAAGTCTTGTTCGAAAGAAAAGACAAGACTATAGTTTAGGTTTATATTTTGTAGTACAATAGGCTAGCATAATTTTTTTAAGGAACTCATGTAAATTAAATAATATATCAAACGCTGTAAGTTTTCATTTAAGAGCATGTATCAATAATACATATAAATGATTATTGAAATATACAATAACAGTATGATTCTGAGGTCAAAAGTTTACCTGGGTATAAATTATTCCTGCTCGGAAATAAAAACAGTATATTGATTGTAATGAATGTGAAATCAACAATAAGTCATGAATTGCTATTATACCGAAAAAAAACAAAAACAAGGTCATTCTCGAGAGACGAGGTCACTCTCGAAACAGTACAAATGTACTTTAGATAAACTGGAATGTGAAAAAAGAATAGAAGGGGGGGAAAAAGAAAAAAAGAGTACATATACAAGGTAGAGAGAGTGGGCTATATATAGAGTCTGGTCCGCCTTCCACACAACACACCAACACACTAGGGTCCATCTCCGGACAATACTGCAAATTCCTTCCAATTTTGTTCGAATTTATTCATTGCATCATTTTTTCTAGCATTATATTTCTCAGTCTTTAAAAGAGATTTTATCTGGGCATTTTTCATTAATCCATCTCTTCACATTTCCCCAAAAATTCTCAACAACATGACATTCCAAAAACAAATGCAGTAATGTTTCTGGGTGTAGATTACAGAATGTGCACTTATTGTCATTTCTAAGTCCCATTTTCTGTAGAAGATAGTTTGTACCAATAATCCTATGATTGATTCTAAATTGGAACCATTGTAATTTTGGATCTTGTGTTAGTTTAAAGGGTAGTCTGTACACATTTCTCCAGTTAAAGTTATTTCCCAGGTTAAGTTCTGTTACCCATTTTCTATTAGAAATTGGTAACGTTCCAGGGTTTTGGATGGAGTCATAGATCACTCTACATCCCTTCTTGCATTTATTTATAATACTAACTGCTAGTGGCTGTATGGGATTTGGTTCATGATTTGGTTTGTGGGGAAATCTCATTATGTTCAAAAAGTCTCTTATTGAATGTATTATATTATGATACTGCAAAAAATGTGTATGCACATTATATATTGTATTAAAATCATTATAGGAATAAAAATTACCATTTTTGTCAATCAAGTCATTTATTAGTATTACACCTTTCTTTACATAATTTAAGTTGAGAAAACTTGTTCCACCAATTTTGAACTTATTATTGTGCCATATTGGTAATGAGAGAAATTCTTTCCAAGTTTCTGGTGTTTTATTCTCATTTAAAATGATATACCCATGAAAAACATCATACCAGAAATAAGTTTGAACTGTATGAATTCTATTTTTTAAATAGTCCCCTCCAAAGGTGCCAACATTGGAGATGAAGGGGTACATTGTATTGACAAATTCAAAATATTGAGTATTGTATGCCATATATCTTCTAAGCCAAGTAACTTTTGAAGATAGCATAAACCTTATTAAGTCTATCATTCTAAGTCCTCCTGATTCATAGGGTTGTGTCATAACTTTCCTTTTTATCTTGTCTGGTCCATCATTCCATATAAATTTAAAGAACATATTCTGTATATAATTAATTGTATCTGAACTTGGATTTGGTAAACCCATTATCAAATGATTAATCTTTGACAGCGCTAGAGTTTTAACAACAACATTTTTTCCAATTGGACTGATAATTCTTTTAGACCATTGTTTAAAAAGTATTTTTATTTCTTCGATTTTTGTGGCATAATTTATTTGAACTAGTTCTCTAAGATTTAGGGTAAAAATGATCCCCAACAGTTTAAATTTAACCGATTCCCAGTGCAAACCTAATTCAGGACAAAGTATAATGTTACTGTTTTTCATTGAACCAATCCATACTGCCTTTTTCGATGTTTATAAATAGGCCCGAGATTCTAGCATAAAATTTTAAAACTTGCATTGTGTTTCTAAGTGATTTTTCTGTTCCATCTAAGAGTAATGTCGTGTCATCTGCATACTGAGATATTAAAAATTCCGTACCATTTATCTTAATCCCTCCTATATCTTTATTTTGTTTAATTAAAATGGCTAATATTTCTGCGCAAATAATAAAAATATATGGGGATAAGGGATCGCCCTGACGGCAACCGCGATTTATTGAAAACCAGTCTGATAGATGGCCATTGATTACAATACACGATTTAATATCGTTGTAAAAAAGCTTTATCCAGTTTATAAAATTGTTACCAAAGTTTAAAAATACTAAAACATTGTACATAAATGTTCATGACAGGGAATCGAAAGCGGTTGCAAAATCAATTAGCAACAACATTCTCGGCTTGTGATAGTTTTCTGTATGAAACATGATGTATTAAATAACCCTAATATTGTCCCCTATAAAACGCCCAGGAATAAAACCACTCTGATCTGCACTTATTAATTTGGCTAAAACAGTTTTTAAACGGTTTGCTATACTGGCAGAGGCAATCTTATATGAAACATTCAATAAAGAAATTGTACGCCAGTTTTTTAAAAATAATTTGTCTTTATCTCCTTTTGGTATACATGTTATAACACTTTGCTTGAGAGTCACAGATAATTCCCCTGTATCAAATGCATAATTAATAGATCTGACCAAAAAATGACCCAAATCATTCCAGAAAAATTTGAAGAAGGATGCTGTAAATCCACTGCTTCCTGGAGAAGAAAAATTAGACATTTTTTTGAGACTATTTAACATTTCTTGATAACTTAATTTATTTTCTAAGGAATTTTTTTCTTCTTCATTAAGTTTGTGGATATCATTGTTTTGTACGATGTTCTTCAGGATAATCCCACCGTATATAAATATGTTACTTTGTTGGGATTGCATGTGTGTATACACAGTGCATTATAAGTTTTAAAAATATCTTCTATATATAGGCCTAAACGGAAACAAAGGCATAGAGAGCCTTTAAGATTAAAAATGAATGAGTCACTAAATATGTACATGTAGCTGATAACATCTAAAAATATTCATAGATTATGGCTAGATATAAATATATCAAGGCTTTAAATACATCATACCGTTAAATAGGCTTAACATTTAAATTTACACACCCATGGAAGTGCTGGCTTTCTGATTCCAGAGACAGATTTATGTCTTGGCACTGCTAGCTCATGTAGCAAATGAGAAAAATAGAATGCTCTCAATTTGGGTACCATTTTATTTCTCCACAATTCCTGATCTCTAAATATCCGCTCAATATATATGTCATATGGATTAGTCCTCCTAACTATGAAATCACACCATTGTTATTCTAAAATGTTCAGTTGACCTTGGACTTGAAAGTAATATTTGTGTGTTTTCTTTAAGGAAGGTTTGCCACTTTTATTAATACCAAGACAGAATGTTTTTTCTTTCCTTGCAGCTTCTTCAATTTGTACATCCCTGTTTTGCAACAAATTCTTAATTTCTATTAATCCTGTGGTGCCATCATTCAAATGAACAATCCCATCGCTAGATGTAGCGAGGAATGGGTTTTCAGCAGAAATTGGAGTCCGGGAATGGTTAAGATGACATGTCTCCCTTTAATTTGTATGTTTATATATTCTTTGCGGCTATTTTCCTCCTCCATCAATCCCTTGCGTGTATATGCATTTCCTCCAAAATTTGAGTAAAGAAGACGCTTGGTGAGTATTGGACTATTATTATTCAAACCCCGACTAACAATGTCTCAACAAATTGAACTTGTCAAGCGTTTTCTTCTTTCATATTTCCACCGATCATTAACTGACTGACCTCTTGTTTCAATTTCTATAGCTGTTGCCTCAATTTCTGAAACTTTCACATTTTCTTCATAATACTCATCACACTGTAATTTCAGTTCAGTTCAGTAGATCGGTGCTGTCCTGAAGTACATTAGGACCATATGCCTGTTTTGCTTTTTTTGAATTTGATACCTTTCCTTGTTTAGTGATCATTTTACGTTTGTAGCGATTTATTTGGTTTCTGGCTTTTGTTGTCTTTTCATTGTGCGTATGTAATGTTTTGATCGTTGTTTGGATGAATATGTTATCTGGTTGCTTCCCTGTTACTTTCCCATACACCATAGGTGACCATGCTGGTCCGCTGGTTGACCGTAATCCACCTCCATAGCAACGAGCATAAAAGGACCCTCTGAAACAACGGCTAGTGACCTTACCACCATCAAATTTACATCTTATTTTCATCCAACATGCTGCCAAATTGCTGGTGAAGTTTGAGATTAGTCTATCAGACTTGTTGGCCATTCTATTTAAGATGACTAGATAGATTCATTGACCTGGCAACACAATCATACACATGCAAATTAGTTCCCAAAATGGTACCATTTGATTTCATTTTAACATGTATTCAATAAAGCTTAAAAATCAACTAACTGTTAGTCTGAAAAGTGAAGACACGTGAAACACAATGAATGAAATCACATTGTCGTCCGTGTTTGGAATCACATTGTCGTCCGTGTTTGGAATCACATTGTCGTCCGTGTTTGGAATCATATTGTCGTCCGTGTTTGGAATCACATTGTCGTCCGTGTTTGGAATCACATTATTTATCTTCTCACGAATGCAACCCGGGTTCAATCCTCGGACCAGGAAGGATGTGCGATGGTAAGGTGTTCGCCAGATCGGACAGGTGGTTTTCTCTGGGTACTCCGGTTTACTCCAACACGAATGACCACATTTACGCTTTCCATCCGCAGAGCCTGGGTTCCAGTCTGTCGATTTTTCACTTTTTAACTTCTGGAAAAACTTCTGACAGCCTGGGGAAACTGGATTTCCGATCGTAGCGCCATCTACTTACACCCTCGTTTATGAGGGTGTCGATTTGAAGAATGCCAACTCTTCTCTACAAGATACTATCGCTAAATATAGAAACTGAATTCTGTCGGAAATCGCCGAACAGGCATGATTATACACGATCATTTCCGAATATACACGATGCTCCCGTAGCCTCATTTACATCGCAAACATAAAATTTCCCGTTTCTGTGCTATATCGACGAGATGGCGGATTTTAACTATTAATGGGTCGATGCGGCGTAATTGAAGTAAGGACGACTCAAATCTTGAGTAAATATGTCAAATCAGACGCACATTGTACTATTTATCGTTCCGTTGACCTGTAAACAATGGCGGCCAATTATAACGTTTTATCAACATTGCAATGCCTCTTTCGCTTTCGATTCAAGTACGTCATTAATTAAGTCACGTGCTAATAGGCCTATTAATAGGATTAATGCTAGTCAATAAGTTTCGTCCAGTTTCCCCCAGGCGTTGGTATAATCAGAAACTCAATAGCGACATTACATCACAAAAAGCAAATAAAATGCATGTTTTCACGAATAAATGCATTGCTACTACACATTATTCTGAATACATTCGAACACTAACATTTAATCAATAAACAGTGTTTTTGTGGTCTAAACACTTAGTAGTCTAAAGTAGGATTTCATATAACGGTCATCCACGCCCCTGAAGTGACGTTTGTTTGTCATTGGAGTCAATACTGTCGCTTAGGAATAATAAATTTAACTAAGAATAGTCTACAAATAATTATGAATAGGCACACATGTGAGATATAACGGTAAATATGTACCATAAATCTCGTTATTCGTGATACACAGGTTGTATTACGGATGTATGTCGACCCTATTTACATTATTTTGTTATGTCAACAAACCGCATATACGACACTTGTTTATTAGTTGAAATACTCCGTTTTTGAGGCATTTATTTGGAACGAAATTATACCATATAATAGGAAATTACATTCTGTATCAATTTGCCTTTTCACAGATGTAGTGTCGCTTTAAACTACATTCATTATGGTCCTTTTTTTTAAAAACCAACAAACATTAGTACAGTAGTACCGTATATTATACCATACACAGTATAATCATAGCGATTTGTATTGTAGTATCTTTTAACGATTATTGGGGGACTTCCCGTCTCCTAGTGTGTGGATGAACACCCACCAACTAAGCAGACCCAGGAAGTTAAACAATCGCAACACGTAATGCAAAGTTCTACGTACATATTAAACAATATAGTTAGAACGTATGGTAGAAATGGAGGCTGCACTAGTTTGCAGTAGTGCATTGTGTTAATTATAACAACAATCTAAGTTATTTGATTAATTACAGAGTTTCTTAAAAGGAAAGATTCAATTATGAACTTACATAGATTTCTTAAAATTTTAGCATTGTTAGATTTCATTAGATCAATAAATTTGTACATACTGGGTCGTCTAGAATAGTATGCTTTAATATAGGTATTTTTTAGATTACTGTAAAGGGTACAGACACATACAAAATGATATTCGTCTTCAATATCTGCAGTATCGCACATGGTACATTGTCAACCCTCTGATGTGCAAAATGACCAACTTCTATGTGTAGCTTATGTGAGGATAATCTTAACATAGACAACACAATTCTTAAAACTTCTTAGGTAATACCTGTAGATAATTCTCAATTTCAAATATATTCTTAAACTGTATATATGTACTCAATACAGTGCTTGCAGATATAGCTTGAAAACCAGTTTGCTTCAACACATCGAGTATTCTATTTTTAAAGACAATATGGAAGGTTTTGAGATTTACAAGTGAAGGAGTATCCCATACATAAGAGAATCCATAATTATCCATCAATGACTTAACTTTTTGCCCAGTTATTTTTTCTGTAGATTCATTGATCATACTCGTATATAATCTACTAATAATAATGTTGTCTGATGTAATTACCTTGCATCAAAACTTAATAATACGTAAATACCTATTTATATACAAGGGTACCGCCCTAGTTCTCCATATATTGCCATAATAGAAGAAGACGTTTTCACATTCAATACTATTTTATAAAACTATTTCCTTCGACTTGCTAAATCCCCAGACTTCCGCCCCGTAGTTTAATGTTGCGCCGACAAATGCATCAACTAATTGGCATAACACTGTAGGTTTAAAATCAAATTGTTGTGTGTTATTTAAAAGAACGTTTTAGCCCCTTTCCCGCTAGTGTTTCTTGATTTAAGTTGAATGTACCAGTATAATTAAAACAGTTCCGAGATAATTAAAATCGTTGACAATTGCGATTTATTTATTATCATATGACCATTTTTCATCTGATCGTATATTTCCTCTTTTCCTAAACACTATTGTTTTGGTAGTGTTTACTTCCAAGCCACATGTATACAATAATCCTGTAATAAATTCAGGCTGTGTTGTAACTCAGAAACCGTTTTACCCATAATGAGCATACCATCAGCAAATAGCATAAGAATACACGTAATGTCATCAATAGATAAACCACTTTATTATCATCTAAAAATAGTTCAAGATCATCAACAAACATAGCTAATAATATAGGTGACATTACCTCCCCTTGTTTTAAACCAACTGCACACTTAAAATATTCTGAATAAGAATTGCAACTTCTAACACATGATTGCACGTGTGAATACATGTTTTTCACCACCCGTAGCAGTTTACCATTAATACCGAACCTATATAATTTTAGCCACATGCTATTTAATTATATACTATCAAATGCTCGCCTCATATCTATGAAAGCACAATGCAAACGGTTTTTTTGGATGACTGCATTACATACAAATGCGGCATCCGTTGTAGACCGACCCTTGCGAAAACCAAACTGAGCATCATTTAGAATACTGTTATTTTCGACCCATGTGTTCATGCGTTTATTTATAATACCCGTAAATATCTTGGAGAAACAACTCACTAGTATAATACCTCTATAATTGCTAGGATCACACGGATCATTCTTTTTAAAGACTGGAACTCACATATGTAAGTACCTTGGAACTCCTAGTTAAGAACGGGTCTTGTAATAGGACCCAAACGAGATTAGCACAACATTCATCATTTGCATTACATAATTTGTTAATTGTTTTAATCAACTTGGATTAACCACATTGGATACATGTAGAATATTTGATAGCCTAGTTGGCTCAATACTTAACAATAATATAGTGAGATGGTGCATTGTAAATTCTTAAGAACGGTTCTACATGTCAAAAAATAGATTGCCTATATGGGGACTTTGGAAGATACCCCATGGACATATATAGAATATTGACTATGTTGAACTATTGGATTCAAATCCTCAAAGTCACAATGAAATCGTCCATAATGCTATTAGTCCCGTATCCTGGGCAACTATAGACAAATCGGTAGTGGTAACAAAGGCACTGTTTGGTTGCGAATTGTGGAATTATATGTCCAGATGCAGTTTATTGCAGCTAGGAAGAAGCCAACGAGTCTGTATTAAACTGGTCCCGAACTTACCACCATTTGCTAATACAGATATAGCTCTTAGTTGTCTGGGAATCTCTCCAATAGAGACGATGATTGGCTATAAGAAACTTACATCCCTGGGTCAGCTATGCCAACTGCCTTGTCAGGATATGTCCTGACTACAAGCAACTTACATTCCTGGGTCAGCTATGCTGACTACCTTGTCATTATCTGTCCTGGCTACAAGAAACTTACATTCCTGGGTCAGCTATGCCGACTACCTTGTCATTATCTGCCCAAACAGATGTTTATAATGCGCTTGTTTCACATTGACAATGATGAAAGGCAGCTAGACGGATGCTACACACAATTTACTACTTTTTCAACAATGTTTAATGTAATATCATTAGTGACTGACAAAAAAGTGTATATAAGACAGTAAGCTTTACTAAATTTCTTTTTGTTAAAATCATAAAAACCCCATTCATCAAGTATTATTGTCAATGGTCATGTATTTCGCTGTATTAAATCATTTTGTTTTTCTTTATGCTTGCTATATGAAATACATGACTCAAATATTTGTAAGGGGTAGTGGGGATGGCTCTCATCAATTCAATTCAATTCTATTAGTCTCTATTAACTCAGATCATTTACATGACATATGAGTATACATGAGTATCAACGAATGTGCATATACGCGTTAAGTATTATATTATCCGAGTATAACAAGTTAAACCAGTACTTAATCATACGTATGTAACGAGATATATACATGGGATATCTACCCAGTTCTCCGTATACAGCTGCAGTGCATGTGGAAGATCTAACATTTAAAATGTGTTTACAAAACTTTAAATGGATTCTTTCAATTTCTTTGGACTTAGTGTATCCCCAAATTTCAGATGAATAATTTAATATTGATCCAACAAAAGCATCAAAAAGTTGACAAAGTATCTTTAATTTTAGTCTATACCGTTTACAATTATAAAACAAGAAATTGAGAGCCTTTAATGCTTTCCCAGTACTATATTCCTGGTTTAATGAAAAATGTCCAGTGTAATTTAGGATTGTTCCAAGGTAATTGAAATCATTAACCACTTCAATATTTTCATTATTATAAGTTCATTTTTCGTTTAGATATACATTACCTCGTTTTCTAAAAACCATTACTTTTGTTTTAGCAGTATTAACCTCCATGTAGCACAATAGTCATATAATAAATTAAAATTATATTGAAGCTCTTCTGGGGACTTGGCTAAAATGACCATATCATCTGCAAAAAGTAGCAAAATAAGAACAATGTCATCTATGACAATGCCAGAATTAATATCTTCTGGTAAATATAGTTCAAGATCGTCCACAAATAAAGAGAATAAAATAGGCGACATTATCTCCCATTGTCTTAGACCGACAGCATATTGGAAATATTCCGAATAGCTTCCGCAATGTCGTACACATGACTTAACCTTTTGATACATGTCTTTAATAATGCGTAGTAGCTTACCCTGAATACCTGTTTTATATAATTTATGCCATAGTGCATTTCTATAAATAGAATCAGAGCAGAGCTTCATGTCAATATAACCACAATATAATCTTTTATTTTCATTGAGATACTTTTGAATATATTGCATAGTCAAGTCAAATATCTTTTATTTTTCTATTTCATGACATACATGAATAAATGAGGTATTACAATCAATACAATACATGAGGCTCATAATATTACTAACATAATTATACATATATAACAATGATAAACCTTTGACTATGGTTCAGTGTAGAATAGTATATCTCCACTGCAAATGTATAAGTTAGCTAGCTAAGCATGTCGGTGCGTCAACATTTTACGCTAGGTTATAATGTGTGTACCATTCCTATATACATAATATAACTTTTCTATTTCTAACTAAAGTCTAAGTAAAATTTACATTGCCACATTCTGCGTATTAACTGAGAAAAATGAATCTTTTTTTTTATACCTATGCACATATATTATAGACAGAGTTTTTCCCTATTAGGCGGCTGCATATATGAAAATAGGCCACTGTACCCTAAAACATTTGCTACAAAGGGTTTCTCAACAGTTTTCTATAGTATAAGGTGTGCTTAGCGACATACTAAAAGTCTACCAAAGTCTGACTACTGAAAAGGTATAATTTTCAAGATGGCCGCCAAATCCTTAAAATCTCAATTGCATCTTCATTATTGATCCTAGATGAATTTGGTGTCTAACTCCATGTTTTGGGGATCTAGGAATCCAATTCTATTCTAGTTTAGGGCTGTGTTCTGAAACAGTTCGTCAACTCACGTAGTATTAACATTTGAGTTCCTGTTTACACCTTAAATTTCGTTTCGGTAAGATGTACTATCGAGATCCGATATTATAGTTACATCAATGTTTCGATTTTGTTATGCGAGGCTGGAAATTCTTGTTACAATGTTGCATATCTGCTATTTTGTTTTTCGTGTTGTTTGTTTTTGTAATTACATGTATAGAGTTTAATTACGTGATATCACAATGTTTGTTCGTATTCGATAATAGTTGTAATATCATAAATGTATCTGTATTATACATGTATGTGATAGCTCTTCTATACTGGAGGATAATAAAGAATCCATACATCCATCCATCTACATTAATGATTAACATATATGATAGGTTGGCACGTGATGCTAATAATGACAATTTGTACAATGGTATAAATTGAACCTGCTGTCAAATTCAAACTACAGTCAAACCTGTGTTAGTGGTCACCTCCATTAAGCAGCCAACCTGTATTAAGCAGCCAGTTTCCAGATTCCAAATATGTTGTTTTATTATACATTTGACCTATATTAAGCAGCCACCTGTGCTAAGCAGCCACTTTCTCTGACTCCCTTGGCTGTCTGCTTAAGACAGGTTTGACTGTATTCTCCAAAATATAGGTCTTCATCACATTTGGGTAAATCAGAAAACGTTGAACTTCTCTTATACAGAAATTAAACAGCGAGTAATAGGTATTTATTTATTTATAGACAGACATGGTATGCAAATATTAGTAACTCAAGTAACTGTCTAGCTACTGTTTGTTTAAACATACAGTTAGAAACGTCTATGCAATGCATTAATGAAAAGAAGTTCAAAGTTTTCTAAGTTCAAACTGTCGTCGCATAACCTTGCACTTTATGGAATCGTGTTTCAAAACCACGAGCATTGTGTGCGTATGCGTCATGCAGTAATTTCCTTATTAAGAGTTATTTTTGTTAAGGACGAAGTCAGACCAGACGGCCTTTGGGTTCGCCAGTGTTGAGGGTATGTAAGCTCAAACATTAGCATACAGGTTATGCCAATATATGTATGTAGTCATGCGCATGTTTGGCCAGTGGAATTGGTGGTGAACATAAACGTGCCAAGAACTTGACGTGATAACGTTATTCAATAAGAGATTATATCATTTATTCCATCGGATATTGATTAATGATATTTCGTTTATGGTAGTTATTTCAGGAAAAGGATTTTGAAAACTTGTTGCTGAGTTTAGATTACGGTCATGCATGCATATGTGTAACTCTTCTTCGTATAACAATCTAAACACCTTAACTCGATGCTTTAAAGACACATGTCCCCCCAAAATAGGAAGCGCCAGTTTGTTTGTGCTGTCCATGTAGGTCTCTACGCTGAGCTGTTTAACATTCTTCATAACTCCTGACGATATTATGTCTGGTAAAGCACGCACGCACGCACGCACGCACGCACGCACGCACGCACGCACGCACGCACGCACGCACGCACGCACGCACGCACACACACACACACACACACTTCATTCTTCACGCCGACGATAGATCAAACTATAAAGGCTGGGAAAGTAGCCTGGGTACAGTCGTCGATATATTTTGCCTGGTCAGTCAAATAAATATATTTTAACACCGAGACGATTAATTGGGCCGGAGGCTGTCCGGTTAAGCTCAGTGGTTAGCGCGCTCGCTTATCACAAATGCAACCCGGGTTCGATCCTCGGACCGGGAAGTATGTGAGATGGTACGGTGGTCGCCAGATCGGAAATGTGGATTTTCTCCGGATACTCCGGTTTCCTCCCACACGAATGACCACATAATTACTTTCATCCGTGCAAACGAGAATGATTAATATAAGTTGTTAGAACTTGCTTTGCAATCATTGGAAACTAGATAACGTTTACACTTTTTAATTGGGCCGTATTGAGTTTCTGATAATATCAACGTCATTTTGCCAGAAGCTAAAAAGTGAAAAATCGGCTGGATCCATGGATTTACTGGAAAACACAAACATTTGCATTGCTTCCAACATGTGAAATAACTTTACTTTTATTTTATTTCTCTGATGCATTTCAGTCCGCCTTCGTGGTCGAGTGGTTAAGGTCGCTGACTTGTATACCACTGTAACCTATCATCACAGATGGTCACGGGTTCGAGCCCCGCTCAGGGCGTGCCTCATTTATATGAAAAACGGAGGTTGATGCACCCAAGTACTGGTTAACCGCTGGAGCCTGCCCAGGAAAGGTGTTGTTAAGTAAACTACCCGCCGGCGATATAGCCCGAAATGGTGCTGATGCAGGCGTAAAACCCGAAATATCAAATCTGATGCATTTCAACATTTCACTGGAATGTATACTTGTAATATATATTTATGGTTTCATTTTTATATTCATGATGTACGACTTTCATTTATACAAATTTATTTTAGCTCGATTGCGAAACAAGTTCTTACAACTTATATTAATCACTCTCGATACCTCATTCCTGGTGGAATCCATCGCCACGAGGGAGAGAGAAGAGGCAACGTGGAATTTAAATACCTTGCCTAAGGGTACAATCGTAACGGCACCAGCGGGGCTCGAACTTCGGACTTTTCGCGCATGAAGCGAACGAGTATCCACTGCGCTATCACGACTTCCATGCACGACTTTAATTGTTGTTTAGTCTACGCTTATTGCATAAATTCGGTGACAATGTTGGCAACATATGATGGGGAAATTAAATGTAAGAATTTACGAAGTATTATACAAATATGTGCAAACCGAATACGGCCATACTGTTAATGTTTGGGTATTTTTGACATTAAAGATAGTTTCTATGGTAACAACATATTGGATAAAGAAAAGATAATCTCACTGCTGTCATTTTGTTAGTCATTCAATGTCTCTGTTCTGAGGAATCACGTCAGTTACTTAATTTCATTTATATTGAAAACAAAAATATTTCTACTTGACAATTTTACGATTATGTATTTTAAAAATGCTCAATATGTCGATTTCTGCAGTCGCGACCTGATTACTGCATTAGCGACCTGATTTCTACAGTCATGACCTGATTTATGCAGTCGTGACCTGATTTCTGCAGTAGCGACTTGATTTATGCAGTCGCGACCTGATTTCTACAGTAGCGACCTGATTTCTGCAGTAGCGACCTGATTTCTGCAGTAGCGACCTGATTTCTGCAGTAGCGACCTGATTTATGCAGTCGCGACCTGATTTCTGCAGTAGCGACCTGATTTATGCAGTCGCGACCTGATTTCTGCAGTAGCGACCTGATTTCTGCAGTAGCGACCTGATTTATGCAGTCGTGACCTGATTTCTGCAGTAGCGACCTGATTTCTGCAGTCGCGACCTGATTTCTACATGCTTGATATAGAAATAATAGTGCATATCTAAAATAAGAACATGAAGTGTCCACTTACGTTAGTATGGTTAAGAGATGTACGAATAGATGATAGTGTTTCAATTTTCAATTGTGTCAGTGTAGTATATGTCCGATTGGAAAGGCCCACTCGATGGAATTGAATTCCATCTGGGATATTTTGTAGTTCTGTTGCAGGTTTACTGAAACATAGAAACAACATGTACCGACACGAGACCTCGGTTTAAAGTCCCGCATCTGAAAGTCTGTTAATTTTATTAGGGTCAGACGGTGGATCGAACCTGCGATCCATGGATTACCAGTCCAGCGTGTTACCACTGAACTACAGATCCGTCTGTAAATTATTATGTAAGTGAGAAACCAATAATAAACACAATCATTATCGACGTCGTGATCGGCTTCGTTCGCAAATGTGTTTGATGAAAGCATGTTTTAGACTATATTCATTACAAGAATACATTGCAAACATTTAGGATCCCATATGTATGTTGCCAAATATTTCAAAACTGTACAGAAGTGATAAATACATGTTTTCATATAAAACTGTTATTGAAGGAAACACGTCATTACATTAAATCATTACACACGCATGTGCACACAGAGGGTTGGGGTTGGAACAAGTGGTTTCCGGTTCAAAGCCAATCGAGTATAAACAGGGACGGTGACTCTCTGGAAGATGATGGCGGCCAAGGGACGCCCACATTCTTCGACGTGGCGTTAGTGCAACAGGTGATGGACGCCGTTCTTGTGGATAGACGGGTAACATGATAACTTTATGACAAAATCGGTCTTACTTATGAGACAGCCTATAGGATTTTTTGCAACGACTGAATTAAGCACGCACAACGTGTGCGCTAGATGGATTCCACGTTTACTCTCTGACGATAATGGAGACAAACGTTTCAGCCTATCAATGAACGTTCTAGCTAGATACAGGCGTGCATGGCATTCATTCTTAGACAACATAGACATTACTGACGTGACATGGATGTGTTTACTTGATCCCCAGACAAATAAACACCCGTATATGTTGAAGACACCTGCATCTCCCTCGGCCAAGAATGCTAGATATTATACATCTCAGTGGAAAGTGAATATTCATATTTTATATGCACAGGAAGATGGTGTTTTTGAAGATTACGTAGCACAATACTCTACTGTCAACGCATCTAGTTATTCTAAGGACAGACGGATCTGTAGTCCAGTGGTAACACGCTGGACTGGTAATCCAGGGATCGCAGGTTCGACCCCCCGTCTGAGCCTAATAAAATTAACAGTCTTTCAGATGGGACGTTAAACCGAGGTCTCGTGTCGGTGCTTTACATCGTGCACGTAAAAGAACCAGAGGAGCCTCTGGAATGGGTCTCTGTCTGTATCATTGCACTATCCTCCAAAAATCTAAAATGACTAATCTC
>CM026398.1:47545102-47575578 GCA_014843695.1 Archivesica marissinica | reverse complement strand
AATGTTCGAGTAAGTGCTGCTGTATGGGGCCGGGCATTGTCATATGCATAAGTGTGACGCTATGTCCATTACGCTGAATAAACGGAAGCACTTCTGCTTGAAGAACATTATTGACGTAGGTCTGGGCATTAATGTTTCCGTGAATAACCATTAGACGAGTCTTGATCATTCATTATTCAGCCCCAGACTAAAACTGAACCTCCCCCAAAACGGTCTTTTTCAATGACGCACGCATCAGCGTATTGCTCTCCCCGACGGCGATAAACTCGTTCACGTCCGTCGGCATGGCTCAAATTAAATCGCGATTCATCCGAAAATAACACTGATCTCCATTCAGCACGTCGGAAACGCCGGTGACGTCGGCACCAATCACGTATCGCAGCCCTATAACGCCTTGTTAAGATTTGGCCAAAGTAGGGCCTGTACGGACGAATCGGGTCATTATTTTGCCGAAGTCGGTTCCGAACTGTCTGTGCACTGATTCCGTGCCGTCGTGCTGTTGCTGATGCTGACAGACGACGGTTACGTAAATGTTGAACCATAATGTATCGATCATCCGCCGCAGTCGTTACACGTGGCCGACCTCCTCGGGGATGGTCACGAACATTTCCCATGGTCTGGAAATGTGTACGCAAGCGGTTAACTGTTGCCCTTGTGCAGCCGAACAGCCGAGATATAGCGGCTACTGATGCGCCAGCATTCAACATCCCGATCGCCTGATTTCGTTGGTCGTTATTTAGTCGTGGCATTATGCTTCGATTGAATCTGATGTGATCTTTTTGTATTGTTCGTAACTGCTGGTCAATCAGTGCAGTCAGATACCAACACCGGATATCGACCATCGCTGCACGAGGCGCACGTGCAAAACAAGATAATCGATCATTGCGGTTTAGCACTTGGCTAAATGTTGATAAATCCAAGGTTAACAGATACTCCTAATAAATGCATGTACATTATTTTGGGTTATTTTGGTGAATTGTTCATATTTATGAAATAATTCAAAAAATAAAAGTGGATACTTTCTTTTTTGGCTCAGTATATTTTATTTTCCAATGTAATACATATTGAACAATGTATAACATCACACATATCAAAATACAGAAACAGGATTAGAATTAAAGATAGCGTAATACATTCGACAATACAATATTACATACGAGCATGAATCAGATGTGAAATAAGTTAACAGATTATAAGGCACATATATACATTTGTGTAACGGTAAGGGTCGGGCCACAAGTTATAACCAACATTAGAAAACATCCCTTCCCAATAATCAAACTTTATATTTAAGAAAATGTGCAATATCGTCTCAGTATTACCAATTATAGTTTATCTATGTTGATATTGAATAACTGGAAACTAATAAACCTAAATTTGGAAAAGACGAAATTGAGAAATAAAAAGACGAAGGATTCGAAAATAAAAAACTGTTTTCATAAATCCATCAATAATGTAATGAAAAGAAATTACTAAAATGAAACAATAGGAAAAATGTGGAAAGAAATGGGGAAAAAGTGGAAAGAAATGGGAAACATATCCATTGCTATCTTAACCCAGTCCTACCCCCCTGCATTTAACCTAACCGTATAGTAGCAGGATACATATAGCCCACACGAAGCGTTTTATGTGTGCCATCATGTGCACCTTACGCCTGTGGAATCGATGAAAATAAACTTTGTCAAAAACATGATATAAATAGATTCACGCATATAATAATAATAATACACATTATTTAGACACAAGGATCAGTATTACAGTTCAATCCCCTGTCTGACCCTAATAATGTTTTTTATTCAGTACAGATTAAATTATTTATTCCACCCAGTATTGATCAGTGATATTTCATTTACTGCAGTTATTTGCGGAAACGGTGCATGGAAAGGTTTTATTGTGAATATATTATGTTCACGCATGAATATATGGAATGTTTCTTCGTACAGCAATCTAAGAACCTTTAGTTGATGTCTTAAAGACACGCCCCCCCACAATTTGTACCTCTGTCCTCTTCGGCCAAAATGGATCTCTACGCTGAGCTGTTTAACATTCTTCATACTTCCTGACGATATTATGTCTGGTAAAGCAGTCCATTCTCCTCCTTCTATGTCGATTTTCAGAATGTCTATTAACCTCTGAAAGTGTGAGAAAATAATAATCACGTTAAAGCAACAGTATACCCCAAAAAGCCAAACAAAAGCATTTTTAGTTTATTACACATAAATAGCATTATTACAACAAATTCTTCCTAAATAATTCGAATACTAACTTTCGTTCAATTCAAAGTTTAAAGTTTCAAAGATTAATAGGCAAATCAGCAATATATATATAACAAGCTCACTAAATATAGCATTTATCAATTTCCGTGGAGACTCCCCAAACTTCAGCACCATACAATAAAATGGGGGCAATCATAGTGTCGAATGTAGACAACTTAGTTTTGATGTAAACATTTACTTGATCAAAATGAGAAAAAAGACTATGGTACTCTCTTAGAGCTTGTTCGGCTAACATTTTTACAGCACTTGACATATTGCCAGTATGGGGACATTTTATACCCAAATAAATGCAATTGTCAACAAATTCAACTTTTTCATTATTAATACATATATCCACATTACGAATCTGTTTCCTTTTTTCAAAAACACAGACTTTGGCCGTGGAAACATTAATATTCAAGCCCCATGTTAATGAATACATATATATCTTATCTATTTGAGTTTGGAGACTCCTTGGATCAGGCGTAAATAAAACAATATCAGCTGCCAATATAATTTAATAAGTATGTTTTTGCAGAAAGTTAGATAGATAGATAGATAGATTCTTTATTATCCTCCATTATAGGAGAGCTATCACATACATGTATAATACAGATACATTTACAATATTACAACTATTACCGAATACGAACAAACATTGTGATATCATGTAATTAAACTATATACATGTAATTACAAAAACAAAGAACACAAAAAGCAATATAACAGATATGTAACATTGTGACAAGAATTTCCAGCGTCGCATAACATTGAATTAACTATAATATCGGATCCCGATAGTACACCTTACCGAAATGAAACATAAGGTGTAAACAGGAACTCAAATATTAAAAATCGTAAGTTGACGAACTGTTTCAGAACACAGAACTACACTAGAATAGAATACTGTAGAGTATATGAGATGAACCCATGCTAATTCCCATCACAACGACATATACATTATACAGATACAAGCTAATTTTATTTGTAAACAAACTATTTATCCGACGCAGATATTTATTACTTTCGAATAATGTTTGGGTTTTGGCATTTGCGCTATGCACAAAAGGCAAGCATATTTTAATTCGACAAATTATCTACATTATTGGACAGTTCTGCTCTATTCATGTTAATTCATGTACCACAGCACACTATGGTTATACACGCGATAGAACATTGTATGTAATATATTCACTGCTGTAATTGAGATATTGTCACGGCTTGCTTCATCAAGTTCATAAGTAGACATACCGAACAGCAAATCACAGATTTGGGTAATAGGATCCTTTGAGATGAAGCGTAAATATGTGTTTATTCCTGCTTGATCAATAACAGTTGTCCATAGGGCAGTTCTGAGATGCTCAGTTTTCGGACACGAGTATATTATGTGTAGTTTGGTATTATTAACAAACATGTCACATTTAGGACAAGTTTCACTCTTGCTAAAACAAAATAATTTGTTTCTAGTTGAAACAGCAGTATAACATTTAGGTTTTAATGTTCTGCCTAGTAACCACAGCTCACATGGTTTATTAACGTTGAATGTGTTTTCAGCATTTATTTCTGGAAAACGTATAGTTACCCTAGACATCCTTTCATTATGTTCAGCTTCGAAAAGCTTTCGAAGAATTGACCTCCATTGAAATTTTGTTGGAAACAGTGCATCACTGACATAATTTGACAAATACGGTTTCAGATTATATTTGAGAAGAAGTCTGTAGATGTCTGGTATAAAACCATGTAGCTGCCTTTCATCATTGTCATAGTGAAACAGGCGCATTATAAACATCCGTTTGGACAGATAATGACAAGGTAGTCGGCATAGCTGACCCAGGAATATAAGTTTCTTATAATCAATCATCGTCTCTATTGGAGAGATTCCCAGACAACTAAGAGCTATGTCTGTATTAGCAAATGGCGGTAAGTTTTGGACCAGTTTAATACAGAATCGATGACTTCTTTCTAGTTGCAATAAACTGGATCTGGACATATAATTCCACAATTCGCTGCCAAAAAGTGCCTTTGTTACCACTACCGATTTGTATATAGTTGCCCAAGAGACGGGACTTATAGCATTCTGGGCGATTCCATTGTTCATTATACTTAGAAGACTTCCTCCTAGTTTTGTATTTGCTTCGCGCACAGAGTCGCACACAGTCATATACTTATCGCAGATCATCCCTAGGTGTACATATTGTTCTACTTCCTCAATAATCTGAGGACCAAAGTGAAAAGTACTGGAGTGTTTAAGGTAATCGGATTTGGATTCATTAAATACAATAATGGCACATTTCGATGGATTATACAGATACCGCCATTTCCTCGAGTAGTCATAACATATTGACAGCATATTTTCCGGTCCTTTTTTAGCAAATGACACTAACAACATGTCGTCTGCAACTGTAGGGCTATTTATATTCATATTATAAACACAAATACCTAAATCACTGTTCTCAAGTTTGCGAATTAAACCATTTATGAATAACAGATAAAGTAATGGTGAACTTTTGCCTCCTTGACACGCGCCCTGTGTTACGTCAAACCAGTCAGAAATAAAATTGCGGTTGCGCACACAACTTCGCATAGATTTGTACATTTGAAGGAATGAACCAAATGAGTGTCGATCAATTCCAGAATCTAACAACTTATATTAAAGGCCATCATGCCATACGATATCAAACGCTTGACGGGCGTCTAGATAGCAGATATATACCTTACTTCTATTTTCTTTTCCAAAGAGGATGCTCTCTTTTAGTACAAAGGACGTCATGGTACAACCTAGTTCTTTTTGGAAACCGCCTTGTTGACAGCTTAAGGTCGATACTATATTTGATTCACACCTTTCTAAAATTATATGTTCATACACTTTAAGCAAGCAAGATGTGAGAGAAATTGGCCGATAATTATTTGGTTCATCTTTTCTTTTTTCCCCACCTTTATGTATAGTAATTATGACACTTTTATTCATCTCATAAGGACTATATTTTAAGTTCAACATCGCATTATATAGTTGTGCTATGGCACGTACGAGTAATTTGCCACCATACATTAGATGTTCGTAATAAATTTGGTCATGTCCACAGCTCTTGCCTTTTTTACAAGACTTAATTGCTTTAACAACGTTTTCTTCAGTGACTAGAGTTGAACATTCATCATCTATATGTAATTCGGGAGTGTATTGCAATAATCGCGATTCGACCTCGTGTTTCCATTGCGAGTCAAAGCTCTCATCTTCTAACGGCGAGTATAGATTTGTGAAGTATATCTTCCACTGATCTGTAATTGATTTTGGATCTTTATATACATATCCATTAAACTTTATTTCAGACCCTGCACTGTTCGAAGTATTTTTTCGTCGTTTTTTGACTATTCTCCAGAATCTTTGATTATCAAACTCTGCGGTTTTGTCTATTTCTTCGTCTTGCTCTGACAGATATGTTAAGACATGATATCGTTGACAATGCCGGAAATGTTCAGCTATTCCACAAAAATGAACAGAATTTTGATTTAAAGTGTCGTACAGATAACTACAACTAGACATCAACCCTGATACATTCCATGATAATATGTTTAAGTTCATGAAACAAAATATGAAATACATGTGTTAATGAAAGCACTAAAGAACTATGTACTAACTAGTGTGCACTTAGTCAATGCTACTTAGTTGAGAATACATGTTATAGTAATAGTATGATCTATACTCAGTATCCGCAGTTGTCGAACTTGTCCAATCGTGCGACTTGTAGGTCGGACGCATGTGATTGGTTCGACGTCTCTGCAACACACAACTGGAGAGCCACGGTTTCCAATACACGTTGTCGGGCCAGAATCCTGGGTGTTCTACTAGATGACAGTTTTCATCGGCCTCAAGATTGAGACGAATAATAACAAATCCCGAAGATTTGCGTGAGGGAAAAATTGTAACAAAAGTCACTCTGGGGCCCCTCCAATTAACATAGGCGGCAATCTGGGATTCCGTGATAGAATCCTTATACCCACTAATAAAGAACCTTTTAGGTATTTTCTTAGAGACACAGAATTCGTCCGAATACTGTAGATCCAGATTGTGGGTATGACGTGATGATATATGCACGGGGATTCCATTTCTCCTGGGATCATTGGGGGTCCCAATGTCAGCAATGATCTGTGCAAATGTCACTTTGTGTTTTCTCGATGCATTTCGCTGAACCTTTGCATGCATCCTGGTGGGTGGGTGCATACAATGTGAACGAGTACGATCACTTGTCAGAATACTGGCGACATCACTTTGTTTTGCACAACTAACGATGTTGAGAATATCGCACTGCACATATGCATCTGCTTTTACAATCACAACAGACGCACTAAGCTGACTGTCTACATATGCAGAGTTGCTACTTGCATCGATGTGTTCGGAATTGATAGGTTTGTCAACACATCCAGATAAGAAGTCAGCAATATCGTCAATACAGGTATTGGAAGTAAGTGTTTGATTTGTTTTATCCACCGGTAGTGGGAGGTTTCCGAAACTATTAACATCTTCTGGTAACTTGTGGAATGGGTTGTGACCCCGGGTCTGCATACGCATTGTCACGAGGACAATCCACACGATTCACAATACAGACACGTCCTGAGTTTAAATACGTTTCAAGGGCAATAACTCTGTCGATGGTGGCAGATATTTGAGAGTTCACACTACCGAAGTTACTCATCATTCCATTGTGAATATTCTGTTTCAGGTTACGCAAGTCACTAATAATGCTATCCTTGCAAGACATTATTTCTTGTTTAGTCAAGTTCGCCGATTCAGCTAAAGATTTAATTTGATCAGATCTTATCTTTTCGGAAGCAATGCTGGACTGCTTGATAAGAAGCATTTCCGCTTGTAGGTTTGATACAGCATCCTTCAGCATTGTTACTTCCTGGGTACACTGACAATGCTGACTGGGACGCGACGTCTCTGGTGCAGACGCTCTGGGTGTCATTGAGAATGAGGCCTTCTGTGACGGACGGCTACGAGTACTCAGCATGTCTTTAATAAGTAAATAATCGTCACCTTCAATGACCGCAAACAAAGTATGAATATCGTTCGCTAGCTTCACTGCTATTGGATCACCTCTGCGAGTGAAAACACGACGTTTCAGTTCTGTTTACAGACCGTAGGGGAAGTCGTCACCGTCACGTAGAGTAACAAACAGCAACGACCTGGACGACTCAAGTTTTGTTTCACATGTCGAGTAGTTATGTAATAGTCTTGTAGCAAACAATTCTGCTGGTAACTCACGGTACAATGATACTAACCGATTATATTCCATAATATCTGGGTCGCTAGATGATTCATCATCAAGATTCAGCTTAGTATTGGGGGATGCTCATGTATTCAAAGGCAGTGACATATATACAGTTGCCCGGTGCGGCAGAGGAGACGGGAACCTTGACATCAGTGTTATCGCCCAACAGTGCAGGTTCCAACTCTTGCAATTGAGTAATACTTCTAGACCGAGTTGCCATACTTGATTTTAATCCTCAACAACACCAATTAACACCGCATATTATCATGCACAGTATATAACAGTATATTACAAAACAGTTACCGTGGACCATTGCAATGGTCAATAGTTAATAGCCAGATGGTCCGGTATACATATGTGAAGAATGGTGAGCTGTGAGTGAGCACACCACTTAAAATATCTATTGTTCTTGATACTTTCCACAATTACATCCAAAACACTGCTAGATTCTCCAAACAGAGTCAGCCAACATCAGCATCAATCATTCACGAACATTTTGGCATATAATTTATATCCTCATGTAGTAGATACATCAACTTTATATCCATATTTTACGGAGCCAGACGAAAACACAACCGATACGCTGACCACACCCCTGCATTTAACCTAACCGTATAGTAGCAGGATACATAGAGCCCAAACAAAGCATTTTATGTGTGTCATCATGTGCACCTTACGCCTGTGGAATCGATGAAAATATACTTTGTCAAAAACATGATATAAATAGATTCACGCATAATATTATAATAATAATAACAATAATAATACACATTATTTAGAACACATACTATATACAATATAAATAATACCTTATTGTTAATGCAGATTAATCTATCTTTTTAGAGGTCATACGAATATTCATAAGGCATAGGTTATTGTAGAAAATAACTAACTGTTAAGTTTATTTCACTAAGTTCGGGTACATAAGCAATTGTCCTTAATCCTTTAATACCCGTATAAATACAGTACACTATCCATAATTGTATGCAAATAATGGTTACCTCAGACAGCTGAATCATTGTATAACATACTCAGGTTATGCAGATAATAGTTACTCCAGACAGCTGAATCATTGTATAACATACTCAGGTTATGCAGATAATAATTACCCCAGACAGCTGAATCATTGTATAACATACTCAGGTTATGCAGATAATAGTTACCTCAGACAGCTGACTCATTGTATAACATACTCAGGTTATGCAGATAATAGTTACCTCAGACAGCTGAATCATTGTATAACATACTCAGGTTATGCAAATAATAGTTGACTCAGACAGCTGAATCATTGTATAACATACTCAGGTTATGCAGATAATAGTTACCTCAGACAGCTGAATCATTGTATAACATACTCAGGTTATGCAGATAATAATTACCCCAGACAGCTGAATCATTGTATAGCATACTCAGGTTATGCAGATAATAGTTACCTCAGACAGCTGAATCATTGTATAACATACTCAGGTTATGCAGATAATAGTTACCTCAGACAGCTGCATCATTGTATAACATACTCAGGTTATGCAGATAATAATTACTCCAGACAGCTGAATCATTGTATAACATACTCAGGTTATGCAGATAATAGTTACCTCAGACAGCTGAATCATTGTATAACATACTCAGGTTATGCAGATAATAATTACCCCAGACAGCTGAATCATTGTATAACATACTCAGGTTATGCAGATAATAGTTACCTCTGACAGCTGACTCATTGTATAACATACTCAGGTTATGCAAATAATAGTTACCTCAGACAGCTGAATCATTGTATAACATACTCAGGTTATGCAGATAATAGTTGACTCAGACAGCTGAATCATTGTATAACATACTCAGGTTATGCAGATAATGGCATCCGCAAAGTCAACATGTTCCGCTGTAACACGCACGTTAGTCTGTAGGCTACCAATACCCCTTCCCCCATGGGGGGAAGAGGATTGAACAGTATGATTTTCTGGTAGAGTATTCAAAAAGCTATTATTTCCCATTTTCTGCCATCTGGGTACTAGGGCTTTACCGAGTAACGGAGGTTACTACGTTACCAATTGTGCACATAAACTATGAAAACAATTATATCTGTATAACACTTTATATATTGAATCATATGAATGCTATATATTACATTTTAACCCTATAGGATAAACACATGTTGCACTGACTGTCCTTACATTTGGGTAAATATGTGTGACCTCTGTAACTTGTTATGTGGCATACTTTACCTAATACATTTTATAGTATAGATTACTACATGAACGCTACAAACGGTCTTTCACCAACCAAACATGCATGCTAATCATTTATTAATTCCATCTTGTGAATACACAGTAACTTTAACATACATGTTGTGTAGTTAGCCATTTTATGCTTTACGTTACCAACTTACCATATTAATAGCTACGTTACACAAATAAATTATTAACATACGTTATTTTATGTAAGATAAATTGTTACAAATATCATTGTTTTGGTTTAGAACTTTGATTTATTTAAATACTGCAAATGAAAAAATAAGGATGTATGTTATTATACCAGTACAGGTCTTAAGAATGATATTGTGATTATCTATTGAGTCTGATGAACGTGGACAAAATCCCACCCATTAGCAGTAGAGCTACTTAAGAACAATGGTGTTAGCGTCTCTATGTCACCTGTCCCGTGTTCAAGAAATGCAGTCGATATCACGGTTGAACAGACAATTAACCGACATGCAAAAAGTCAGGGTGGAGTCATTGGATTTAGCAGAAAGTATGCGGCCTACTACCGTGGTGTATGGCACGACACATGAGAACGAAGTATGTTGAGGCAACCCTTGTAGCTACATATATGACAACTGATGAAGATTCGCTACACAAAGAGGCTCCAACCTACACAAATACGCAACCATGAAGAAGATGTCCAGAAAGTAATGTCTGCTGTAAATAGATTTCTAAACCCGTTCAATGTGAATATCACAGAAAATCTATATTGCATATCATCTGGAGTTCCAGCTTCCTCCGAGGTTGCCGACAATCTTGTGAAGGTCTTTGATATCGGGATGAGTTCATCAACATGAGGCTAGTTGAAAAGTCTTCTTCCTTCCATCTCAAGACGTTTAATACAGCGGAGAAGACAAAGAAAATTGTCTCGACGAAGAATAGCCGTATTAAGATTAAAGCGGAGTGCAATGTATTTGCACAACTGTTTCTACTCGCTGTCCAGCACGATATTGATCTAGAGTAGATCATGTCTTTCCCTCTTGGTCCAGTCCCATGGTCTCTCACCACTGCCGATGGCATGCCCGTGAAGACGGACAAATAAAAGATTCTCCATCACATCGAGTCATCAGCTGAAGTAGTTACAAGTCGCCCAAAAGATGATATTGCCCATGTGATAGATGGCAACGCAATGTTGCAAAGTCTAGTATCATTGCCAGAAACATTCGAAGAAGTGGCTTGCAGATTTTTTAACCAACTGCCGAAATCGGGTAGTGTTGACTTTGTTACAGATACTTACATACCTCATTCCATCAACTCATACGAAAGACGAAGACGCGGTACAACACCAACATTCATGATTCAAGGACCAACAAAAAAGACATCCAGAGACTGGAATTTTTTCATGACAAATGATGACAACACAACATAGCTGATATACATACTGAAGAAAGAATGGGAAACTGACAAGCATGCTGGGGAAATCAATGAAAGAGCCATCAACTTTGTGGAGGGACATACGTGTGTACAACTTAGAAGAAAAAATGAAAACGGGACAGAAATAAATTCAACTCCAGTAAATGAACTGCATTCTACCAAGGAAGAAGCTGGTACAAGAATGGTTCTACATTGCTTGTGTCCCACCCAGTCAGACAATGGAAAGCGGGGGAAATCGAACACATCTGTTCGCCATTGCTCTGCATGATTCTATTAACATTTATTAGGATTCGTTTATTCCCTATTCCAGTATCAAACAGCAAAGGACGCTGTATTTCAGGCAGCTAGTTTGCCAGCAATATGAGCACATCTGTGTCCGGGGATCGTACACTGATAGTGGTGGTATCTGGCATATTGTCAGACGGGGTAAAGTCGTGCCTCTGAGAATGGTTGAGAAGATTCAGCAGAATCAGGATACACTGAAAAATCTTGGACAGGAACACAAATGCTCACCACAACTTCTCAAAGAAATTGGAGCCCTTGTGTGCTCAATTTATGGCTATAAAATATATTCCGACATCAACAAACTATACGATATGTTTATCAAGCGTTTTGGAGTTCGAGGACATGTCATCAACGTACACAATGGCATTGACATGGGCCTACTGCCACCATGTAGTTCAGCTCTGGAGATGCACACGCATCGAGTGAACTATCAAACGTACGTTTGGCTCCATGCTCATGGGTGCATGCCAAACCTTCCACCAGTAGAAGAGAGTGTGTGGGCAATTGGGGGAAAGTGGAGTTGAGTATGAATGGATGAATGGAAATATTGTTTCCCAAGAGTTTATTGAAATACTGTCCAAACTGGATGATATTGGACAGCCAGAAGATGAAGATGAAGCAGAAATCAGCATGGTCGATGCCATGTTCGAGACAGTGAGAACGAGTGAGTCTTAAGTTAATGTGATCAGTATTAAAAAAATATACATAAAGCCGTATTATTGCAGTTGGCCAACTTTAAATAAATTTGATAAACTTATGATGTCAAGAAATAAAAAGGAAATCTCAAACTTATCAAAATACATATATTTTGCCAGTAAAGTCCGAAAAGAGTTAGATCAAATCAATAATATTCCTTGAACTATAATACTAATGAATACTAAAACAAACTAAGCTCCCCTTTAAAAAAAAAAAATTAATAAAATATGATAATTATGATAATCTTCACTTTGCCACGTTTAGGACTCATGTTTCATGTTGTCATTACATTACATGTTATGTTTATATACTATTTATAATAGACTAGAAGCACTGTAATTTTGCTTAATGTTGAATACATGTTGTTGTTGTTGTTGTTGTATTATCTATGATACAATTGTGCCATCCTTTAAACCAGTATTATTCTGTAACAGTATTATTTTATATACATGTACTAGTTGTGATTACAGTATTAGGGATATTGTTGTTGATTTCCTTTAATGGTGAATACTAGTAATTTCAGTAATGTACTTTGTGTATGTGTTTTCTCTACACAGAAGTTTATTATGTGCTACGTCTAGTCTTGCATGTGAATGAATGCTTTTTTCTCATTGGTCAAAAATGAAACATGTAAATACATATATAAACAGCAGCCAATGAAATGCCGCTGTATATTCACCGCGGATCTTATCCAAAATGGAACAATTATTGAATTTTACTTTTGTTTTGTATTTGATTCCTGTATTGCTCTGTTGGATCTGCATGCCGAGGCTGCAAACAACATGATTCACGAGAGAAAGATTCCATTTAACGAAGTAGGAGTGATGTATTACACTGGGTAAAACGCCGAGAAAACATACCGCCAAATCAAAAACCGAACACCCAGCCAAAACGACAACATTTCATGTCCTGCTGTTCACGATGAAACAATGTGCCATTCTGGTGTTATTTGACCGATCTCCATGAAATAAAAAGTATTTGTTGACAGAATAAGGTCTTCCGGTCGGGACCACGAGGGCAAATCAGTGATCTGGTCGTTTTTACCTAGTTTCTCGTCGATGTTTCTGCATGCATGTTTCAATTTCGTTGGTTGCCTTTATTATATATTACTTACTATATGACTATATAGGCCTGGTGCCTGTGGTCTAGTCTTGCTCTACAAATAGTATATTATGTGCCACGTCTAGTCTTGCTCTACAAATAGTATATTATGTGCCACGTCTAGTCTTGCTCTACAAATAGTTAGTATGTGCTACATCTAGTCTTGCTCTACAAATAGTATATTATGTGCCACGTCTAGTCTTGCTCTACAAATAGTATATTATGTGCCACGTCTAGTCTTGCTCTACAAATAGTATAGTATGTGCTACGTCTAGTCTTGCTCTACAAATAGTATATTATGTGCTACGTCTAGTCTTGCTCTACAAATAGTATATTATGTGCTACGTCTAGTCTTGCTCTACAAATAGTATAGTATGTGCTACGTCTAGTCTTGCTATACAAATAGTATATTATGTGCCACGTCTAGTCTTGCTCTACAAATAGTATATCATGTGCTACGTCTAGTCTTGCTCTACAAATAGTATAGTATGTGCTACATCTAGTCTTGCTCTACAAATAGTATATCATGCGCTACATCTAGTCTTGCTCTACAAATAGTATAGTATGTGCTACATCTAGTCTTGCTCTACAAATAGTATATTATGTGCTACGTCTAGTCTTGCTCTACAAATAGTATAGTATGTGCCACATCTAGTCTTGCTCTACAAATAGTATATTATGTGCCACGTCTAGTCTTGCTCTACAAATAGTATATTATGTGCCACGTCTAGTCTTGCTCTACAAATAGTTAGTATGTGCTACATCTAGTCTTGCTCTACAAATAGTATATTATGTGCCACGTCTAGTCTTGCTCTACAAATAGTATATTATGTGCCACGTCTAGTCTTGCTCTACAAATAGTATATTATGTGCTACGTCTAGTCTTGCTCTACAAATAGTATATTATGTGCTACGTCTAGTCTTGCTCTACAAATAGTATAATATGTGCTACGTCTAGTCTTGCTCTACAAATAGTATAGTATGTGCTACGTCTAGTCTTGCTATACAAATAGTATATTATGTGCCACGTCTAGTCTTGCTCTACAAATAGTATATCATGTGCTACGTCTAGTCTTGCTCTACAAATAGTATAGTATGTGCTACATCTAGTCTTGCTCTACAAATAGTATATCATGCGCTACATCTAGTCTTGCTCTACAAATAGTATAGTATGTGCTACATCTAGTCTTGCTCTACACATAGTATATTATGTGCTACGTCTAGTCTTGCTCTACAAATAGTATAGTATGTGCCACATCTAGTCTTGCTCTACAAATAGTATATTATGTGCCACGTCTAGTCTTGCTATACAAATAGTATATTATGTGCCACGTCTAGTCTTGCTCTACAAATAGTATATCATGCGCTACGTCTAGTCTTGCTCTACAAATAGTATATCATGCGCTACGTCTAGTCTTGCTCTACAAATAGTATATCATGCGCTACGTCTAGTCTTGCTCTACAAATAGTATATCATGCTCTACGTCTAGTCTTGGTCTACAAATAGTATATTATGCGCTACGTCTAGTCTTGCTCTACAAATAGTATATCATGCGCTACGTCTAGTCTTGCTCTACAAATAGTATATCATGCGCTACGTCTAGTCTTGCTCTACAAATAGTATATCATGCGCTACGTCTAGTCTTGCTCTACAAATAGTATATCATGCGCTACGTCTAGTCTTGCTCTACAAATAGTATATCATGCGCTACGTCTAGTCTTGCTCTACAAATAGTATATCATGCGCTACGTCTAGTCTTGCTCTACAAATAGTATATCATGCGCTACGTCTAGTCTTGCTCTACAAATAGTATATCATGCGCTACGTCTAGTCTTGCTCTACAAATAGTATATCATGCGCTACGTCTAGTCTTGCTCTACAAATAGTATATCATGCGCTACGTCTAGTCTTGCTCTACAAATAGTATATCATGCGCTACGTCTAGTCTTGCTCTACAAATAGTATATCATGCGCTACGTCTAGTCTTGCTCTACAAATAGTATATCATGCGCTACGTCTAGTCTTGCTCTACCAATAGTATATCATGCGCTACGTCTAGTCTTGCTCTACAAATAGTATATCATGCGCTACGTCTAGACTTGCTCTACAAATAGTATATCATGCGCTACGTCTAGTCTTGCTCTACAAATAGTATAGTATGCGCTACGTCTAGTCTTGCTCTACACATAGTATATCATGCGCTACGTCTAGTCTTGCTCTACAAATAGTATATTATGTGCCACGTCTAGTCTTGCTCTACAAATAGTATATTATGTGCCACGTCTAGTCTTGCTCTACAAATAGTATAGTATGTGCCACATCTAGTCTTGCTCTACAAATAGTATATTATGTGCCACGTCTAGTCTTGCTCTACAAATAGTATATCATGCGCTACATCTAGTCTTGCTCTACAAATAGTATATTATGTGCTACGTCTAGTCTTGCTCTACAAATAGTATATTATGTGCTACGTCTAGTCTTGCTCTACAAATAGTATATTATGTGCTACGTCTAGTCTTGCTCTACAAATAGTATAGTATGTGCTACGTCTAGACTTGCTATACAAATAGTATATTATGTGCCACGTCTAGTCTTGCTCTACAAATAGTATATCATGCGCTACGTCTAGTCTTGCTCTACACATAGTATAGTATGTGCTACATCTAGTTTTGCTCTACAAATAGTATATTATGTGCTACGTCTAGTCTTGCTCTACAAATAGTATATTATGTGCCACGTCTAGTCTTGCTCTACAAATAGTATATCATGCGCTACGTCTAGTCTTGCTATACAAATAGTATATCATGCGCTACGTCTAGTCTTGCTCTACAAATAGTATATCATGCGCTACGTCTAGTCTTGCTCTACAAATAGTATATTATGTGCTACGTCTAGTCTTGCTCTACAAATAGTATAGTATGTGCCACATCTAGTCTTGCTCTACAAATAGTACATTATGAGCTACGTCTAGTCTTGCTCTACAAATAGTATATTATGTGCTACGTCTAGTCTTGCTCTACAAATAGTATAGTATGAGCCACATCTAGTCTTGCTCTACAAATAGTATATCATGCTCTACGTCTAGTCTTGTTCTACAAATAGTATATTATGCGCTACGTCTAGTCTTGCTCTACAATTAGTATATCATGCGCTACGTCTAGTCTTGCTCTACAAATAGTATATCATGCGCTATGTCTAGTCTTGTTCTACAAATAGTATATCATGCGCTACGTCTAGTCTTGCTCTACAAATAGTATATCATGCGCTACGTCTAGTCTTGCTCTACAAATAGTATATCATGCGCTACGTCTAGTCTTGCTCTACAAATAGTATATCATGCGCTACGTCTAGTCTTGCTCTACAAATAGTATATCATGCGCTACGTCTAGTCTTGCTCTACAAATAGTATATCATGCGCTACGTCTAGTCTTGCTCTACAAATAGTATATCATGCGCTACGTCTAGTCTTGCTCTACAAATAGTATATCATGCGCTACGTCTAGTCTTGCTCTACAAATAGTATATCATGCGCTACGTCTAGTCTTGCTCTACAAATAGTATATCATGCGCTACGTCTAGTCTTGCTCTACAAATAGTATATCATGCGCTACGTCTAGTCTTGCTCTACCAATAGTATATCATGCGCTACATCTAGTCTTGCTCTACAAATAGTATATCATGCGCTACGTCTAGTCTTGCTCTACAAATAGTATAGTATGCGCTACGTCTAGTCTTGCTCTACAAATAGTATATTATGCGCTACGTCTAGTCTTGCTCTACAAATAGTATATCATGCGCTACGTCTAGTCTTGCTCTACACATAGTATATCATGCGCTACGTCTAGTCTTGCTCTACAAATAGTATATCATGCGCTACGTCTAGTCTTGCTCTACAAATAGTATATCATGTGCCACGTCTAGTCTTGCTCTACAAATAGTATATCATGCGCTACGTCTAGTCTTGCTCTACAAATAGTATATCATGCGCTACGTCTAGTCTTGCTCTACCAATAGTATATCATGCGCTACATCTAGTCTTGCTCTACAAATAGTATATCATGCGCTACGTCTAGTCTTGCTCTACAAATAGTATAGTATGCGCTACGTCTAGTCTTGCTCTACAAATAGTATATTATGCGCTACGTCTAGTCTTGCTCTACAAATAGTATATCATGCGCTACGTCTAGTCTTGCTCTACACATAGTATATCATGCGCTACGTCTAGTCTTGCTCTACAAATAGTATATCATGCGCTACGTCTAGTCTTGCTCTACAAATAGTATATTATGTGCCACGTCTAGTCTTGCTCTACAAATAGTATATCATGCGCTACGTCTAGTCTTGCTCTACAAATAGTATATCATGCGCTATGTCTAGTCTTGTTCTACAAATAGTATATCATGCGCTACATTCTAGTCTTGCTCTACAAATAGTATATCATGCGCTACGTCTAGTCTTGCTCTACAAATAGTATATCATGCGCTACGTCTAGTCTTGCTCTACAAATAGTATAGTATGCGCTACGTCTAGTCTTGCTCTACAAATAGTATATCATGCGCTACATTCTAGTCTTGCTCTACAAATAGTATATCATGCGCTACGTCTAGTCTTGCTCTACCAATAGTATATCATGCGCTACGTCTAGTCTTGCTCTACAAATAGTATATCATGCGCTACGTCTAGTCTTGCTCTACAAATAGTATATCATGCGCTACATTCTAGTCTTGCTCTACAAATAGTATATCATGCGCTACGTCTAGTCTTGCTCTACAAATAGTATATCATGCGCTACGTCTAGTCTTGCTCTACAAATAGTATATCATGCGCTACGTCTAGTCTTGCTCTACAAATAGTATATCATGCGCTACGTCTAGTCTTGCTCTACAAATAGTATATCATGCGCTACGTCTAGTCTTGCTCTACAAATAGTATATCATGCGCTACGTCTAGTCTTGCTCTACAAATAGTATATCATGCGCTACGTCTAGTCTTGCTCTACCAATAGTATATCATGCGCTACGTCTAGTCTTGCTCTACAAATAGTATATCATGCGCTACGTCTAGTCTTGCTCTACCAATAGTATATCATGCGCTACATCTAGTCTTGCTCTACAAATAGTATATCATGCGCTACGTCTAGTCTTGCTCTACAAATAGTATATCATGCGCTACGTCTAGTCTTGCTCTACAAATAGTATATCATGTGCCACGTCTAGTCTTGCTCTACAAATAGTATATCATGCGCTACGTCTAGTCTTGCTCTACAAATAGTATATCATGCGCTACGTCTAGTCTTGCTCTACCAATAGTATATCATGCGCTACATCTAGTCTTGCTCTACAAATAGTATATCATGCGCTACGTCTAGTCTTGCTCTACAAATAGTATATCATGCGCTACGTCTAGTCTTGCTCTACAAATAGTATATCATGTGCCACGTCTAGTCTTGCTCTACAAATAGTATATCATGCGCTACGTCTAGTCTTGCTCTACAAATAGTATATCATGCGCTACGTCTAGTCTTGCTCTACCAATAGTATATCATGCGCTACATCTAGTCTTGCTCTACAAATAGTATATCATGCGCTACGTCTAGTCTTGCTCTACAAATAGTATAGTATGCGCTACGTCTAGTCTTGCTCTACAAATAGTATATTATGCGCTACGTCTAGTCTTGCTCTACAAATAGTATATCATGCGCTACGTCTAGTCTTGCTCTACACATAGTATATCATGCGCTACGTCTAGTCTTGCTCTACAAATAGTATATCATGCGCTACGTCTAGTCTTGCTCTACAAATAGTATATTATGTGCTACGTCTAGTCTTGCTCTACAAATAGTATATCATGCGCTACGTCTAGTCTTGCTCTACAAATAGTATATCATGCGCTATGTCTAGTCTTGTTCTACAAATAGTATATCATGCGCTACATTCTAGTCTTGCTCTACAAATAGTATATCATGCGCTACGTCTAGTCTTGCTCTACAAATAGTATATCATGCGCTACGTCTAGTCTTGCTCTACAACTAGTATAGTATGCGCTACGTCTAGTCTTGCTCTACAAATAGTATATCATGCGCTACATTCTAGTCTTGCTCTACAAATAGTATATCATGCGCTACGTCTAGTCTTGCTCTACCAATAGTATATCATGCGCTACGTCTAGTCTTGCTCTACAAATAGTATATCATGCGCTACGTCTAGTCTTGCTCTACAAATAGTATATCATGCGCTACATTCTAGTCTTGCTCTACAAATAGTATATCATGCGCTACGTCTAGTCTTGCTCTACAAATAGTATATCATGTGCTACGTCTAGTCTTGCTCTACAAATAGTATATCATGCGCTACATTCTAGTCTTGCTCTACAAATAGTATATTATGCGCTACGTCTAGTCTTGCTCTACAAATAGTATATCATGCGCTACGTCTAGTCTTGCTCTACAAATAGTATATCATGCGCTACGTCTAGTCTTGCTCTACAAATAGTATATCATGCGCTACATTCTAGTCTTGCTCTACAAATAGTATATCATGCGCTACATTCTAGTCTTGCTCTACAAATAGTATATCATGCGCTACATTCTAGTCTTGCTCTACAAATAGTATATCATGCGCTACATTCTAGTCTTGCTCTACAAATAGTATATCATGCGCTACATTCTAGTCTTGCTCTACAAATAGTATATCATGCGCTACATTCTAGTCTTGCTCTACAAATAGTATATCATGCGCTACGTCTAGTCTTGCTCTACAAATAGTATATCATGCGCTACAGTCTAGTCTTGCTCTACAAATAGTATATCATGCGCTACATCTAGTCTTGCTCTACAAATAGTATATCATGCGCTACGTCTAGTCTTGCTCTACACATAGTATATCATGCGCTACATTCTAGTCTTGCTCTACAAATAGTATATCATGCGCTACGTCTAGTCTTGCTCTACCAATAGTATATCATGCGCTACATCTAGTCTTGCTCTACAAATAGTATATCATGCGCTACGTCTAGTCTAGCTTGACAACAAATACTAGTATTTGTTAAAATAATGATCTTGACGTGGTTTACACAATTATTTGCATTGTATGCATAATGTTACTTAGAAAATGCTGCTTTGTTAATAATAGTTTTGGTTAAAGTTAAATATTGTAACATTTACATACAACATATGTGAAGTTTATGTGCGTAGCTAACAGTCAATGTGATCAGTATTATGATATACAATTGTGCCATCCTTTAAACCAGTTTTAGTCTGTAACAATAGTATTTTATATGCACTTGTGATTACAGTATTATGGACATTGTTGTTGAGTTTGTTTAATGATCAATACTAGTCATGTTGGTATTTTACATATATATACCTTTATTACCTCCAAAACTGGAGATCAGAACAAGAAGTTTTCATATATAATTTACATAGAAATCAATACAAACAGAATGTAAAATTGCATAGAAGATTACAAATAGAAATGTGGCAAGTCGGTGTAAGATCTCCATCGGTCAGACATGACAGTAGATCACCACCCCCTCATATATAAGCGATCAACATCTTCCACCGAGTCACACAGACGGATATGTAGTCCAGTGGTAACACGCTGGACTGGTAATCCAGGGATCGCAGGTTCGATCCCCCGTCTGACCCTAATAAAATTAACAGTCTTTCAGATGGGACGTTAAACCGAGGTCTCGTGTCGGTGCTTTACACCGTGCACGTAAAAGAACCAGAGGAGATTCTGGAATGGGTCTCTGTCTGTATCATTGCACTATCCTCCAAAATCTAAAATAACTAATCTCTTCAGGAGGCGTCGCTCATATGGGTACCG
Source organism: Archivesica marissinica (assembly GCA_014843695.1). Lineage (NCBI taxonomy): Eukaryota > Metazoa > Mollusca > Bivalvia > Venerida > Vesicomyidae > Archivesica > Archivesica marissinica. The sequence goes on along the minus strand of CM026398.1, from coordinate 47,554,506 downwards.
GTAGCGACGATAAATAAACGTAAACACACACACACACCGAGTCACTCTACATGTAATCCAAGATGTGTATATTATAATGCACACGTGGATAAATAATATTCAGGAGAATTCGTATTGAGTTAGATAATTGCATAATTTTGTTTGAATAATAATACATTTCATGAACATATGTTATGGTAACGTAAAATATACTAACGTATATTACATGTGTGCATTTATGTATAGCATTAATATTAATAACTAACTTTAGATTAATTGGTGAACACATGTATAGAACACACAGGATAAGAGGAATCGATAAGAGGAATCACAACTATTATGCATACTAGATGTTTTGATTTTTGAGCGTAACGTAAAAAAGCCCCAAAGCGTAGATGGCAGAACACAGGAAAGTACTCCACAGGTATTGGTCTTTCAGAAAAAATAGGTCTAGGATCCTTCTCCCATGGGGGGAGGGTTCGTCATACTAGCCCACAGCCTATGTAGTTATGTCACTAGATTCAATATATATATGGAAAATAAATCAACATTTCTGTTTGACATTATTAGAATATGCTATTAAATAATGACATTTCAGAAAATGAAAATATTTCAAAATGTCGATTTTTCATATATGGCCTGATTTCTGCAGTCGTGACCTGATTTCTGCAGTCAGTTGTCGTGACCTGATTTCTGCAGTCGTGACCTGATTTCTGCAATCGTGGTGACCTGATTTCTGCAATCGTCGTGTCCTGATTTCTGCAATCGTCGTGTCCTGATTTCTGCAGTCGTGACCTGATTTCTGCAATCGTCGTGACCTGATTTCTGCAGTCGTGTCCTGATTTCTGCAATCGTTCTGACATGATTTCTGCAGTCGTGTCCTGATTTCTGCAATCGTCGTGACCTGATTTCTGCAGTCGTGACCTCGTGACATGATTTCTGCAGTCATGACCTGTTTATACAGTCGTGACCTGATTTCTACAGTCATGACCTGATTTCTACAGTCATGACCTGATTTATACAGTTGTGACCTGATTTCTACAGTCGTGACCTGATTTCTACAGTCATGACCTGATTTCTACAGTCGTGACCTGATTTCTACAGTCATGACCTGATTTCTGCAGTCGCGACCTGATTTCTACAGTCATGACCTGATTTCTACAGTCGTGACCTGATTTCTGCAGTCGCGACCTGATTGCTACATGCTTGATATAGAAGTAATAATGCATATCTAAAAGAAGAACAAGTGTCCACTTACGTTAGTATGGTTAAGAGATGCACGAATAGATGATAGTGTTTCCATTTTCCATTTGTTCGGTGTAGTATATGTCCGATTGGAAAGGCCCATTAGATGGAAGTTAACTCCGAGTGGGATTTGTTGTCCTTGTTTTAAAGGTTTACTACATAGAAATAAAATATTACTATTGTGAATGAGAAGACGCTATGCACATAGCAGGATCCGACGACGATCGCACTAGGGAGACAACCAGGCGCGTACCTGCCATTAGGCCAAAAGGCCCGGGACTGCACATCATTTTGACCAACAAAATCAATATATATATCATGTTTATTTGTTATAAAAACATGTCCGAATGTGTCTTTTAAATGCAGCAGAATGCTGGAAATTGCATCCTAAAAACCAAAAAAATCAGGGGGTGCATGCCCCCGGACCCCCTACCAACCTCGTTCGCTACGCTCACTCAACATTCTTTACCCGGGCCTGCACATAATGTGTCTCCTGGCTACGCCCCTGACAACCAATAACAAAATCAAGCATACATTGTTATAATGTGGGATTCCATTCGGATTCGTTCGCAAATATCTATTAGGAAAGTATGTGCCATAGTGTGTAGCTATACTTATTAAATACACACAACTCTCAAACACATACATTTGCATACATTTGCTTGTTATTTTCCACTATTGAAACCAGTAACATAGTAACATGTTCGCTTATTCTTGTAGCGTAGCATAATGTAGTACAGTGCAGTAGAGTTTTAGTTATTTCCCTTGGACAACTAGTAGTACATTTAGTTGGCACGGACTTTTGACCTGACAAATGACCTGTAGGATCTACGGATATGTAGTTCAGTGGTAACACGCTGGACAGGTAATCCATGGATCGCAGGTTCGACCCCCCGTTTGACCCTAATAAAACCGAGGTCTCGTGTCGGTGCTTTACACCGTGCATGTAAAAGAACCAGAGGAGACTCTGGAATGGGTCTCTGTCTGTATCATGGCACTATCCTCCAAACTCTAAAATGACTATTAATCTCTTCAGGAGGCGTCGCTCATATGGACAACCGGTAGCGACGATAAATAAACATAAAACACACACAAATGACCGTATTTAATCACGTGCGCTTATACTAACCAATCATTGCATGCCTATTACACATCCGCCATGCATACAAAAATATCAACACGAAGCCATTTATTTGTGCAACCTATGATATCCATATTGTGTTATGTTATATTATGTTATATTTCGGGTTTTACGCCTGCATCAGAACCATTTTTGGGCTATATCGCCGGCGGGCAGTTTACCTAACAACACCTTTCCTGGACAGGCTCCAGCGGTTAACCAGTACTTGGGTGCATCAACCTCCGTAAGAAACTGCCAACTTTTTCATATAAATGAAACACGCCTGAGCGGGGCTCGAACCCGTCACCTGACCATCAGTGATGATAAGGTTACAGTAGTATACAAGTCAGCGACCTTAACCACTCGACCACGAAGGCGGACTGTGATATTGTGTAGGAATATTTATAATTATATACCTTCATATTTTTAATAGTTTTTACTATTACCTTCAAGCTGTAGGATAATATTCATGTACATTGACTTTACCTGGATTGACGGATATCATGTACAAGTTAGACATGCTCCTACAACATCAAGCTATCGTCCGAGCTAATACCCGTCATGCAATACTATATTTTAGCATATAACTTGTATTCAGAGTTATACAGCCATCACATATTTCCATGTATGTCCACACGTGTAATACACCCTGGAAGGATTCTGATTGGTCGAGGTGATTTTATGCCATATATTCTAAAGCTCGTTTTGGAATTTTGCCAAATGGCTCGTTTAATAACAAAATCCCCCAACATTGTTTCATATGGTATATTGTATGAGATCACCATTCATATAAGATGTTTATTGTTCACAAATTACTGTAATCTTCGTAAGTATAAATATCCTGATATTTGAACAGATAAAACTGTTTTCGATTTTTTATTTTTTTATTATTGAATATATTTATTTTGTTATTTAAACACATTTCACAAACATTATATACATTTAACAGTTTGATAATGACAGAACTTATATGTAACATTGTACATATTTATCAAATGTGGTTAAGTTACAAAATGATTTAAATCTATCATCTATAATCTATCATTCTCGCTTTCTCTCTCACATACACAGCCTCGTATTCACACTTACACCCCCCCCCCATTCACTCACACAACCAACACCCACGCACGCATTCAAACCCAGCAAGTACAGAAATATAGGACGTAGCTGTATTTGTTTTTAAGGAATAAATATGCATGTAGGATAGGAGGCATCTTTTTTCACTCACTGTTTGTGTGTTATCATTTTTGGTATTTGTCAGTTATGTTAGGGGTATATTTTCCATTTTTTATTATGTTTTTCTATTTTATCTCCTGAAAAGGCGATATGTTGTTCTATGTTTATTCTACTCTTTAAGTACTTTTTAAAGACTGGTAAATTTGGTAACGTTTTTCTAAACTTATTTATGAAAATATAATACTTTGCTAAGAGCAATATAAAGTTTTTGGCATCAGCGTGATTTGTCTTTTCTGTGTTTAAGAAACACACTAATTCATAATTTATACAGAAATCAAATCCTTGTTGCTTGAAATAGTTACACAAATCATTCCAAAATGTTTGGATTGGCAAGCACTCCCAAAACAAATGCTCTATGCTTTCGGTATACATAGAACAAAAGTCACATAGATTGCAATTTACTATATGTTGTTTCATTGTTGTTTTCGATTTCTACTTCATCTAGATTTCTATTATTCTCCAAAACATGTAAACATATTATTGTAACTCATATGTATAATCATAAAGTTAGTGTTTGCTGCATTGTTACCAACAGATCAGAACTACATGTAGATCATTTAGAAATATTTACGGTTACGATGTTGGCTGTCCGATTAGCGCAGTGGCTAGCTCTTTCGCTTCTCATCAATGCAACCCGGGTTCGATCCTCAGACCGGGAAGTATGTGTGATGGTACTGTGGTCGCAAGGTCGGACAGGGGTTTTATCCGAGTACTCCGGTTTCCTCTCCCACACGAATGACCACATTTACGCTTTCATCCGCGCCAACGAGAGTGATTAATATAAGTTGTTAGAACTTGCTTCGCAATCGTTCTAAAATGTATGGAGAAAATCTCAATAAGCTTTAAGCTTCCGATTTAATCCATTTTCGTTTTGTATACAATGTATATGTAATGTACATTATTATCGAATAAATATGTTTAAACCAATCGTTGTAAAATAAATAAAGTTTAAACTTAAATTTACGGTTACACGTAATTAATGCAATACCTTGGATCAAAAGTGTGCACTTCGCATTTGAAATTCTGTATTACAGCTACCTCAAAATCAAACTGGAAATTCGAACTGAAATAAATAATTATACATGTAAGCTGTAAATTCACACAGCAAAATAATAATCCCGAACATAAATAAAAAGTGTAAACCGGAAATTAGGCATACCATTGAACTAAAAATAAACTGGAAATTCCGATTGGAACTAAAAATAGAAAATTACAGCTGACATGAATCACATGTAATTTACGGTTGCTCTAAGAGTCAACTGGAAATTACAGGTGAAATAAAAATAAACTGGAAACTACAGTTGAACTAATAATAATCTGGAAACTACAGTTGAACTAATAATAAACTGGAAACTACAGTTGAACTAATAATATCTGGAAACTACAGTTGAACTAATAATATCTGGAAACTACAGTTGAACTAATACTATCTGGAAACTACAGTTGAACTAATAATCTGGAAACTACAGTTGAACTAATAATAATCTGGAAACTACAGTTGAACTAATAATATCTGGAAACTACAGTTGAACTAATAATAATCTGGAAACTACAGTTGAACTAATAATAATCTGGAAACTACAGTTGAACTAATAATAATCTGGAAACTACAGTTGAACTAATATTACAGTTGAACTAATAATAATCTGGAAATTACAGTTGAACTAATAATAATCTGGAAACTACAGTTGAACTAATAATAATCTGGAAATTACAGTTGAACTAATAATAATCTGGAAACTACAGTTGAACTAATAATAATCTGGAAACTACAGTTGAACTAATAATATATGGAAACTACAGTTGAACTATTAATAAACTGGAAACTACAGTTGAACTAATAATATCTGGAAACTACAGTTGAACTAATAATATCTGGAAACTACAGTTGAACAATATCTGGAAACTACAGTTGAACTAATACTATCTGGAAACTACAGTTGAACTAATAACTGGAAACACAGTTGAACTAATAATAATCTGGAAACTACAGTTGAACTATATATCTGGAAACTACAGTTGAACTAATAATATCTGAAAACTACAGTTGAACTAATAATATCTGGAAGCTACAGTTTAACTAATAATAAACTGGAAACTACAGTTGAACTAATAATAATCTGGAAATTACAGTTGAACTAATAATCTGGAAACTACAGTTGAACTAATAATAATCTGGAAACTACAGTTGAACTAATAATAATCTGGAAACTACAGTTGAACTAATAATAATCTGGAAACTACAGTTGAACTAATAATAATCTGGAAACTACAGTTGAACTAATAATAATCTGGAAACTACAGTTGAACTAATAATATCTGGACACTACAGTTTAACTAATAATAAACTGGAAACTACAGTTGAACTAATAATCTGGAAACTACAGTTGAACTAATAATAATCTGAATATTACAGTTGAACTAATAATAATATGGAAACTACAGTTGAACTAATACTAATCTGGAAACTACAGTTGAACTAATAATATCTGGAAACTACAGTTGAACTAATAATATCTGAAAACTACAGTTGAACTAATAATATCTGAAAACTACAGTTGAACTAATAATAAACTGGAAACTACAGTTGAACTAATAATAATCTGGAAACTACAGTTGAACTAATAATCTGGAAACTACAGTTGAACTAATAATCTGGAAACTACAGTTGAACTAATAATAATCTGGAAACTACAGTTGAACTAATAATAATCTGGAAACTACAGTTGAACTAATAATAATCTGGAAACTACAGTTGAACTAATAATAATCTGGAAACTACAGTTGAACTAATAATAATCTGGAAACTACAGTTGAACTAATAATAAACTGGAAACTACAGTTGAACTAATAATAATCTGGAAACTACAGTTGAACTAATAATAATCTGGAAACTACAGTTGAACTAATAATAATCTGGAAACTACAGTTGAACTAATATTACAGTTGAACTAATAATAATCTGGAAATTACAGTTGAACTAATAATAATCTGGAAACTACAGTTGAACTAATAATAATCTGGAAATTACAGTTGAACTAATAATAATCTGGAAACTACAGTTGAACTAATAATAATCTGGAAACTACAGTTGAACTAATAATATATGGAAACTACAGTTGAACTATTAATAATCTGGAAACTACAGTTGAACAAATAATAATCTGGAAACTACAGTTGAACTAATAATAATCTGGAAACTACAGTTGAACTAATATTACAGTTGAACTAATAATAATCTGGAAACTACAGTTGAACTAATAATAATCTGGAAACTACAGTTGAACTAATAATAATCTGGAAATTACAGTTGAACTAATAATAATCTGGAAACTACAGTTGAACTAATAATAATCTGGAAACTACAGTTGAACTAATAATATATGGAAACTACAGTTGAACTATTAATAAACTGGAAACTACAGTTGAACTAATAATATCTGGAAACTACAGTTGAACTAATAATATCTGGAAACTACAGTTGAACTAATAATATCTGGAAACTACAGTTGAACTAATACTATCTGGAAACTACTGTTGAACTAATAATCTGGAAACTACAGTTGAACTAATAATAATCTGGAAACTACAGTTGAACTAATAATATCTGGAAACTACAGTTGAACTAATAATAATCTGGAAACTACAGTTGAACTAATAATAATCTGGAAACTACAGTTGAACTAATATTACAGTTGAACTAATAATAATCTGGAAATTACAGTTGAACTAATAATAATCTGGAAACTACAGTTGAACTAATAATAATCTGGAAATTACAGTTGAACTAATAATAATCTGGAAACTACAGTTGAACTAATAATAATCTGGAAACTACAGTTGAACTAATAATATATGGAAACTACAGTTGAACTATTAATAAACTGGAAACTACAGTTGAACTAATAATATCTGGAAACTACAGTTGAACTAATAATATCTGGAAACTACAGTTTAACTAATAATCTGGAAACTACAGTTGAACTAATAATAATCTGGAAACTACAGTTGAACTAATAATAATCTGGAAACTACAGTTGAACTAATAATAATCTGGAAACTACAGTTGAACTAATAATAATCTGGAAATTACAGTTGAACTAATAATAATCTGGAAATTACAGTTGAACTAATAATAATCTGGAAATTACAGTTGAACTAATAATAATCTGGAAACTACAGTTGAACTAATAATATCCGGAAACTACAGTTGAACTAATAATATATGGAAACTACAGTTGAACTATGAATAAACTGGAAACTACAGTTGAACTAATAATATCTGGAAACTACAGTTGAACTAATAATATCTGAAAACTACAGTTGAACTAATAATATCTGGAAACTACAGTTGAACTAATAATAATCTGGAAATTACAGTTGAACTAATAATAATCTGGAAACTACAGTTGAACTAATAATAATCTGGAAACTACAGTTGAACTAATAATATCTGAAAACTACAGTTGAACTAATAATATCTGGAAACTACAGTTGAACTAATAATAATCTGGAAACTACAGTTGAACTAATATTACAGTTGAACTAATAATATCTGGAAACTACAGTTGAACTAATACTATCTGGAAACTACTGTTGAACTAATAATCTGGAAACTACAGTTGAACTAATAATAATCTGGAAACTACAGTTGAACTAATAATATCTGGAAACTACAGTTGAACTAATAATAATCTGGAAACTACAGTTGAACTAATAATAATCTGGAAACTACAGTTGAACTAATATTACAGTTGAACTAATAATAATCTGGAAATTACAGTTGAACTAATAATAATCTGGAAACTACAGTTGAACTAATAATAATCTGGAAATTACAGTTGAACTAATAATAATCTGGAAACTACAGTTGAACTAATAATAATCTGGAAACTACAGTTGAACTAATAATATATGGAAACTACAGTTGAACTATTAATAAACTGGAAACTACAGTTGAACTAATAATAATCTGGAAACTACAGTTGAACTAATAATATCTGGAAACTAGAGTTTAACTAATAATCTGGAAACTACAGTTGAACTAATAATAATCTGGAAACTAAAGTTGAACTAATAATAATCTGGAAACTACAGTTGAACTAATAATAATATGGAAATTACAGTTGAACTAATAATAATCTGGAAATTACAGTTGAACTAATAATAATCTGGAAATTACAGTTGAACTAATAATAATCTGGAAACTACAGTTGAACTAATAATATCCGGAAACTACAGTTGAACTAATAATATATGGAAACTACAGTTGAACTATGAATAAACTGGAAACTACAGTTGAACTAATAATATCTGGAAACTACAGTTGAACTAATAATATCTGAAAACTACAGTTGAACTAATAATATCTGGAAACTACAGTTGAACTAATAATAATCTGGAAATTACAGTTGAACTAATAATAAGCTGGAAACTACAGTTGAACTAATAATAATCTGGAAACTACAGTTGAACTAATAATATCTGAAAACTACAGTTGAACTAATAATATCTGGAAACTACAGTTGAACTAATAATAATCTGGAAACTACAGTTGAACTAATACTAATCTGGAAACTACAGTTGAACTAATAATATCTGGAAACTACAGTTGAACTAATAATATCTGGAAGCTACAGTTTAACTAATAATAAACTGGAAACTACAGTTGAACTAATACTAATCTGGAAACTACAGTTGAACTAATAATCTGGAAACTACAGTTGAACTAATAATAATCTGGAAACTACAGTTGAACTAATAATAATCTGGAAACTACAGTTGAACTAATAATAATCTGGAAACTACAGTTGAACTAATAATA
>CM026398.1:47463386-47544102 GCA_014843695.1 Archivesica marissinica | reverse complement strand
TTAAAGTTACCGTGGATGACTTCGGCCTCCACACACTTTAAACACGCTCAATGTAGTTCATACCCTCAATGGAAACTATTAACTCGCGATTCATTCCTTAAACCTCGCTTAGTTAATGCCATTGACTACTCACTAAAAGTATGTAGGTCTCTTAAGTGAGTTCCTCTGTTCTTATCGTTGTTTCATTTGCACGACATGCTATCCATTTTCATCCACTTTCTCATCTTATAATTATTAAACTTATCCCATATAAAAAAAAATCTGAACAAATGTGATATCAATTAATTAACATAATGTTGATAAAATCACATTTATCATGCGTTAGCATCTGGTTAGAGAACAACAGTAAAAACAAAGGATTCCAACTGAAAGGACCGCTATACATTTCGGGATAAATCGAACTTTATCTGGCAAGGGAGGTAATAGAAAATCCAGCGATGTCTCTCATTAACATATATAATGGTATATAGGACTGTCTGTATACTGTATACCCGGCCGACCCCCTCTTGACGTGCACGTCGTGGTCGGGGCACATCTCGCAACAGCAACGTAGGATACTGGGATCTTCTGGCCGTCGAACTTGCAAAAAGGGACACACGCTTCACCATCACTGACCACCATCGGAAGTGGTGAAGGTATGGACAGACCCTGGAGCGACCGAGACGGCCATATGTCTAACTGTCAGATCCGTTGATATGCTGATGCCGGATGACCAATAGTGGGGAGGGTGGTCCTAACAGGGACCGTTTTGGAAAGATACTACCAATACTTCAGAATGTGTCACCCTGAAAGGAAGAAGAAGCCGCCTCCCGATGTCATCTTTTATCGCACCATCATCAGACACAACAAGAACACTACTCTACAAGACATCAGCCAGCAGCATCTACATATCACCACGAATAACCGACAGTGCAAGGCACGTACAACTAATCATCTTAGAACGCTCGCCCACATGGTTAGCCGGAGGCGAGGATGAATGAACTGACACACTACTACGTGTGATGCACTCACCTTGTTGCATAATGTTTGGAGAGGTACTGGGGTACCACTAGAATTGGTCGGGACAGATACGTTGTTGATATATTCTGGATATTCATAATTGTGTATATATCGATATTGTATAATAAAACTAATAAAATTTGCTAATAAATAAATAAAATAAAAATAATAAAAAAACAACTATGAGCGAAGTACTAACTGGTTATTGTAAATACCTCTATATATCGATATTGTATAATAAAACTAATAAAATTTGCTAATAAATAAATAAAATAAAAAACAATAAAAAAACAACTATGAGCGAAGTACTAACTGGTTATTGTAAATACCTCTATATATCGATATTGTATAATAAAACTAATAAAATTTGCTAATAAATAAATAAAATAAAAAACAATAAAAAAACAACTATGAGCGAAGTACTAACTGGTTATTGTAAATACCTCTATGCGATTTCGTGAACCTCCACATCACATTATATGACCTCATTGGGTATGATGTGAAACTGACGGATCTGTAGTCCAGTGATTAACAAGTTGGACTGGTAATCCGGGGATCACAGGTTCGATCCCCCTTCTGACCCTCATAAAATTAACAGTCTTTCAGATGGAACTTTAAACCGAGGTCTCGTGTCGGTGCTTTACACCATGCATGTACATAAAAACCAGAGGAGACTCTGGAATGGATCACCGTCTGTATCATTGCACTATCCTCCGAAATTCTAAAATGACTAATCTCTTCAGGAGGCGTCGCTCAATATGGACAACCGGTAGCGACGATAAATACACGTAAAACACACACACAGGATGTGAAATTATACACAATAAGAAACACTTACCCAAACGAATAGATCAGGCACGGAGGCTTAGGTTTATAAAATTCATCTATGCAAATGTCTATTCCACCATACTTCATGGAACCCAGTCTAGTCTGGTTACGACAGAGAACTTGCAATGTGTTGATATATCTATAAATAATCAATGTGTACAATACGTGGATATATCTATAAATAATCAATGCATACAATACGTGGATATATCTATAAATAATCAATGCATACAATACGTGGATATATCTATAAATAATCAATGCATACAATACGTGGATATATCTATAAATAATCAATGCATACAATACGTGGATATATCTATAAATAATCAATGCATACAATACGTGGATATATCTATAAATAATCAATGCATACAATACGTGGATATATCTATAAATAATCAATGCATACAATACGTGGATATATCTATAAATAATCAATGTGTACAATAAGTGGATATATCTATAAATAATCAATGCATACAATAAGTGGATATATCTATAAATAATCAATGTGTACAATACGTGGATATATCTATAAATAATCAATGCATACAATACGTGGATATATCTATAAATAATCAATGTGTACAATAAGTGGATATATCTATAAATAATCAATGCATACAATACGTGGATATATCTATAAATAATCAATGCATACAATAAGTGGATATATCTATAAATAATCAATGCATACAATAAGTGGATATATCTATAAATAATCAATGCATACAATACGTGGATATATCTATAAATAATCAATGCATACAATACGTGGATATATCTATAAATAATCAATGTGTACAATAAGTGGATATATCTATAAATAATCAATGCATACAATAAGTGGATATATCTATAAATAATCAATGTGTACAATACGTGGATATATCTATAAATAATCAATGCATACAATACGTGGATATATCTATAAATAATCAATGTGTACAATAAGTGGATATATCTATAAATAATCAATGTGTACAATACGTGGATATATCTATAAATAATCAATGCATACAATACGTGGATATATCTATAAATAATCAATGCATACAATAAGTGGATATATCTATAAATAATCAATGCATACAATACGTGGATATATCTATAAATAATCAATGTGTACAATACGTGGATATATCTATAAATAATCAATGCATACAATACGTGGATATATCTATAAATAATCAATGCATACAATACGTGGATATATCTATAAATAATCAATGCATACAATACGTGGATATATCTATAAATAATCAATGTGTACAATAAGTGGATATATCTATAAATAATCAATGCATACAATACGTGGATATATCTATAAATAATCAATGCATACAATACGTGGATATATCTATAAATAATCAATGCATACAATACGTGGATATATCTATAAATAATCAATGCATACAATAAGTGGATATATCTATAAATAATCAATGTGTTGATAAAAGTCCAGTGGTTAACACGTTGGACTGGTAATCCAGGGATCGCATGTTCCGCGTCTGACCCTAATACAATTAACAGTCTTTCAGGCGGGACTTTAAACAAAGGTCTCGTGCTGGTGCTTTACACCGTGCACGTAAAAGAGGGAATTCTGAAATGGGTCTGCATCATTGCACTATCCTCCAACAATCTTAAATGACCAATCTCTTCATGAGGTGTCGTTCATATGTGCAACCGGTAGCGACGATAAATAATCGTAAAACGCATACGTGTTGATATCTAAATATAGCTTAGGGATGGCAACGAATGGTGATTGTGATATTCGAATATTCGGATGATCTTCCGAACGAATATTCGAATATTCGAAAATTTCTCCAACTTTCGATTTCCACTACAGTTAGTACCGGTAAAACAAATGCTTCTCAGTTTGTGTCCCGTCAAATAGACTGCATTAATCAATTAATCACCTGTAAGGTGTGAACAACATGCCATCACCCTCATTTGTTATTTGGAGCCAAATCGCGATGACATTTCGCACCTTCGGGTCATTCTTTGTTTTCGAAACTTAATTGATTGAAATTTAAACAAACATATATACCATTTTAAGTTATCATTTAACTGCAATTGATTAAAATTGTATTTGAATTTTTTTTTTAATATTCGAATATGGTTTTAATATTCGAATATTCGGACGTTCGAACGAATATTCGAATATTCGAACATTCGTTGCCATCCCTACTAAATATAGCTTAGGTATGCATGCTCAGGTTTATACACGTATTCTGCACACAACCCATTCCCACCTTTAACGGAACATAATTTACATTTATTTTGTTTAATGAAACCCTGAATACGGTTCTAGTAGTTTATCTACCTGCAATGCTTGGTCCTGCCTGTGCACAAGACAAAAATCAAATATGATATTTAAAAATACAAAAACTATCACTAAACCTTTTCCCTCACAGAAGCACCTCTTGACACCATTACCAATACGACATACATTGACAGGTAGTAGCCAAACCAATGTTCATAATAAAGGCCAGAATCTCATGTAGTCCCAGTAATATCTATGGATGTGGGATAGATATGGCGACTACTCATCCACTGCATGATAGCTAAATGGCTGTCGTTTGTATGAAGATATAATAGTATATTAACCTAAATATCATGTGGTCCCAGTAATATCTAAGGAGGTGGGATAGATATGGCGACTACTTATACACTGCATGATAGCTAAATGGCTGTCGTTTGTATGAAGATATAATAGTATATTAACCTAAATCTCATGTGGTCCCAGTAATATCTAAGGAGGTGGGATAGATATGGCGACTACTTATACACTGCATGATAGCTAAATGGCTGTCGATTGTATGAAGATATAATAGTATATTAACCTAAATCTCATGTGGTCTCAGTAATATCTAAGGAGGTGGGATATATATGGCGACTACTTATCCACTGCATGATAGCTAAATGGCCGCCTTTTGTATGGAGATATAATAGTATATTAACCTAAATCTCTATGAAGAAAAGGGTTAAACATTGTGAGAATAAACATATAAGAGACGATTGACTGGGCAACAAGTTATACCAACATTACCATGCGCCATATTTGAATAGTATGGGGATGAGGGTGGAAGGTTGGGAGTTAGTGTCGAGTACAATTAATTGATTACTTTATGACGGAATGTCGTAATAACACCCTCTTTATAAATTGCGTGGTTATTGTTCGTGGTTATACTGTACAAACATATATTCCTACCTCCAGTATCGTGGTTATACTGTATACATATATATTCCTACTTCCAGTATCGTGGTTATATTGTATACACATATATTCCTACCTCCAGTATCGTGGTTATACTGTACACACATATATTCCTACATCCAGTATCGTGGTTATACTGTATACACATATATTCCTACCTCCAGTATCGTGGTTATACTGTACACACATATATTCCTACCTCAAGTATCGTGGTTATACTGTATACACATATATTCCTACTTCCAGTATCATTGTTATATTGTATACATATATATTCCTACTTCCAGTATCGTGGTTATACTGTATACACATATATTCCTACCTCCAGTATCGTGGTTATACTGTACACACATATATTCCTACCTCCAGTATCGTGGTTATACTGTATGCACATATATTCCTACCTCCAGTATCGTGGTTATACTGTACACACATATATTCCTACCTCCAGTATCGTGGTTATACTGTATACACATATATTCCTACCTCCAGTATCGTGGTTATACTGTATACACATATATTCCTACTTCCAGTATCGTGGTTATAATGTATACACATATATTCCTACTTCCAGTATCGTGGTTATACTGTATACACATATATTCCTACCTACAGTATCGTGGTTATACTGTATACACATATATTCCTACCTCCAGTATCGTGGTTATACTGTATACACATATATTCCTACCTCCCGTATAGTGGTTATAATGTATACACATATATTCCTACTTCCAGTATCGTGGTTATACTGTGTCCACATATATTCCTACCTCCGGTATCGTGGTTATACTGTACACACATATATTCCTACCTCCAGTATCGTGGTTATACTGTATACACATATATTCCTACCTCCAGTATCGTGGTTATACTGTATACACATATATTCCTACCTCCAGTATCGTGGTTATACTGTATACACATATATTCCTACCTCCAGTATCGTGGTTATATTGTATACACATATATTCCTACCTCCAGTATCGTGGTTATACTGTATACACATATATTCCTACTTCCAGTATCGTGGTTATACTGTATACACATATATTCCTACCTCCAGTATCGTGGTTATATTGTATACACATATATTCCTACCTCCAGTATCGTGGTTATACTGTATACACATATATTCCTACCTCCAGTATCGTGGTTATACTGTATCCACATATATTCCGACCTCCGGTATCGTGGTTATACTGTACACACATATATTCCTACCTCCAGTATCGTGGTTATACTGTATACACATATATTCCTACCTCCAGTATCATGGTTATATTGTATACACATATATTCCTACCTCCAGTATCGTGGTTATACTGTATACACATATATTCCTACCTCCAGTATCGTGGTTATACTGTATACACATATATTCCTCCCTCCAGTATCGTGGTTATATTGTATACACATATATTCCTACCTCCAGTATCGTGGTTATACTGTATACACATATATTCCTACCTCCAGTATCGTGGTTATACTGTATACACATATATTCCTACCTCCAGTATCGTAGTTATACTGTATACACATATATTCCTACCTCCAGTATCGTAGTTATACTGTATACACATATATTCCTACCTCCAGTATCGTGGTTATATTGTATACACATATATTCCTACCTCCAGTATCGTAGTTATACTGTATACACATATATTCCTACCTCCAGTACCGTGGTTATACTATATCCACATATATTCCTACCCCCAGTATCGTAGTTATACTGTATACACATATATTCCTACCTCCAATATCGTGGTTATACTGTATACACATATATTCCTACCTCCAATATCGTGGTTATATTGTATACACATATATTCCTACCTCCAGTATCGTGGTTATACTGTATACACATATATTCCTACCTCCATTATCATGGTTATACTGTATATACATATATTCCTACCTCCAGTATCGTGGTTATTCTGTATACACATATATTCCTACCTCCAGTATCGTGGTTGTACTGTATACACATATATTCCTACCTCCAGTATCGTGGTTATACTGTATACACATATATTCCTACCTCCATTATCGTAGTTATATTGTATACACATATATTCCTACCTCCAGTATCGTGGTTATACTGTATACACATATATTCCTACCTCCATTATCATGGTTATATTGTATACACATATATTCCTACCTCCAGTATCGTGGTTATACTGTATACACATATATTCCTACCTCCAGTATCGTGGTTATACTGTATACACATATATTCCTACCTCCAGTATCGTGGTTATACTGTATACACATATATTCCTACCTCCAGTATCGTGGTTATATTGTATACACATATATTCCTACCTCCAGTATCGTGGTTATACTGTATACACATATATTCCTACCTCCAGTATCGTGGTTATACTGTATACACATATATTCCTACCTCCAGTATCGTGGTTATATTGTATACACATATATTCCTACCTCCAGTATCGTGGTTATACTGTATACACATATATTCCTACCTCCAGTATCGTGGTTATACTGTATACACATATATTCCTACCTCCAGTATCGTGGTTATACTGTATACACATATATTCCTACCTCCAGTATCGTGGTTATACTGTATACACATATATTCCTACCTCCAGTATCGTGGTTATACTGTATACACATATATTCCTACCTCCAGTATCGTGGTTATACTGTATACACATATATTCCTACCTCCAGTATCGTGGTTATACTGTATACACATATATTCCTACCTCCAGTATCGTGGTTATACTGTATACACATATATTCCTACCTCCAGTATCGTGGTTATACTGTATACACATATATTCCTACCTCCAGTATCGTGGTTATACTGTATACACATATATTCCTACCTCCAGTATCGTGGTTATATTGTATACACATATATTCCTACCTCCAGTATCGTGGTTATACTGTATACACATATATTCCTACCTCCAGTATCGTGGTTATACTGTATACACATATATTCCTACCTCCAGTATCGTGGTTATATTGTATACACATATATTCCTACCTCCAGTATCGTGGTTATACTGTATACACATATATTCCTACCTCCAGTATCGTGGTTATACTGTATACACATATATTCCTACCTCCAGTATCGTGGTTATACTGTATACACATATATTCCTACCTCCAGTATCGTGGTTATACTGTATACACATATATTCCTACCTCCAGTATCGTGGTTATACTGTATACACATATATTCCTACCTCCAGTATCGTGGTTATACTGTATACACATATATTCCTACCTCCAGTATCGTGGTTATACTGTATACACATATATTCCTACCTCCAGTATCGTGGTTATACTGTATACACATATATTCCTACCTCCAGTATCGTGGTTATACTGTATACACATATATTCCTACCTCCAGTATCGTGGTTATACTGTATACACATATATTCCTACCTCCAGTATCGTGGTTATACTGTATACACATATATTCCTACCTCCAGTATCGTGGTTATACTGTATACACATATATTCCTACCTCCAGTATCGTGGTTATACTGTATACACATATATTCCTACCTCCAGTATCGTGGTTATACTGTATACACATATATTCCTACCTCCAGTATCGTGGTTATATTGTATACACATATATTCCTACCTCCAGTATCGTGGTTATACTGTATACACATATATTCCTACCTCCAGTATCGTGGTTATACTGTATACACATATATTCCTACCTCCAGTATCGTGGTTATACTGTATACACATATATTCCTACCTCCAGTATCGTGGTTATACTGTATACACATATATTCCTACCTCCAGTATCGTGGTTATACTGTATACACATATATTCCTACCTCCAGTATCGTGGTTATACTGTATACACATATATTCCTACCTCCAGTATCGTGGTTATACTGTATACACATATATTCCTACCTCCAGTATCGTGGTTATACTGTATACACATATATTCCTACCTCCAGTATCGTGGTTATATTGTATACACATATATTCCTACCTCCAGTATCGTGGTTATACTGTATACACATATATTCCTACCTCCAGTATCGTGGTTATACTGTATACACATATATTCCTACCTCCAGTATCGTGGTTATACTGTATACACATATATTCCTACCTCCAGTATCGTGGTTATACTGTATACACATATATTCCTACCTCCAGTATCGTGGTTATACTGTATACACATATATTCCTACCTCCAGTATCGTGGTTATACTGTATACACATATATTCCTACCTCCAGTATCGTGGTTATACTGTATACACATATATTCCTACCTCCAGTATCGTGGTTATACTGTATACACATATATTCCTACCTCCAGTATCGTGGTTATACTGTATACACATATATTCCTACCTCCAGTATCGTGGTTATACTGTATACACATATATTCCTACCTCCAGTATCGTGGTTATACTGTATACACATATATTCCTACCTCCAATATCGTGGTTATACTGTATACACATATATTCCTACCTCCAGTATCGTGGTTGTACTGTATACACATATATTCCTACCTCCATTATCGTAGTTATATTGTATACACATATATTCCTACCTCCAGTATCGTGGTTATACTGTATACACATATATTCCTACCTCCAGTATCGTGGTTATATTGTATACACATATATTCCTACCTACAGTATCGTGGTTATACTGTATACACATATATTCCTACCTCCAGTATCGTAGTTATACTGTATACACATATATTCCTACCTCCATTATCATAGTTATATTGTATACACATATATTCCTACCTCCAGTATCGTGGTTATACTGTATACACATATATTCCTACCTCCAGTATCGTGGTTATACTGTATCCACATATATTCCTACCTCCAGTATCGTGGTTATACTGTATACACATATATTCCTACCTCCAATATTTCTGCATTTTAATTTAGTAAGATAAGATTATAATATTCAATGAAATTATCTTTTGAAAGAAGATGTAAATTCAAATGCAGAAATCACAGAATGCAAATGTTTATGATTTTATTTCCAGAACATGAAACTGCCGCAAAAGCTGTTGAGCTCAGGTTGTCGATGAAAACCGCCGGGACAAAGCGCTTGATAAAAGTGAACATGCGATAACTACGGTCATGAAGAATGTATACTTCTGTGCAAAAGAAGACATTGCTAACGCCATCGTCCCAAAGCTCAACAAGTTCATGTTGTACCAGGTACAGTATTTGTCGAGAAATGAATGATAATCCGATAAAATGCAATAATAACATATTTTAGCTCGATTGCAAACAAGTTCCTATAAGTTATATAATCACTCTAGAGACCTCATTCCTGATGCATCGCCACGAGGGAGATAGAAGAGGCAATGCTGGAAGTGCTGCTTTTCTGTAAAATACACACCCTGTCAAATAATATCAATTGTGCATGTTTTTGATGGGGAGTGTATTATGAGTGTTTCTTTTTTTCACAAGGTGTCACACAACTGGCAGACCTGAGGGTTGATGGACACACCACCTACGAACATTCAACATCAATAAACGACTTCCAGTCATGTATGGCATCTGTGATAGAGGACAATATGATTGAAAAAGTAAAGAAAAGTGTGAAATTTAGTCTGATGTTTGACGAGAGCACCGATGTCTCTGTTCACCAGAACATGATTATGTTTGTAAGAATCCTGGAGTCGGATGACCTTGGATATGTTGCCCCAAGTACATACTTCTTTGGTATTGATAGTCTAGCCCGGGCCAACTCTGAGTCAATTTTCAATAAGGTTAACGAGATGTTGCATGCCAAAGGCATCAGTTTGTCCAATCTTTGTGGTGCGAGTACTGATGGTGCAGCGGTTATGCTGGGTCATAAGTCTGGTGTTGTTACAAGGTTAAAGAATGAGGTTCCAGGTGTATTGGCCACACACTGTATTGCCCATAGGCTAGCACTCAGTTGTTGTACAGGTGCAGATGCAATTCCATACATGGTCAAGATGCAGGAGATCATCAATTCTGTTTACAAGTATTTTCATAATTCCCCCAAGAATATGGCCATGCTTGAATCCATTCAGTCGCATACCCCAGGTCAAGGTTCTCGGAGGTCTTCCATACCCGTTGGCTAAGTTTTGAGGGCTCTGTTTCCGCTATGGTCAGCAACTACCCCAGTCTCATTTCGGTGTTCCTTGAGGAAAAGTCAGGCAAAGCACTCAGTCTGCACAAGTCACTTACCTGCTACAAGTTCTTGTATGTGGTGTACTTTCTTTGTGATGTGTTGAAGCCTCTGTCCATCCTTTCAAAAATGTATCAGAAGCAGGATTTAGATTTCACAGAGGTCACCCCCCCTACTTAGTTCAACCATTGATCGTGTCAATGAGTTGGGTGCTGAGAGAAATGGTCAAAAGCTCTCACAGTTTCTTGGCAAGGTCCCTGATGAACCACAGTTTGATGCTGATGGTTTGGTCACATTCGAGTTTGAAGGTCATACCATCAGGGACAGTAATAAGCAGCGGTCTGAGGCAGTCAAAGCCTGTGAACAGTTAGTCACAGGTGTGGTCAAAAGTTTGAACGACAGGTTTACTGATAATGAGGATGGTGTAATTCTGACTGCACTCAGCAACTTCTTTAATCCCTCTGTCAGTAGACCAATAAAAGGTACTGACATAGACACGGTCACAGAATACCTTGCCACAATTGGGGTGGAAGGTAGTAGGGAAAACTTGTCCTGCTTCTTGGACTTCGCCCATGCCAGTCATGATAATGGCAACAAGTCGGTTACATCCACTAGGGACATGGCCAATCTCGCCCTTCGACACGCAGATGTATATCCAGCTGCTTCAGAGGCAGCTGGGAGGTTACTTGTGGCCCCTGTTTCCACTGTTGAGTGTGAAAGGGGGTTCAGCAGGCAAAATCTCATCAAAACTTGCCTGAGAAACTCTCTGGCAATGCCCACATTTAACAACCTGATGAGAATTTCTATTGATGGCCCTGGTCTTGAGGACTTTGACTTTGGGGCAGCATTTTTCAAGTGGAAGTCCATGAAATCAAGAAGAATCCTCTTTTAATTTTATTTGTATGAATGTAAAGAATAAAGAATGTTGTAAAACAAAGAAATTGAGTCTTTCGTTTGTTGTTGTAGTTTATTTTATATTGGCTCCAATTTGAGCTTATGTGGCTCCAACTTTTTGAAAGTGGCGACAGAGGTGGCTCCACCTTAAAAAAAGCCAGTGGAGGCCCTGCAACACATGGTAATGTCTTGAAATCGAACATAGAGATCGACTTTGATGTGACTGACCTTCAACCCTCTAACCATGAAGAAGCAGACGACATAATGCGTCTCCATGCAGCGCATTATTTCAATACAAGTTGCAAGAGAGTACGTATCCAGGCTATTGATACTAACGTTGTGATGTTAGCAAATGCTGTGCTCAATTTACATACAGCTTCTACTTGCTGTCTGTGGGTTGCCTTATGCCATGACAAGCATTTCTGTTCCATACCTTGACATGAAATATCTGACAAGATTGGTCAATATGTCTCTTGGGAGACTCCTACTATTCCATGCTATCTCCGGCTGTGAAACGGTCTCTGCATGAAATCGTGTTGGTATGAGGATGGTATTCAACATATGGAAATCTATGCATTTTTCAAGATCCTGATAAAGACACAGCAGTGCTCGAGAGATTTGTTGTTCTTATGTACTCCAGAACATGCCATATGAGCTAGGAAACATATGTTTTGTTATGGTAATAGGACTATTGACAAGGTTCCATCACATAGTGCACTTGTCCAGCATGTACTAAGAGCTGTCTACCAGAGTGGCCACATATGGGACCAGACCATCAGATGCCCTTATCTGCCATCTCCAGAGTGGGGAAGAGAAAGCAAGAATTGGATACCACAATGGAGTACACAGAGGCTTCAAAGCTTTGATCAAATGTAACTTACACCGCACATGTGTGTGGTGGCCAATGTGAAAGAGAAAATTTGTGTTGAATATAGTACACTGTATATTTATACAGTGTTAAATGCACAATACACAATAACATGCATATACATGTAGACAGACATATTCCATTCGCATGTTAAGATTAATATATTTTAGACAAATAAGATTGTTTTCGAATCTTCGTTCTGCAATTACATTAAGGGCCTCACTATTATAAATATTACCATTTGGAGGGCCTCATTATATTATACATGTGCAAAGATAAGTATTTTATTAATAGTTTAGTGTGTTGTACAATTCAGATATAGTGTACAACCTGTTCACTTATATTTGTTTAATTGTAATTATAGTTATTATAGAAAATATGCAATTTGCCAAATTAACCGAATAGTATAATGGCTGTTAACAGGGCCTCATATGACACACAAAGACATGTATACACATAAAGGTTTCAAGTACTGATACTATTCTACCAACAGAACTAAGTTTATTTAATTTTCCCTCACTGGGAACAAAAAACTTTGTATTTTATATTTCTCTACAACAGGAAAATTTACCCTTTCATCAAACGAGTACAAAATTATTATTTGTATTTAAAACATTAGACACTACTATGCATTCTCTATTAATTATCACCTGAAAACAAATGAAGTAATAACAATTAATTAAATTATTGGAACTTAAGTGTATTTTTTTTTTTTTAAATGTGTTTGTCCCCCAAAATGGAGTCAACGGGCCTCTCGTGATTGTCTTCCGGGCATTTTGGAAAGTATACACCGTCATGTTACTTGTGTGAAAATTTGGTGCTTTTTACACCTTTTGTGGTCCTTATCTACTACACTAGTCCCTACATGTTGATCATTTTGTTTGCGGCGGGCAGTTTATACCTAACAACAACTTTCCTCGGCAGGCTCCAGTGGTTAACCAGTACTCGGTGCACCAACCTTCGTAAGACTTTCCTGGGCAGGCTCCAGTGGTTAACCAGTACTCGGTGCACCAACCTTCGTAAGACTTTCCTGGGCAGGCTCCAGTGGTTAACCAGTACTCGGTGCACCAACCTTCGTAAGACTTTCCTGGGCAGGCTCCAGTGGTTAACCAGTACTCGGTGCACCAACCTTCGTAAGACTTTCCTGGGCAGGCTCCAGTGGTTAACCAGTACTCGGTGCACCAACCTTCGTAAGAAACCTTTTCATATAAAGAGACACGTTCTGATCACCAGTGATATGCTACAGTCATGTGCAAATTATTGATAAATATATAGAAGTTCTATACTAGGTGGCTTTCAATAGAATATACGTGTTATCGGTGGTATTGCATTCCAAGTCAGTTGTACGTGTATGCGCTACGTATATAGACGCGTTCTAATGAACTCTTGATTTTGAAAACGGACATAACTACCTAACACATATTTGCTAAAAAAAAGAATAAAATACGCCATTGATACATAATGTTACGGACAAGAAGAAATGTGTGTACATACCTGCTAATTTTAACACTGATTGGTGCGTTTGCTACTTTCCTGCTTGGAACAAAATTCGACCTGCAAAACAGTAGATATTTGCCCTGCTTGCGACCAGTAAGTTACATACTCACACAAGTAGTTTGTGGGGGAGGGGAGACGTGCACCCGTGAGATCAATGTAAGCAATTTTGTTCTTTTCTTTTCTTTTTAATATGTTTAACATTTTTTCTCTAATCATTTGAGTCTTTTATTTTTATTCTATTTTGCGTACTCTTTTCAGGAAAGAAACTCGCTTAGTTTAATCAAACATTAGCTTGACTTTCTGGTGAAGGTCGTTGTCTAATGTTGCTAAAACGTGTGGCCCAAACCACTTGCATTGTTATGCTATGTATTGTTATATATTTGTGGAAGTCGTGATAGCGCAGAGGATGCACGTTCGCTTCAAGTGCGAAAGGTCCGGAGTTCGAGCCCCGCTGGAGCCGTTACGATTGTGCCCTTATGCAAGGCATTTAAATTCCACATTGCCTCTTCTCTCTCCCACGTGGCGATGGATTCCACCAGAAATGAGGTCTCGTGAGTGATTAATATAAGTTGTAAGAAATTGTTTCGTAATCGAGCTAAAATAAATTTGTATAAACTAAATATATTTGTGTATGACAGTTACTATTGATTTGCAATAAAATATGATTAATTACTGTTTCAGAGCATGTGTATACAACATAAATCCAGATCAGACGCTGCGTTGCGTCTGATCAGGATCTATGTTGTTTGCTATTCGGACAGGTGCTTCAGCTCCACGGTCTGAAGCATATAGGTTCTATGTGTGTGTGTTTTACGTTTATTTACCGTCGCTACCGGTTGTCCATATGAGCGACGCCTCCTGAAGAGATTAGTAATTTTAGATTTTTGGAGGATAATGCAATGATACAGACATAGACCAATTCCAGAGTCTCCTCTGCTTCCTTTACGTGTACGGTGTAAAGCACCAACACGAGACCTCGGTTTTAAGTCTCGCATGGGTCTCTGTCTGTATCATTACACTATCCTCCAAACATCCAATGTGCCAAACATCACTTAAAATATACACATATATACTTAAATACTAAAAACAGTTCATAGGCATTCATCAGATAATTACATTAGAATATATCACATTAAGACTATCACATGGTTATTGTACAATTCAGGCACAAGGTATTTACAACATAATACAAAGAAATAGTTGCTACTTATTAACAAAGAATTAAAATAAATAGGTTTCAAAACACTGAAATAAAATGGGCACGAATGTGCAGATTAAGAAATATGTTAAAAGATCAATTATAAGCCTCGATTATCATACAGCGGTATACAGGTGTATATTCCTGTCATACAGTGTTATCCATGTGTGTATTCGTGTCATAGTGTTATCCAGGTGTGTATTCGTGTCATACAGTGTTATCCAGGTGTGTATTCGTGACATACAGAGTTATCCAGGTGTGTATTCGTGACAAACAGTGTTATCCATGTGTGTATTCGTGTCATACAGTGTTATCCAGGTGTGTATTCGTGACATACAGTGTTATCCAGGTGTCTATTCGTGTCATACAGCGGTATCCAGGTGTATATTCGTGTCATAGTGTTATCCAGGTGTGTATTCGTGTCATACAGTGTTATCCAGGTGTGTATTCGTGTCATACAGTTTTATCCAGGTGTGTATACGTGACATACAGTGTTATCCAGGTGTGTAGTCGTGTCAAACAGTGTTATCTAGGTGTGTATTCGTGTCATACAGTGTTATCCAGGTGTATATTCGTGTCATACAGTGTTATCCAGGTGTATATTCGTGACATAGTGTTATCCAGGTGTGTATTCGTGACATACAGTGTTATCCAGGTGTGTATTCGTGACATACAGTGTTATCCAGGTGTGTATTCGTGTCATACAGTGTTATCCAGGTGTGTGTTCGTGACATATAGTGTTATCCAGGTGTGTATTCGTGACATACAGTGTTATCCATGTGTGTATTCGTGTCATACAGTGTTATCCAGGTGTGTATTCGTGTCATACAGTGTTATCCAGGTGTATATTCGTGTCATACAGTGTTATCCAGGTGTGTATTCGTGTCATACAGTGTTATCCAGGTGTGTATTCGTGACATACAGTGTTATCCAGGTGTATATTCGTGACATACAGTGTTATTCAGGTGTTTATTCGTGTCATACAGTGTTATCCAGATGTGTAGTCGTGACATACAGTGTTATCCAGTAGGGGTGTAACGATGCATCGAAATATCGATGCATCGCAATAGACAGCGTCACGATAGTCAACCATCGATGGTAAATATGACCATCGCTAGTATTGACTATTGCGGCAGTACTATCGCAATAGTTTCGATAGTTGCCAGGGATGGCGAAATCTGTCATTTGTTACGCCGGGCAAGTAGATTTTCGAATGTAACTTGTCCGTGGACAAGTAAAAATACCGGCGAGTGCATTTACTTTATGTTCCCATGGCATTTAAATCGTATTTTAATGAGAAAGCATCGGCAAATGTTCTTGTTTATTTTCCTGCGGAACTTCCGCAATAAACACAAGCCAGCCGACAACGGTGGCGGACAACATTTCCAGCCGACAATAACCTGAATAAGAACCGGAAATGTCAAGAGTTATCGCCCGTCACATAAAAACTGTGTAAAATGCGGTGGGTATGCAATGTATTTTCCGCTCAAAACAAGCCAGCTGTCAATAAGAATAACTACTGTCGAAAATGGCTTCTTTGGTACTGAATAGTGAGCAAAGTAGGCGATGTGACCCCCATAATCCCGGGTATGGGTAATTTAAAGTGCTATAGCGCATGCGTCAGTTACAAGTATACTACGCGGTCGCTAAATCGATATACGGGAACGGGTACGTGACGCAGCCTTATTATTGAAGACGACAGGTAAACAATCATGTAACTTAGCTGGACTGTGTATCGATTTTTAAATAAGGTTGGTTTATATTATTTAAACATATAAAGTTCGGATATACGGGCAAGTGGGTTTTCAACTTTTCACTACGGACAAGTAAATTAGTGCAGTGTGTTCGATGTCATGATAATAAAGAAAAAATTGCATGCTAATAAATAAATACACAGAACTTGTGTATTCCATACGAAACAGAATATTTTTTTAATTAATATGTATTTACACAATACTATTGCAATAGTCCTACAACTATCGCAATACTATCGCAATAGTATTTTAACTATCGCAATACTATCGCAATAGTAAAATTGACCCCAATAGTCACCCCTATTATCCAGGTGTGTATTCGTGACATACAGTGTTATCCAGGTATGTATTTGTGTCATACAGTGTTATCCAGGTGTGTATTCGTGACATACAGTGTTATCCAGGTGTGTATTCGTGAAATACAGTGTTATCCAGGTGTGTATTCGTGTCATACAGTGTTATCCAGGTATATATTCGTGTCGTAGTGTTATCCAGGTGTGTATTCGTGTCCTACAGTGTTATCCAGGTGTGTATTCATGACATACAGTGTTATCCAGGTGTGTATTCGTGACATACAGTGTTATCCAGGTGTGTATTCATGACATATAGTGTTATCAAGGTGTGTATTCGTGACATGCAGTGTTATCCATGTGTATATTCGTGTCATACAGTGTTATCAAGGTGTGTATTCGTGACATGCAGTGTTATCCATGTGTATATTCGTGTCATACAGTGTTATCCAGGTGTATATTCGTGTAATACAGTGTTATCCAGGTGTGTATTCGTGTCATAGTGTTATCCAGGTGTGTATTCGTGTCATACAGTGTTATCCAGGTGTGTATTCGTGACATACAGTGTTATCCAGGTGTATATTCGTGTCATACAGTGTTATCCAGGTGTGTATTCGTGTCATACAGTGTTATCCATGTGTGTATTCGTGTCATACAGTGATATCCAGATGTGTATTCGTGACATACAGTGTTATCCAGGTGTGTATTCATGACATACAGTGTTATCCAGGTGTGTATTCGTGACATACAGTGTTATCCAGGTGTGTATTCGTGTCATACAGTGTTATCCAGGTGTGTGTTCGTGACATATAGTGTTATCCAGGTGTGTATTCGTGACATACAGTGTTATCCAGGTGTGTATTCGTGTCATACAGTGTTATCTAGGTGTATATTCATGTCATACAGTGTTATCCAGGTGTGTATTCGTGTCATACAGTGTTATCCAGGTGTGTATTCGTGACATACAGTGTTATCCAGGTGTATATTCGTGACATAGTGTTATTCAGGTGTTTATTCGTGTCATACAGTGTTATCCAGGTGTGTAGTCGTGACATAGTGTTATCCAGGTGTGTATTCGTGACATACAGTGTTATCCAGGTATGTATTCGTGTCATACAGTGTTATCCAGGTGTGTATTTGTGACATACAGTGTTATCCAGGTGTGTATTCGTGAAATACAGTGTTATCCAGGTGTGTATTCGTGTCATACAGTGTTATCCAGGTATATATTCGTGTCGTACAGTGTTATCCAGGTGTGTATTCGTGTCCTACAGTGTTATCCAGGTGTGTATTCGTGACATACAGTGTTATCCAGGTGTGTATTTGTGACATAGTGTTATCCAGGTGTGTATTTGTGACATACAGTGTTATCCAGGTGTGTATTCGTGACATATAGTGTTATCAAGGTGTGTATTCGTGACATGCAGTGTTATCCATGTGTATATTCGTGTCATACAGTGTTATCCAGGTGTATATTCGTGTAATACAGTGTTATCCAGGTGTGTATTTGTGACATACAGTGTTATCCAGGTGTATATTCGTGACATACAGTGCTATCCAGGTGTGTATTCGTGTCATACAGTGTTATCCATGTGTGTATTCGTGTCATACAGTGATATCCAGATGTGTATTCGTGACATACAGTGTTATCCAGGTGTATTTTCTTGACACACAGTGTTATCCAGGTATATATTCGTGACATACAGTGTTATCCAGGTGTATATTCGTGTCATACAGTGTTATCCAGGTGTATATTCGTGTCATACAGTGTTATCCATGTGTGTATTCGTGTCGTACAGTGTTATCCAGGTGTGTATTCGTGTCATACAGTGTTATCCAGGTGTGTATTCGTGTCATACAGTGTTATCCAGGTGTATATTCTTGACACACAGTGTTATCCAGGTGTATATTCGTGACATACAGTGTTATCCAGGTGTGTATTCGTGTTATACAGTGTTATCCAGGTGTGTATTCGTGTCATACAGTGTTATCCAGGTGTGTATTCGTGACATACAGTGTTATCCAGGTGTGTAGTCGTGACATACAGTGTTATCCAGGTGTGTATTCGTGACATACAGTGTTATCCAGGTATGTATTTGTGTCATACAGTGTTATCCAGGTGTGTATTCGTGACATACAGTGTTATCCAGGTGTGTATTCGTGAAATACAGTGTTATCCAGGTGTGTATTCGTGTCATACAGTGTTATCCAGATATATATTCGTGTCGTAGTGTTATCCAGGTGTGTATTCGTGTCCTACAGTGTTATCCAGGTGTGTATTCGTGACATACAATGTTATCCAGGTGTGTATTCGTGACATACAGTGTTATCCAGGTGTGTATTCATGACATATAGTGTTATCAAGGTGTGTATTCGTGACATGCAGTGTTATCCATGTGTATATTCGTGTCATACAGTGTTATCAAGGTGTGTATTCGTGACATGCAGTGTTATCCATGTGTATATTCGTGTCATACAGTGTTATCCAGGTGTATATTCGTGTAATACAGTGTTATCCAGGTGTGTATTCGTGTCATAGTGTTATCCAGGTGTGTATTCGTGTCATACAGTGTTATCCAGGTGTGTATTCGTGACATACAGTGTTATCCAGGTGTATATTCGTGACATACAGTGTTATCCAGGTGTGTATTCGTGTCATACAGTGTTATCCATGTGTGTATTCGTGTCATACAGTGATATCCAGATGTGTATTTGTGACATACAGTGTTATCCAGGTGTGTATTCATGACATACAGTGTTATCCAGGTGTGTATTCGTGACATACAGTGTTATCCAGGTGTGTATTCGTGTCATACAGTGTTATCCAGGTGTGTGTTCGTGACATATAGTGTTATCCAGGTGTGTATTCGTGACATACAGTGTTATCCAGGTGTGTATTCGTGTCATCCAGGTGTGTATTCGTGTCATACAGTGTTATCTAGGTGTATATTCGTGTCATACAGTGTTATCCAGGTGTGTATTCGTGTCATACAGTGTTATCCAGGTGTGTATTCGTGACATACAGTGTTATCCAGGTGTATATTCGTGACATACAGTGTTATTCAGGTGTTTATTCGTGTCATACAGTGTTATCCAGGTGTGTATTCGTGACATACAGTGTTATCCAGGTATGTATTCGTGTCATACAGTGTTATCCAGGTGTGTATTTGTGACATACAGTGTTATCCAGGTGTGTATTTGTGAAATACAGTGTTATCCAGGTGTGTATTCGTGTCATACAGTGTTATCCAGGTATATATTTGTGTCGTACAGTGTTATCCAGGTGTGTATTCGTGTCCTACAGTGTTATCCAGGTGTATATTCATGTAATACAGTGTTATCCAGGTGTGTATTTGTGTCATACAGGTGTGTATTCGTGTCATACAGTGTTATCCAGGTGTGTATTTGTGACACAGTGTTATCCAGGTGTATATTCGTGACATACAGTGTTATCCAGGTGTGTATTCGTGTCATACAGTGTTATCCATGTGTGTATTCGTGTCATACAGTGATATCCAGATGTGTATTCGTGACATACAGTGTTATCCAGGTGTATTTTCTTGACACACAGTGTTATCCAGGTGTATATTCGTGACATACAGTGTTATCCAGGTGTATATTCGTGTCATACAGTGTTATCCAGGTGTATATTCGTGTCATCCATGTGTGTATTCGTGTCGTACAGTGTTATCCAGTGTGTATTCGTGTCATACAGTGTTATCCAGGTGTGTATTCGTGTCATACAGTGTTATCCAGGTGTATATTCGTGTCATACAGTGTTATCCAGGTGTGTATTCGTGTCATACGGTGTTATCCAGGTGTGTATTCGTGTCATACAGTGTTATCCAGGTGTATATTCGTATCATACAGTGTTATCCAGGTGTGTATTCGTGTCAAACTGTGTTATCCAGGTGTATATTCTTGACAGACAGTGTTATCCAGGTGTATATTCGTGACATAGTGTTTCCAGGTGTGTATTCGTGTTATACAGTGTTATCCAGGTGTGTATTCGTGTCATACAGTGTTATCCAGGTGTGTATTCGTGACATACAGTGTTATCCAGGTGTGTATTCGACTATTCGTGACATACAGTGCTATCCAGGTGTGTATTCGTGTCATAGTGTTATCCAGGTGTGTATTCGTGTCATACAGTGTTATCCAGGTGTGTATTCGTGTCATACAGTGTTATCCAGGTGTATATTCGTGACATATAGTGTTATCCAGGTGTGTATTCGTGTCATACAGTGTTATCCAGGTGTGTATTTGTGTCATCCAGGTGTGTATTCGTGACATACAGTGTTATCCAGGTGTATATTCGTGTCATACAGTGTTATCCAGGTGTATATTCGTGTCATACAGTGTTATCCTGGTGTGTATTCATGACATACAGTGTTATCCAGGTGTGTATTCGTGACATACAGTGTTATCCATGTGTGTATTCGTGACATACAGTGTTATCCAGGTGTGTATTCGTGACATACAGTGTTATCCATGTGTGTATTCGTGTCATACAGTGTTATCCATGTGTGTCTTCGTGTCATATAGCGGTATACAGGTGTGTATTCGTGTCATACAGTGTTATCCAGGTGTGTATTCGTGTCATACAGTGTTATCCAGGTGTATATTCGCGTCATCCAGGTGTGTATTCGTGTCATACAGTGTTATCCAGGTGTATATTCGTGTCATACAGTGTTATCCAGGTGTGTATTCGTGTCATACAGTGTTATCCAGGTGTGTATTCGTGACATACAATGTTATCCAGGTGTATATTCGTCTCATACAGTGTTATCCGGGTGTATATTCGTGACATACAGTGTTATCCGGGTGTATATTCGTGTCATACAGTGTTATACAGGTGTATATTCGTGACATACAGTGTTATCCAGGTGTGTATTCGTGTCATACAGTGTTATCCAGGTGTGTATTCATGTCATACAGTGTTATCCAGGTGTATATTCGTGTCATACAGTGTTATCCAGGTGTATATTCGTGACATACAGTGTTATCCAGGTGTATATTCGTGTCATACAGTGTTATCCAGGTGTATATTCGTGTCATACAGTGTTATCCAGGTGTATATTCGTGTCATACAGTGTTATCCAGGTGTGTATTCGTGTCATCCAGGTGTGTATTCGTGTCATACAGTGTTATCCAGTTGTGTATTCGTGTCATACAGTGTTATCAAGGTGTGTATTCGTGTCATACAGTGTTATCCAGGTATGTATTCGTGACATACAGTGTTATCCAGGTGTGTATTCGTGTCATTTCTTGCTGTTTTGCAAAGACCCATTGCGAGTGCCTCATTATAGGTTTCAAAATGAACCGAACTGTACGGCAGTTTGGGACCTACATGTTCACGCAACGTACGGAACTGCTTATCGTAAAACAAAGCAGCAGTGTCTCCTGCTCGCTTACTCAGAGTCTGAATGGTATTTGCATACTTCATCAGATCTTGAGCTTGTGGGAATTTTTCAGCATATACACTTACGAAAATGTGGAATGCTGAGAACCACTGATCCATTCCTTTTATAGGAGATGGGTTACTTTTCTTGAAAGAGAGGGTACCATTCTCGCTTTCCACAACTTCCAATTTGGAATTCTCCTGATTATTGATCAGGGAATGAAATTCCAGAAACTGGCCTTCCCAGATGTTGGCTTTCAATTTAGGGTCTATACCCAAGCTAAGTGATCGAGCTACATTAGACCCACACATACTATTGTCCAATGTAGTAACAGATGCCGTCGCACTACTGTTATCCTCACCAGGGTTTAGTCCTGGACTGACTGCACTGAATATGTTGGACTGTTCAATAGTATCATTGGATGTGTCCTGTTCCGCACGTCCATTATTCCCTGGGATCACTCCCATCTCCGTTAATGTTTTGATGACGGATTGCGTCACTGCCGGGACTAATGCAGTCACTAAAGCCGGTATATCTACCGTTGATGATGCCTGCTCCGGGTTAGGAGCTATCCGACTGTCTCTTCCACTGGTACTAGGAATTTCACCATCCTGTATGACCACTGCCCCATTTGCTTTTCTTTTGCGTGTGGTTCGCTTTGACATCCTTAAATATTGGAATGTCTTAATGTGACGATAAATAATCAGTATTGTCCACCCTTTTAGCTGCACACTAGCTGTAATGCTACAATAGCTAGTCATGAACAGACTGAAATTATAATGTTGCTATAAAACACGGCATACCGGCATGTATGGGCACACCACACGTTGCAAGCCTTAGTCTGACCCAGAAAATGCCTTGTCCCCGTAAGGGGTTGACATTAATGTGTACTATTAGAACTAGTCCAATGATTACATTGGGCAATTGCATTGTGTAGACAGCACATATAACATGTGTTCCAGAGAAACGCTGTCAACTCAAGTCAGTATAACACCCATATAATATGATAGACCGCTTACAACACGCTTAACGGAGGAACCATACATGTACTGTGACTACTGTCCCAAACTCCGATAAATATAAGCATATGTCGAGCCATGACAAGAGGTGCAAAACGCATACTGACCGGACAATAACTGGAAACACAACAGTCTACATATATCACGCTTATCTTACGAGCAAGTGTAAGATAAAGTACATGTAAACCCAATTGCACCAACTAATTTACCGTTCATAATTATTATTAATTATGATCAGCATAGGACAAAATCAATATAATAAAGAGGCAGGCAAAACGTATATAGCTTGCTTATCTTTACTAATTTACACAATAAGACACATAAACCATAAATTGTACATGTAAAAACTTATTCATCTTTTGCTAAATATTTATATTATTAACCCGACGGCTGACGTGACCCAGCTAAAGATTAAGACATACATCATACATAATAACAGATAGTCCACGATGTATATATCACACGCTTAACCAGACTATTTTGCAGAGAGGTACTTGTAAATATTTCTCTGATCGTGCATGTAGTCTGATAATTATATTTTGGTTGTACATTCATACTCATTGAATTACCAATGATGTAACAAGATCTATCTGCATGGTAGACTCATAGGTCTATACATCTTGCACAGACGTTTTAGATTTGAGACAATGTTTACCAGTTTTTAGGTAATATCTGGTAATAACTTATCTGGACAACTATTCTTTGTCACCGTGGCAGTGTAAGATAGCTCCACGAATGTGTCGAAAATACTTCTGGAAGCCCGCATCATTCATATGCACACCATCCAGGAGAACATTGGCCGTCGGGTTAATGAAACCCTTCAATTTCCAGTATGTAATTCGTGCATCTTGCTGGATGTCGTCTTTCAGTGTTTGGTTAGCTAACTGAACTAGCATGTTATACGAGCTGACATCAATATGTCTTGTGGCTTGGCGAGGTAGAAACTGATTTATAAAAACATGCTGAATAGAGTATCTTCTCTGGAATAATCTGCATATATTTGTCAAGCGACACACTGCACAAATAACCGTGGATTCGTCAGCATCCATAGTATCTATGTCATTTCCTCCAATTTGCACGATTAACCCATCAGGCTTACACTTCGCAACAGCACGTTCAAGTAATTGTACATGTCGTGTATTCTCTATTCTTCCTCCAGAGATTCCATAGATACTCAACACTGTCCGACAAACCAGAGATATTGAATTCCTGTAGATTATTGTGAATAATAAAGTCCTGAAATCGATTCACATGCGAGCTCCCAATTATAAGTATTTTCATACCCATTGTCAATAGCCAGAAATATTAAAACTGGCAAACAAAGTCGAGCGAGTTCGAAACAAATTGAGAACGAAACTTTCCAAAACGTTTGTTCAAGATAACGCCTATCGCGGCCAAGTTTCGTATCACTATTACAAAGAAATCAATGAAGTATACTTCGAATAACAATAAGACGCAAACCGAATCCTTCTCAATTGAAGATTTCAAATGATAAATTACGATTTAAATTGGGTTTCTTTGTCTAAAAGATTCCAAACACGCTGAAACGAAAACGAGGCTGAGGACGCTTCACGGTGAGCAGCGGGCGCACGATTCACCCAAATCCTCCCCAAATCCTCATTTCCCCCCCAAATCCTCATGTAATGAATAAGTTATCCAATTAATATGTCTCAAAACCTTTTAATATGGTTCTTAAGAAGTTATTGAACCCGATTTGAAGACGTTTTTATGGTAAAAAGAGTCTTATTTCAATGTTTTAATTTAACTTCGGCATTCTAGCAGCCAAGGGAGATCATCCAAAATAAATTATGAGATAAATGCAAGGGAGATAAATGTAATAGTTCTAAAGATCTCCTTTTCGTACTCGGTACACCCATCCCATACGACAGAAGCGTATTCCAAAATGGGCCTATATTGTCTAAGTTTAAAAAGAAGGCCTCGGTGCCAGACACGGTCAAACGCTTTCGATATGTCGCATAAACACTATACAGGTTGTTTGTTGTTTGTCAAATGATTCACAAATTTGATGATATATGTCTAAAAGTTGGTAAATAGTCGAGTGTCCCGGCAGAAAACCAGATTGCAAAGGATATATTAGATTACTTGCATGTAAATGATTGTAAATATGTTTGTATACTACCCTTTCCATGACTTTCCATGATACAACTGATCAATGATATGGGTCTGTAGTTGGAGGGTGTGCTTGTGTTGCCTTTTTTAAATAGAGGCATAACTTTTGCAAAGTTCCAGTTATTTGGATATATACCTTCGTGTAATGATCTTCTAAACAATATGCATAGAGGTTTACTAATAGTATTTCGAGTTTCTTTCAACATTCTATGGCTTATTTCGTCTGGTCCTACAGCCTTATTTATTAGTAATGAAGAAATTATATCAATTATTTCTTGTTCTTGAATAACGAAATCAGTTAGGGTTGTATTAGTTTTGGAGAAAAAGTTCGGTAACTGAGCATTAGTTTCATCTACGTGTGATAGAGAAACAAAATATTCGTTCAAACAGTTCGCCTTTTCGATATCTGTGATATAATATTTGATAGTGTTATTGTTTTCAACTGTAAGAGGGGGAATAGTGTTGCACTTACTATTATTATTTTTAATTAACATTTTAACCGTTTTCCAGTATGATCTTGGATTATTCAGATTAGCTTCTGATAAAGAGAATTCAAGGTTATTAAAAAATTGATCTTTAGCATGTTTTTTTAGGTTGTTTACTTTATTACGCATGTGTTTATACAAGTTCCAGTCGGTGGCAGAATTGGTTTTGGTTGCCTTTTTCTTAAACCTGTCATGTTGCCTTGATGTTCTACGAATAACTGAATCATACCA
The DNA here is from genome assembly GCA_014843695.1 of Archivesica marissinica. NCBI lineage: Eukaryota > Metazoa > Mollusca > Bivalvia > Venerida > Vesicomyidae > Archivesica > Archivesica marissinica. The sequence continues at coordinate 47,517,121 of CM026398.1, read as the reverse complement.
TGGTTTATCGTTTGGTCGGATTGTGACAAACGTTGTAGGAATACATAGTTTTGCTAAATTAGTGAACATGGTAGTGAATGATTCACAGGCTTCATGTACTGAATGTAAACTTAAAACTGACCAATTTGTCGATTGTATAAGATTATTTAATTTACTAAAATCGGCGCCTTTGTAACTCCAGACACGACGTACGTTTGTAACTGGTGCTCGAGTGATTTGTATAATTTATAAAAATGTAGGTCCCATAATGATCACTTATTTCGCACGGGGTTAAACAAATCCCGGCGACATAAACTGGAACATTATTAATAACAGCGATGGGATCGAGTAGTGTTGAAGAGTGTTCAGTAACAGGTGTTGGTTCATGTATTATTACATTATTCATATCATTAATTAGTAACATATCTTTAAGTTTATGGTTGTTGATGTTTTACAGTTGAACTAATAATATCTGGAAACTACAGTTGAACTAATAATATCTGAAAACTACAGTTGAACTAATAATATCTGGAAGCTACAGTTTAACTAATAATAAACTGGAAACTACAGTTGAACTAATAATAATCTGGAAACTACAGTTGAACTAATAATCTGGAAACTACAGTTGAACTAATAATAATCTGGAAACTACAGTTGAACTAATAATAATCTGGAAACTACAGTTGAACTAATAATAATCTGGAAACTACAGTTGAACTAATAATAATCTGGACACTACAGTTGAACTAATAATAATCTGGAAACTACAGTTGAACTAATAATAAACTGGAAACTACAGTTGAACTAATAATAATCTGGAACCTACAGTTGAACTAATACTAATCTGGAAACTACAGTTGAACTAATAATCTGGAAACTACAGTTGAACTAATAATAATCTGGAAACTACAGTTGAACTAATAATAATCAGTTGAACTAATACTAATCTGGAAACTACAGTTGAACTAATAATAATCTGGAAATTACAGTTGAACTAATAATAATCTGGAAACTACAGTTGAACTAATAATAATCTGGAAATTACAGTTGAACTAATAATAATCTGGAAACTACAGTTGAACTAATAATAATCTGGAAACTACAGTTGAACTAATAATATATGGAAACTACAGTTGAACTATTAATAAACTGGAAACTACAGTTGAACTAATAATATCTGGAAACTACAGTTGAACTAATACTATCTGGAAACTACAGTTGAACTAATAATATCTGGAAACTACAGTTGAACTAATACTATCTGGAAACTACAGTTGAACTAATAATCTGGAAACTACAGTTGAACTAATAATAATCTGGAAACTACAGTTGAACTAATAATATCTGGAAACTACAGTTGAACTAATAATAATCTGGAAACTACAGTTGAACTAATAATAATCTGGAAACTACAGTTGAACTAATATTACAGTTGAACTAATAATAATCTGGAAATTACAGTTGAACTAATAATAATCTGGAAACTACAGTTGAACTAATACTAATCTGGAAATTACAGTTGAACTAATAATAATCTGGAAACTACAGTTGAACTAATAATAATCTGGAAACTACAGTTGAACTAATAATATATGGAAACTACAGTTGAACTATTAATAAACTGGAAACTACAGTTGAACTAATAATATCTGGAAACTACAGTTGAACTAATAATATCTGGAAACTACAGTTTAACTAATAATCTGGAAACTACAGTTGAACTAATAATAATCTGGAAACTACAGTTGAACTAATAATAATCTGGAAATTACAGTTGAACTAATAATAATCTGGAAATTACAGTTGAACTAATAATAATCTGGAAACTACAGTTGAACTAATAATAATCTGGAAATTACAGTTGAACTAATAATAATCTGGAAACTACAGTTGAACTAATAATAATCTGGAAACTACAGTTGAACTAATAATATCCGGAAACTACAGTTGAACTAATAATATATGGAAACTACAGTTGAACTATGAATCAACTGGAAACTGCAGTTGAACTAATAATATCTGGAAACTACAGTTGAACTAATAATATCTGAAAACTACAGTTGAACTAATACTATCTGGAAACTACAGTTGAACTAATAATAATCTGGAAATTACAGTTGAACTAATAATAATCTGGAAACTACAGTTGAACTAATAATAATCTGGAAATTACAGTTGAACTAATAATATCTGAAAACTACAGTTGAACTAATAATATCTGGAAACTACAGTTGAACTAATAATAATCTGGAAATTACAGTTGAACTAATAATAATCTGGAAACTACAGTTGAACTAATAATATCTGGAAACTACAGTTTAACTAATAATAAACTGGAAACTACAGTTGAATTATAATAATCTGGAAACTACAGTTGAACTAATAATCTGGAAACTACAGTTGAACTAATAATAATCTGGAAACTACAGTTGAACTAATAATAATCTGGAAACTACAGTTGAACTAATAATAATCTGGAAACTACAGTTGAACTAATAATAATCTGGAAACTACAGTTGAACTAATAATAATCTGGAAATTACAGTTGAACTAATAATAAACTGGAAACTACAGTTGAACTAATAATATCTGGAAACTACAGTTGAACTAATAATATCTGAAAACTACAGTTGAACTAATAATATCTGGAAACTACAGTTGAACTAATAATAATCTGGAAATTACAGTTGAACTAATAATAATCTGGAAACTACAGTTGAACTAATAATAATCTGGAAACTACAGTTGAACTAATACTAATCTGGAAACTACAGTTGAACTAATAATATCTGGAAACTACAGTTGAACTAATAATATCTGAAAACTACAGTTGAACTAATAATATCTGGAAACTACAGTTGAACTAATAATAATCTGGAAATTACAGTTGAACTAATAATAATCTGGAAACTACAGTTGAACTAATAATAATCTGGAAACTACAGTTGAACTAATACTAATCTGGAAACTACAGTTGAACTAATAATATCTGGAAACTACAGTTGAACTAATAATATCTGAAAACTACAGTTGAACTAATAATATCTGGAAACTACAGTTGAACTAATAATAATCTGGAAACTACAGTTGAACTAATAATAATCTGGAAACTACAGTTGAACTAATAATAATCTGGAAACTACAGTTGAACTAATAATAATCTGGAAACTACAGTTGAACTAATAATAATCTGGAAACTACAGTTGAACTAATAATATCTGAAACTACAGTTGAACTAATAATATCTGGAACTACAGTTAACTAATAATAAACTGGAAACTACAGTTGAACTAATAATAATCTGGAAACTACAGTTGAATCCGAACAGTTGGAGTCTTAAACACAAGACAATTACTTGAAGTTTTTGTTGTGGAGGCCTATATAATAACGATTGTTTTGCACAAGTATGACGCATGCTGTTCTTGTATGAAAAATTGAGTATTATGTGAAAAGATTCACAATAAGATAAACATACCCAAATGAATAGACGAGGCATGGATCCTTAGGTTTATACAAATCATCTACACAAATTTCTTTGCCACCATCCTTCATGGAACCCAGTCTAGTCTGGTTACGACAGAGAAATTGCAATGTGTTGATATATCTATAAATAATCAATGCATACAATAAGTGGATATATCTATAAATAATCAATGCATACAATACGTGGATATATATATATAAATAATCAATGCATACAATACGTGGATATATCTATAAATAATCAATGCATACAATAAGTGGATATATCTATAAATAATCAATGTGTACAATACGTGGATATATCTATAAATAATCAATGTGTACAATACGTGGATATATCTATAAATAATCAATGTGTACAATAAGTGGATATATCTATAAATAATCAATGTGTACAATAAATGGATATATCTATAAATAATCAATGCATACAATACGTGGATATATCTATAAATAATCAATGCATACAATACGTGGATATATCTATAAATAATCAATGCATACAATACGTGGATATATCTATAAATAATCAATGCATACAATAAGTGGATATATCTATAAATAATCAATGCATACAATACGTGGATATATCTATAAATAATCAATGCATACAATACGTGGATATATCTATAAATAATCATTGCATACAATAAGTGGATATATCTATAAATAATCAATGCATACAATAAGTGATATATCTATAAATAATCAATGCATACAATAAGTGGATATATCTATAAATAATCAATGCATACAATAAGTGGATATATCTATAAATAATCAATGCATACAATACGTGGATATATCTATAAATAATCATTGCATACAATAAGTGGATATATCTATAAATAATCAATGCATACAATAAGTGGATATATCTATAAATAATCAATGCATACAATACGTGGATATATCTATAAATAATCATTGCATACAATAAGTGGATATATCTATAACTAATCAATGCATACAATAAGTGGATATATCTATAAATAATCAATGCATACAATAAGTGGATATATCTATAAATAATCAATGTATACAATAAGTGGATATATCTATAAATAATCAATGCATACAATAAGTGGATATATCTATAAATAATCAATGCATACAATATGTGGATATATCTATAAATAATCAATGCATACACTACGTGGATATATCTATAAATAATCAATGCATACACTACGTGGATATATTTATAAATAATCAATGCATACAATAAGTGGATATATCTATAAATAATACTTGTCATTTATGTTCCACATTACGCAGTAATCTTGTAAGATAGCCAGGTTTCCTTTATTGGTATATTGGTGAGCCTTGTCATTGATTGTTTGACTTAACGTTCTCTGTATACATGGATTTACACTCGGTGAATAATTTATCCTCGATTTATTTAGCACTTAACCTACATGTTTTGTACTTATAAATATATAAATATACGGAGAGTTTTCACAATTTAATGCAATCTCGATTTGCAATCGGCATATATAAGTATACCTTTGGCCATTTCATTTACAAAAATGATATTCCAGTGATACTCCATCACCAATATCTAACACTTTCAGCTTTATCTCACACATGTAGTTATCACATGTACATGTATATACTATAGTAGTGCAATATGTTATAGATGAATGATGTATATACATGTATGCATAGTCTCTTGTAACTCTGAATTGAGTGGCAATGTACTTTTTAATATGTAAACTATATTCTATGTTTGTTATATGCTGTACATTGATGAGACTGAAATAAAGAATAACATATAATAATACTGTATAACCTCACCTGTACGTGATAGGTAACCAATCAAATACAACCAATAACAACACCTAATTGCATTAATATGTTATATTATTTGGTTTAAGCATCGAGGAACGACCGACACACCACGTGTTTTAATTAACATTTCAACAGTAAGTAATATTGATCATAATAATCACAATACCACTTAAAGGTAGGCCCTACATGTTATACACGCATTGCATTGAAATATACAATACCACTTAAAGGTAGGCCCTACATGTTATACACGCATTGCATTGAAATATACAATACCACTTAAAGGTAGGCCCTACATGTTATACACGCATTGCATTGAAATATACAATACCACTTAAAGGTAGGCCCTACATGTTATACACGCATTGCATTGAAATCACAATACCACTTAAAGGTAGGCCCTACATGTTATACACGCATTGCATTGAAATATACAATACCACTTAAAGGTAGGCCCTACATGTTATACACGCATTGCATTGAAATATACAATACCACTTAAAGGTAGGTCCTACATGTTATACACGCATTGCATTGAAATATACAATACCACTTAAAGGTAGGCCCTACATGTTATACACGCATTGCATTGAAATATACAATACCACTTAAAGGTAGGCCCTACATGTTATACACGCATTGCATTGAAATATACAATACCACTTAAAGGTAGGCCCTACATGTTATACACGCATTGCATTGAAATATACAATACCACTTAAAGGTAGGCCCTACATGTTATACACGCATTGCATTGAAATATACAATACCACTTAAAGGTAGGCCCTACATGTTATACACGCATTGCATTGAAATATACAATACCACTTAAAGGTAGGCCCTACATGTTATACACGCATTGCATTGAAATATACAATACCACTTAAAGGTAGGCCCTACATGTTATACACGCATTGCATTGAAATATACAATACCACTTAAAGGTAGGCCCTACATGTTATACACGCATTGCATTGAAATATACAATACCACTTAAAGGTAGGCCCTACATGTTATACACGCATTGCATTGAAATATACAATACCACTTAAAGGTAGGCCCTACATGTTATACACGCATTGCATTGAAATATACAATACCACTTAAAGGTAGGCCCTACATGTTATACACGCATTGCATTGAAATCACAATACCACTTAAAGGTAGGCCCTACATGATATACACGCATTGCATTGAAATCACAATACCACTTAAAGGTAGGCCCTACATGTTATACACGCATTGCATTGAAATCACAATACCACTTAAAGGTAGGCCCTACATGTTATACACGCATTGCATTGAAATCACAATACCACTTAAAGGTAGGCCCTACATGTTATACACGCATTGCATTGAAATATACAATACCACTTAAAGGTAGGCCCTACATGTTATACACGCATTGCATTGAAATCACAATACCACTTAAAGGTAGGCCCTACATGTTATACACGCATTGCATTGAAATCACAATACCACTTAAAGTACAATACCACTTAAAGGTAGGCCCTACATGTTATACACGCATTGCATTGAAATCACAATACCACTTAAAGGTAGGCCCTACATGTTATACACGCATTGCATTGAAATATACAATACCACTTAAAGGTAGGCCCTACATGTTATACACGCATTGCATTGAAATCACAATACCACTTAAAGGTAGGCCCTACATGTTATACACGCATTGCATTGAAATATACAAACCTTACAGCTCGTTATTTATAATACACATATCTTTAGTAAATAAAAATGTAAGTTTACATATCTTTATCAATAAACTATCTACATATGGTGACTATTTCAGTATATATTTCTACACATAATATTTCGCATGTATAACATTCACCTTAAAATGTACTTGTCTTAAAATCTAACATTTCTACCCACAACATGGGATACAAAATCGTTACGATTCAAAATACATAATTACAAAAATCAGAAATGATTACACCCGAATGGGTCGTAGCCAAAACGCAGAATGCACTGTGTTTTACGTTTATTTATCGTCGCTACCGGTTGTCCCCGGTTGTCCATATGAGCGATGCCTCCTGAAGAGATTAGTCATTTTAGATTTTTGGAGGATAGTGCAATGATACAGATATAGACCTATTCCAGAGTCTCCTCTGGTTCTTTTACGTGCACGGTGTATATCATCGACACGAGACCTCGGTTTAAAATCCCATCTGAAAGACTGTTAATTTTGTTAGAGTCAGACGGGGGATCGAACCTGCGATCCCTGGATTACCAGTCCAATATTTTTCTTTCACCGGTATTATTTAATTTATACATGTACAACAGACATACATAGTATATAGTTATTTTTGAAAGATCTTAAATGCATGCATGGTAAGGATTATGCATGCATATTTATGTAAGCTGGTGAAAGTGTGTGCAATTTATTTTTGAACAAATGTTGAGTTGTGGGATAACACATATATTGCAGGTAGCGAATACAGTCAAACCTGTCTTAAGCAGCCAGCCAAGATAATCACAGAATATGGCTGCTTAGAACAGATGGCTGCTTAATACAGGTCAAGTATATAATAAAACAACATATTACGTATATGGAAACTGGCTGTTTAATACAGGTTGGCTGCTTAATACAGGTCAAATATATAATAAAATAACATATTACGTATATGGAAACTGACTGTTTAATACAGGTTGGCTGCTTAATACAGGTCAAATATATAATAAAACAACATATTACGTATATGGAAACTGGCTGTTTAATACAGGTTGGCTGCTTAATACAGGTCAAATATATAATAAAACAACATATTACGTATATAGAAACTGGCTGTTTAATACAGGTTGGCTGCTTAATACAGGTCAAATATATAATAAAACAACATATTACGTATATGGAAAGTGGCTGTTTAATACAGGTTGGCTGCTTAATACAGGTCAAATATATAATAAAACAACATATTACGTATATGGAAACTGGCTGTTTAATACAGGTTGGCTGCTTAATACAGGTCAAATATATAATAAAACAACATATTACGTATATGGAAACTGGCTGTTTAATACTGGTTGGCTGCTTAATACAGGTCAAATATATAATAAAACAACATATTACGTATATGGAAAGTGGCTGTTTAATACAGGTCAAATATATAATAAAACAACATAATTCGTATATGGAAAGTGGCTGCTTAATACAGGTTGGCTGCTTAATACAGGTCAAATATATAATAAAACAACATATTACGTATATGGAAACTGGCTGTTTAATACAGGTTGGCTGCTTAATACAGGTCAAATATATAATACAACAACATATTACGTATATGGAAAGTGGCTGTTTAATACAGGTCAAATATATAATAAAACAACATAATTCGTATATGGAAAGTGGCTGTTTAATACAGGTTGGCTGCTTAATACAGGTCAAATATATAATAAAACAACATATTACGTATATGGAAACTGTCTGTTTAATACAGGTTGGCTGCTTAATACAGGTCAAATATATAATAAAACAAAATATTACGTATATGGAAAGTGGCTGTTTAATACAGGTTGGCTGCTTAATATAGGTCAAATATATAATGAAACAACATATTACGTATATGGAAAGTGGCTGTTTAATACAGGGTGGCTGCTTAATATACTGACCACTAACACAGATGCCCCTGTATACCATTATCTTATACTGGCCACTAACACAGATTTCCCTCTATACCATTATCTTATACTGACCACTAACACAGATTTCCCTGTATACCATTATCTTATACTGACCACTAACACAGATGTCCCTGTATACCATTATCTTATACTGACCACTAACACAGATGCCCCTGTATACCATTATCTTATACTGACCACTAACACAGATGCCCCTGTATACCATTATCTTATACTGACCACTAACACAGATGCCCCTGTATACCATTATCTTATACTGACCACTAACACAGATGTCCCTGTATACCATTATCTTATACTGATTGGACTATGTTATTATTCATTATTTCAGCGTTTTTTACAGTGACCACGCTCAAGTGAAGGGATACCAGGGGTATGCTGGTACATAATTCAAAATATTATGAATCATCGAGGTTCGATCCCCCATCTGACACTAATAAAATTAATAGTCTTTCAGATGAGACTTTAAACAGAGCTCTCGTGTCGAAGCTTTACATCGTGCACGTAAAAGAATCAGAGGAGACTCTGGAATGGGTCTGTTTGTATCATTGCACTATCCTCCAGAAATCTAAAATGACTAATCTCTTCAGGAGGCGTCGCTCATAAGGGCAACCGGTAGCGACGATAAATAAACGTAAGCACACAAATCACACATAAGATGTGGCTAAGGCTTCGTGTTTATATTGTAATGACATTTATTCATACTTCCAGTATGTCTCCGTCAATTGGTTGTCATCCATGACGTCAATAACTGCGTCAGTTGGCAAAAGAAATACCCCTCCTGTGTAAGTTGACTCTTGCTGACGATTCTGAAACAGTAAATAATACATTTGTAAGTAATATCAAGCAATTGTAAATATTAAATCTTCCACGAGACACTTCACAACGGTTTCAACAAATGCCACATTTGTTCAAATCCAATTTTTCTTATGAAAATGTTACCAATATTTCTCTTAATACATGTACAACTCAATAAAAATGCCACACTGGATGAAATACGGTTTCTTTCCTGACGTCATTACCGGACAATGTAGTCTAATTATGGTATACAGGCGCGTAGCTGGGCTATTTAGTAGTTGTAGGCCACGGAAAGCGAACACCGTAAATGGGTCGGGGGCGGGTATGCGCTCCTTGATACACATGTGGCGTATAAACATGCGTTATTGTGTACTAATTCGCACTACAAATCTTTTCAATGTAACAAAGTTTTGAAATTGCGCATTTTCCATTCAATGTTTTGATATTGCGCATTTTCCATTCAAAGTTTTGAAATTACGCATTTTCCATTGGAATCTGGTCTCGAAAATTATACACTGTACCCATATTACCCCAAACCCATTTAAACCATTTACGGTGGGGGGGGTTCGAAGCTCGGTGTAGGCCCAGACCTGTAAGGCCTATAGGTAGCTACGCGCCTGGTGTATGAACATCTGAATTGGGTAACTCATTTGCAGGATGAAACAGAAGAAGACAGAATTACCATGATTTACAATCAGAACATTGTGGAAGAAGTGATAGCGCAGTGGATTCCCCTTCGCGTCAGGTGCGAAATGCACGTAGTTCGAGCCCCGCTGGATTGTGCCCTTAGGCAAGGCAGTTAAAGTCCATGATGCCTCTTCCCTCTCCCTCGTGGCGATGAATTCCATCAGGAATGAGGTCTCGAGAGTGATTAATATAAGTTGTAAGAACTTGATTCGCAATCGATCAATTTGTATAGACTAAATCAGAATCATTATTTTTCAATCAGAAAGTATATCTGTTACGCTAGCAATAAATACATTCAATACACTATATGAATCCTTCTATACACTATATGAATCCTTCTATACACTATATGAATCCTTCTATACACTATATGAATCCTTCTATACACTATATGAATCCTTCTATACACAATATGAATCCTTCTATACACTATATGAATCCTTCTATACACTATATGAATCCTTCTATACACTATATGAATCCTTCTATACACTATATGAATCCCTCTATACACTATATGAATCCTCTTTTTGTTAACTAATGAATCTTTTTTTTCAATACACTATATGAATCCTTCTATACACTATATGAATCCTTCAATACACTATATGAATCCTTCTATACACTATATGAATCCTTCAATACACTATATGAATCCTTCTATACACTATATGAATCCTTCTATACACTATATGAATCCTTCTATACACTATATGAATCCTTCTATACACTATATGAATCCTTCTATACACTATATGAATCCCTCTATACACTATATGAATCCTCCAATACACTATATGAATCCTTCTATACACTATATGAATCCTTCAATACACTATATGAATCCTCTATACACTATATGAATCCTTCAATACACTATATGAATCCTTCTATACACTATATGAATCCTTTTTGATCCTTCTATACACTATATGAATCCATCTATACACTATATGAATCCTCCAATACACTATATGAATCCTTCTATACACTATATGAATCCTGTATACACTATATGAATCCTATATACACTATATGAATCCTACAATACACTATATGAATCCATCTATACACTATATGAATCCTCCAAAACACTATATGAATCCTTCAATACACTATATGAATCCTTCAATACACTATATGAATCCTTGCAAACACTATATGAATCCTTCAATACACTATATGAATCCTTCAATACACTATATGAATCCTTCTATACACTATATGAATCCTTCTATACACTATATGAATACTTCTATACACTACATGAATCCTTCAATACACTATATCAATCCTTGCAAACATTATATACGAATCCTTCAATACACTATATGAATCCTTCTATACACTATATGAATCCTTCAATGCACTATATGAATCCTTCAATACACTATATGAATCCTTCTATGCACTATATGAATCCTTCAATACACTATATGAATCCTTCTATGCACTATATGAATCCTTCAATACACTATATGAATCCTTCAATACACTATATGAATCCTCCAATACACTATATGAATCCTTCTATACACTATATGAATCCTTCAATACACTATATGAATCCTTGTAAACACTATATGAATCCTTCAATACACTATATGAATCCTTGTAAACACTATATGAATCCTTCAATACACTATATCAATCCTTGCAAACACTATATGAATCCTTCTATACACTATATGAATCCTTCTATACACTATATGAATCCTTCAATACACTATATGAATCCTTGTAAACACTATATGAATCCTTCAATACACTATATCAATCCTTGCAAACACTATATGAATCCTTCAATACACTATATGAATCCTTCTATACACTATATGAATCCTTCAATACACTATATGAATCCTTGCAAACACTATATGAATCCTTCTATACACTATATGAATCCTTCTATACACTTTATGAATCCTTCAATACACTATATGAATCCTTCAATACACTATATGAATCCTTCTATACACTTTATGAATCCTTCAATACACTATATGAATCCTTCAATACACTATATGAATCCTCCAATACACTATATGAATCCTTCTATACACTATATGAATCCTTCAATACACTATATGAATCCTTCTATGCACTATATGAATCCTCCAATACACTATATGAATCCTTCTATACACTATATGAATCCTCCAATACACTATATGAATCCTTCTATACACTATATGAATCCTCCAATACACTATATGAATCCTTCTATACACTATATGAATCCTTCAATACACTATATGAATCCTTCTACACACTATATGAATCCTTCTATACACTATATGAATCCTTCTATACACTTTATGAATCCTTCAATACACTATATGAATCCTTCTATACACTATATGAATCCTCCAATACACTATATGAATCCTTCTATACACTATATGAATCCTTCAATACACTATATGAATCCTTCAATACACTATATGAATCCTCCAATACACTATATGAATCCTTCTATACACTATATGAATCCTTCAATACACTATATGAATCCTTGTAAACACTATATGAATCCTTCAATACACTATATGAATCCTTGTAAACACTATATGAATCCTTCAATACACTATATCAATCCTTGCAAACACTATATGAATCCTTCAATACACTATATGAATCCTTCAATACACTATATGAATCCTTCAATACACTATATGAATCCTTCTATACACTATATGAATCCTTCAATACTCTATATGAATCCTTATATACACTATATGAATCCATCTATACACTATATGAATCCTTCTATACACTATATGAATCCTTCAATACACTATATGAATCCTTATATACACTATATGAATCCATCTATACATTATATCAATCCTTCTATACACTATATGAATCCTTCTATACACTATATGAATCCTTCAATACACTATATGAATCCTTGCAAACACTATATGAATCCTTCAATACACTATATGAATCCTTCTATACACTATATGAATCCTTCAATACACTATATGAATCCTTCAATACACTATATGAATCCTTCTATGCACTATATGAATCCTTCTATACACTATATGAATCCTTCAATACACTATATGAATCCTTCTATACACTATATGAACACTTCTATACATTATATCAATCCTTCTATACACTATATGAATCCTTCAATACACTATATGAATCCTTCTATTCACTATATGAATCCTTCTATACACTATATGAATCCTTCAATACACTATATGAATCCTCCAATACACTATATGAATCCTTCTATACACTATATGAATCCTTCAATACACTATATGAATCCTTGTAAACACTATATGAATCCTTCAATACACTATATGAATCCTTGTAAACACTATATGAATCCTTCAATACACTATATCAATCCTTGCAAACACTATATGAATCCTTCTATACACTATATGAATCCTTCTATACACTATATGAATCCTTCAATACACTATATGAATCCTTGTAAACACTATATGAATCCTTCTATACACTATATGAATCATTCTATCCATTATATGAATCCTTCAATACACTATATGAATCCTTCTATACACTATATGAATCCTTCAATACACTATATGAATCCTTCAATACACTATATGAATCCTTCTATACACAATATGAATCCTTCAATACACTATATGAATCCTCCAATACACTATATGAATCCTTCAATACACTATATGAATCCTTCAATACACTATATGAATCCTTGCAAACACAATATGAATCCTTCAATACACTATAGGAATCCTCCAATACACTATATGAATCCTTCAATACACTATATGAATCCTTCAATGCACTATATGAATCCTTAAATACACTATATGAATCCTTCTATGCACTATATGAATCCTTCAATACACTACATGAATCTTTCTATACACTATATGAACCTTTCTATACACTATATGAATCTTTCTATACACTATATGAACCTTTCTATACACTATATGAATCCTTCGATACACTATATGAATCCTTCTATGCATTATATGAATCCTTCTATACACTATATGAATCCTTCTATACACTATATGAATCCTTCAATACACTATATGAATCCTTGCAAACACTATATGAGTCCTTGCAAACACTATATGAATCCTTGCAAACACTATATGAATCCTTGCAAACACTATATGAATCCTTGCAAACACTATATGAATCCTTCAATACACTATATGAATCCTTGCAAACACTATATGAATCCTTGCAAACACTATATGAATCCTTGCAAACACTATATGAATCCTTGCAAACACTATATGAATCCTTGCAAACACTATATGAATCCTTCAATACACTATATGAATCCTTGCAAACACTATATGAATCCTTGCAAACACTATATGAATCCTTGCAAACACTATATGAATCCTTGCAAACACTATATGAATCCTTGCAAACACTATATGAATCCTTCAATACACTATATGAATCCTTGCAAACACTATATGAATCCTTGCAAACACTATATGAATCCTTGCAAACACTATATGAATCCTTGCAAACACTATATGAATCCTTGCAAACACTATATGAATCCTTCAATACACTATATGAATCCTTGCAAACACTATATGAATCCTTGCAAACACTATATGAATCCTTGCAAACACTATATGAATCCTTGCAAACACTATATGAATCCTTCAAACACTATATGAATCCTTCAATACACTATATGAATCCTTCTATACACTTATGAATCCTTCTATACACTATATGAATCCTTCTATACACTATATGAATCCTTATATACACTATACACTATATGAATCCTTCTATACACTATATGAATCCTTCAATACACTATATGAATCCTTCAATACACTATATGAATCCTTCAATACACTATATGAATCCTTCTATACACTATATGAATCCTTCTATACACTATATGAATCCTTCAATACACTATATGAATCCTTCTATACACTATATGAATCCTTCAATACACTATATGAATCCTTCAATACACTATATGAATCCTTCAATACACTATATGAATCCTTCTATACACTATATGAATCCTTCAATACACTATATGAATCCTTCAATACACTATGTCAATCCTTCAATACACTATATGAATCCTTCTATACACTTTATGAATCCTTTTATACACTATATGAATCCTTCTATACACTATATGAATCCTTCTATACACTATATGAATCCTTCAATACACTATATGAATCCTTCTATACACTATATGAATCCTCCAATACACTATATGAATCCTTCAATACACTATATGAATCCTTCAATACACTATATGAATCCTTCTATACACTATATGAATCCTTAAATACATTATATGAATCCTTCAATGCACTATATCAATCCCTCAATACACTATATGAATCCTTCTATACACTTTATGAATCCTTTTATACACTATATGAATCCTTCTATACACTATATGAATCCTTCTATACACTATATGAATCCTTCAATACACTATATGAATCCTTCTATACACTATATGAATCCTTCTATACACTATATGAATCCTTCAATACACTATATGAATCCTTCAATGCACAATATGAATCCTTAAATACACTACATGAATCTTTCTATACACTATATGAACCTTTCTATACACTATATGAATCCTTAAATACACTATATGAATCCTTCAATACACTATATGAACCTTTCTATACACTATATGAATCCTTCAATACACTATATGAATCCTTCAATACACTATATGAATCCTTCTACACACTATATGAATCCTTCTATACACTATATGAATCCTTCAATACACTATATGAATCCTTCTACACACTATATGAATCCTTCTATACACTATATGAATCCTTCTATACACTATATGAATCCTTCTACACACTATATGAATCCTTCAATACACTATATGAATCCTTCTATACACTATATGAATCCTTCTATACACTATATGAATCCTTCAATACACTATATGAATCCTTCAATGCACAATATGAATCCTTAAATACACTACATGAATCTTTCTATACACTATATGAACCTTTCTATACACTATATGAATCCTTAAATACACTATATGAATCCTTCAATACACTATATGAACCTTTCTATACACTATATGAATCCTTCAATACACTATATGAATCCTTCAATACACTATATGAATCCTTCTACACACTATATGAATCCTTCTATACACTATATGAATCCTTCAATACACTATATGAATCCTTCTACACACTATATGAATCCTTCTATATACTATATGAATCCTTCTATACACTATATGAATCCTTCTACACACTATATGAATCCTTCAATACACTATATGAATCCTTCAATACACTATATGAATCCTTCAATACACTATATGAATCCTTCTATACACTATATGAATCCTTCAATACACTATATGAATCCTTCAATACACTATATGAATCCTTCAATACACTATATGAATCCTTCTATACACTATATGAATCCTTCAATACACTATATGAATCCTTCTATACACTATATGAATCCTTCAATACACTATATGAATCCTTCTATACACTATATGAATCCTTCAATACACTATATGAATCCTTCAATACACTATATGAATCCTTCTATGCACTATATGAATCCTTCAATACACTATATGAATCCTTCAATACACTATATGAATCCTTCTACACACTATATGAATCCTTCAATACACTATATGAATCCTTCTACACACTATATGAATCCTTCAATGCACTATATGAATCCTTCAATACACTATATGAATCCTTCTATACACTATATGAATCCTTCAATACACTATATGAATCCTTCAATACACTATATGAATCCTTCTATACACTATATGAATCCTTCTATACACTATATGAATCCTTCAATACACTATATGAATCCTTCTATACACTATATGAATCCTTCAATACACTATATGAATCCTTCTATACACTATATGAATCCTTCAATACACTATATGAATCCTTGCAAACACTATATGAATCCTTCAATACACTATATGAATCCTTGCAAACACTATATGAATCCTTGCAAACACTATATGAATCCTTCAATACACTATATACGAGGCCGCTCAGGTATGGAACAGCCTGCCAAATGACATTAGAAAAATTGAAAACCACAAGGAGTTTGTGAGGCTGGTCCGTGCCTGGACGGGCCCGTCCTGTAAGTGCTCAATGTGCTCTACCTAATCGTGTCCGCTTATTTCCTCATGCTTAATGTGCTTAATGTGCTTATAACTGTGTGCTATGTGTTTTATTTGTGTTTTTATGTTTATAATTTATGATTTGTGCTAGCTTGATGTTCTAATTTGATTGTTGTAACATAGTTTTAGTGTTCTATAAATGTGCCACAAATAGTTGCTTTAACTGCTTTTTATGTATTTTGTTTTAAGATACCTGTGAGGTAATTGCTGATCAGTTCCTTTCCAAATCTGATTTGGGGGATAACTGTTTTTTTAAAACATATCTTAATTTCACAGTAGTGTACCTTTTTGCCTGTCAGTGTCTTAATATTTTTGTTCTTATTGCAGTTTTTAGGCCACAGGCCAAGATCAGCAACTACAACACAGTGTATCAATCAATAATGTATCTCTATTTGAAGTCTTAAGATTTATCTATATTATATAGTTGCTTGTATCTTAAGCTGTATGTTATCCTTAAATTGTTAAAACTATTAACACAATGTATTAATTTTATTTTTGTCTTTTAGGTGCTCGCTTTAACATGTTTTAATTATGCTATGTCCTGTGTTGTATTCATGTTTAAACCAACTTTTATTTCCTAGCTGTTTTTTCTTATGTTTTGATTATAATATATGTTTGTCGGAAAAATAGCTTATTAGCTAATGTTATCTGTAAATGTAATCCGACGTTAAATAAAGCTTCTTGTATCTTGTATCTTGTATATGATTCCACTACACGAATCAATCGTTACACTACACGACTCAATCGTTACATTACACGAATCAATCGTTACATTACACGAATCAATCGTTAAACTACACGAATCAATCGTTACACAATACGAATCAATCGTTACAATATACGAATCAATCGTTACACTATACGAATCAATCGTTACATTACACGAATCAATCGTTACAATACACGAATCAATCGTTACACTACACGAATCAATCGTTACATTACACGAATCAATCGTTACATTACACGAATCAATCGTTACACTATACGAATCAATCGTTACATTACACGAATCAATCGTTACATTACACGAATCAATCGTTACACTATACGAATCAATCGTTACAATATACGAATCAATCGTTAAACTACACGAATCAATCGTTACACAATACGAATCAATCGTTACTCTATACGAATCAATCGTTACACTATACGAATCAATCGTTACACTACACGAATCAATCGTTACACTACACGAATCAATCGTTACACTACACGAATCAATCGTTACAATATACGAATCAATCGTTACACTATACGAACCAATCGTTACAATATACGAATCAATCGTTACACTACACGAATCAATCGTTACAATATACGAATCAATCGTTACACTATACGAATCAATCGTTACACTACACGAATCAATCGTTACAATATACGAATCAATCGTTACACTATACGAACCAATCGTTACAATATACGAATCAATCGTTACACTACACGAATCAATCGTTACAATATACGAATCAATCGTTACACTATACGAATCAATCGTTACAATATACGAATCAATCGTTACACTACACGAATCAATCGTTACAATATACGAATCAATCGTTACACTATACGAATCAATCGTTACATTACACGAATCAATCGTTACACTACACGAATCAATCGTTACATTACACGAATCAATCGTTACATTACACGAATCAATCGTTACATTACACGAATCAATCGTTACACTACACGAATCAATCGTTACACTATACGAATCAATCGTTACACTATACGAATCAATCGTTACACTACATGAATCAATCGTTACACTACTCGAATCAATCGTTACACCATATGAAAGCATCAAGCTTGAAACACTTGCCACACATTTACAAGCAGCCTAATTTTAAACTAAAAACCTTTATCTGTTACCTAGAACTTTCAAATCAATACTTCATTGAACATGTCGATATATTCAATAAAATACTCCATTAAATTAATAGGTTATTACTTTTGCCTGTTGATGTATTAATGATTACGGGAATGGTATGATACAGTCGAACGTAGTTCTGCACTTATATCAATGTTTAAACAAGCATTATCTACGTTATTTACCTTATGAACTCCGTTGTGTTTTTATAAATTTAGAATAACTAGCTGGGCAAACTCCTTAGTAAATATTAAATGTAGCAATTGGTTTTATAATGTTAGAAAAACATTTACGGTTGAATAATACCAATCGTGTACTTTTTCGAAGGTTGAAAATGTATTTATGTCTAAATATAAACTGGAATGTCTCCAGTAGAACAGATAATAGTACACCAGGGAGAGGTAGGAATAAGCTAAGGACTTACTGTACATTTAAACAACAATTTTGAACTGAAAACTATTGTAAAATTATTATGCATAGATCGCATCGGGCTGCATTTAGTAAGTTTAGATGTGGCGTAGCACCTATAGGGCTTGAAATTGGCAGATACGAAAACTTACCAGTAGATAGACAGAACATGTACATTCTGTAACACAGTTGAAGATGAGTCACGTGTTATCCTTGAATATGACCTATATGGTGAGTTAAGGCAAATATTACAATATTAGGAAGTCGTGATAGCGCAGTGGATGAGCGTTCGCTTCAGGTGCGAAAGGTCCGGAGTTCGAGCCCCACTGGAGCCGTTACGATTGTGCCCTTAGGCAAGGCATTTAATTTCCACGTTGTCTCTTCTCTCTCTCCCGTGGCGATGGATTCCATCAGGAATGAGGTCTCGAGAGTGATTAATATAAGTTATAAAAACTTGTTTCGCAATCGAGCTAAAATAAATTTGTATAAACTAAGGCAAATATTATTTGATAGAGCTCAACTTATACAACCTGGTTTTGTTAATATGTCTAGTCAAGAACAACTTAAGTTCATATTCACAAATGCACCCATTATTAGATTAGCTGCCAAAACCTGTTTTAGTATTTTACAACGACGTACCTCTTTTCATTGTAAATAATGCATAGTGAGTGTTTTATATGTCGTCTTCATATTTTATTACACGTGAAAAGCATTTGCTAATTAGGCTAATCCCAATCTGATTGGAATTGGTATTTGATCTTTTAAAACATTTTTTAGTTTGCGCAGTAGTGCTTATCTTGCTTTCAGTATTTTTCATTCCATTACATCTTAATAAATTACAAATAATTATGTTAGTCAACTCGTTTACTTCTATTATGCGCGAGGTGGCAGATCCTATTTTTCATAAGATCTCAATAAAATCTTCAAGATTCTTAAACACTCACGATGACACAAAGAAATGGTTTGACGAGGAATGTCGAATACATAAGCTCAATTATAAACAAGCATTGTCAGTGCTTAAAGGCCTGCAGGTTGACCTATATTTGACCTTAAACACACGAGGAATAGCGGTACAAATCTGACGGTCGACGCACTAAACACACGAGGAATAGCGGTACAAATCTGACGGTCGACGCACATCGTATTTGCCACATGCGAGGCCCTGCATGGTATACATCTAATACATGAGCACCACTTATATCTATTATGACCCACGTACATATCAGAGGTTATAAATTGCTGAAATTTAAGTTCTGTATTTTTATAGTACTTACAACTGGTATAAACAATTCAACTCCACTTATGGCCCAAATAAGGCTGGTTGCGCGGGTTAGGCAGCCAGTTCCTGCATTGCTGTACCACACATTCAGGCATCAGTTCCCTCTTATGCCAAGTACAGTCTCCTCTTCTAGCCGCTACTTTTCTCTCTATATATCTGACATCTTTTCATGCGCCACAATTATATAGCATTGCCCAAAACCTCCTGTATAGAAGCTTTCTCTCATGTGAATTTAGATTATGCGGTGGACGATTATTAGCAGGCCACCAAAGTTGTTTGTTCTGTTCATTTATTATGCAAGGGGAACACAAGCACAGTGGACACTCAGCAACACCTTCAGCATGCTGAGGCATAGGGGGAGGTACGTAAGCCTCTGCAACGGGCATGGCGGTGGCTGTTTCTTCTATTTCCATCTCTACGTCCCAGTTCTTATTTTGCAAGAAAGTCAGCAATTCTTTTCTCTGCTCATCAGTTACATACATTGTTATTTTACTCAATGGCATCTTGTAGAAATCGGCAGAATATGTGTAATACTCGTATGTTCAAGAGATTATAATTATAATATTATACATGTACTCATAGCATTCACTGTGATTATTATGTAGCATCAATATCGGTAAACACACACTGACACAGAGAAATATTTAAAATATAACAGAAAACTTGCGAATGATACTGTAGATATATAATTAAATGAAGTATGGAGGTTACCATATAACGAACACATATAGTTTATTCATATAAATACATACATATTATATACATGCATACAAATTATCAGTCTCAGTGATTACGCTACGGCTGATGAGGCACATACATAACATGTAATCTATGTCCCTGGGCTGATCTGGATTATGTAGTTTGAATACTCATAACTATCAATTTTCTTTACAATCAATAATATACGTTTACTTAAATTGTCAGGGCCTCAGTTTGATTAATTCTCAGCTCACAGAGTGATCGTGCATATTAACCGTTAGAAAATACATACATACGCCAACTTATACTGAATGTACTGCTACATTGTTGATACAAGCCACTAATCACATGGAACAGGTAGTAAAGTATAAATATTTACAATTGGACGGGGTCAAACTGCAGGCCTTTAAAGGCTAATCTGCTAATCTAAAAAGACATGACACTTTGCCCAAAGTGGCGTTGCAGTTATTTGATGCATTTGTAAATTCAACAATTTCTTATGGAGGTCAAATATGGGGTTTTTCAAAATCCAAAATGTTAGAAAATATACATGTTAAATTCTGTAAAATGGTATTAGGAGTTAGACAATCAACATGTAACGTTGCTGTTTATGGTGAATTAGGACGTTATCCATTATATATAAACATATCGTAATGTGTCGTAATGATAATATTATTATAAAAACAATTGTTTATACTGCCATGAATGATGTATCGAATGGTAAGACATATTGATTTACTAGGGTTAAAGATTTATTATCTAAATATGGATTCCTGTATGAATGGAATGATGTTACATATAACCAAATATCAGAATGCAATGATCAATCAATCATTCCTTTTATTGTTCAAACAAAGAGTATTGGATGAATTTATGCAGGAATGGCGTATGACTATAAATAACATGGAAGTGCTAACATTGTATTAATGTGTTAAGGATACATTAGATATAGAATTTTATTTGAATAACATTGTGCAAGAATATCTGCACATAGTCTTAGAATTCAAACTGGTAGATATGGAAGAGATAGAATTGATAGAAATCTAAGATATTGCCAATATTGTTCTACAAACAAAATAGAAGACGAATTACATTTTATATTTAAGTGTTGGCCATATGAATTTTATAGACGAACTTATATAAAACGGTATTATAGAGTAAGCCCAAGTATGTTTAAATTTACTCAGTTGTTGTCCAGTAAAAACAAATCAGAATTATATATGTTAAGCAAATTTATTCAAGAAGCTCTTGAGTTACGTATCATTAGATCATAACCATTCCTGGAGGTCTTTAAAACTGATATTAATATTTCTTATGCAATTATATTGAATGTTTATCTTTGCTTAGATCAACATATAATTATGAGATCACAATTATAGAATTCGTTGAACAATACTTTTTATATGATAGCCCATACTGAGAATAGTATTGGTGTAATAGTCAGATGGAGTCTATTCTGAGGAGAGTGTCACATGTGTAGCGGGAGGATCGTAGGTACGGATCGACCCAATCACTGGACGGCCAACACTCTGTGATACACTTCTTGGAAGTGTATTATAGTTTGGTGTATTCCACCTAACGCTGTATCCCTAGTATGGAATATGCTTTGCATACTATTCTGTATATGACTTGATTGATCTGAACAATCGACTAAAAGATACAGATACGGTTTTTTTCAATATGTTGTCCATTTTAAAAGACACTAGTATCAGGTTTATATTTCACTTTTTGTTGTAAATAGTATTTATTGATATGTTGTACTGAAATACAGTATATCGCATATATAGATGTCAGTGTAATTAGGATTGCATTTAGATATGTTTTAAGATTTCGAGTTAAATTATATACCATAGGTCATCCCTATAGTAATATGGTATGCCAATAATTATCACCTACATTTGTTGTCATAATTTTATACTAATGTTGTAGAATGTAATATTGCTATGTCACTAAAAACTGTATAGTTTATGTGAATAAAATACGTTCGTTCGTTCGTTCGTTCGTTCGTTCGTTCGTTCGTTCGTTCGTTCGTTCGTTCATTTGTATTAAATAGTCGTATTTCTAACTGGTGTGAAACAAATGATATATTGTCCGATGCACAGTTTGGTTTTCGGAAGGGGCGTTGCACCGTCGATGCAGCTTTTATTTTACACACTTTAATTGTATGGAACGACGATTTAAAATCTGTTTTTCGTTCAGGTATTATTGCAAGCTTGCCGCATTTTAATAGTATGACAAATGCTATCAATTTATATAGTCGAGATTCTGTTAATAATGTATTGAATAATTTTGCTAATACTATTCGCGATGTACATAGCGGACCCGTTATTTGTGAAATCATTTAAAAGAAATAAGCCACAATCGTCTTTTAGTGATAAACTTGTAGTCAGTCATGCATACTGGTTTGATAACGAATGTATGCAAGCTAAATCGTTGTATGTAAATGCCCTAAATGTTTTAATAGACTATAATCTAGTTATAGTCGAGAACAATTTTGTCATTTCAAAAAGTTATATAAAGATGTAAGAAAAAACGAAATGCTTTCAAACGAAATAAATTGATAGAAATTGAAAAATTAAAACATGCCAAGTCTAAGCAGTTTTGGAAATATTTTAAACGAAATAAGAAAAAGTCCACATCTCATAATATTAGTTTGGACGAATTTAAAATATACTTTTCTGAATTAGGAAATGTTTTACATGATCAAAATACAGGAGCTGAATCTTTTTGTGACAATCATGATTTTGATAATTTAGACTGTGCTTTTGAAGAACTTGATACTTGGTAAAGCCACAGGTAGTGATTGTATAATGAACGAGTATTTAATTGAAAGTATTGATCTTTTGGCAGCACATATAATTATGTGACATTTTAATGCTATTTTAGACTCAGGTTTTCCCCGGATACTTGGACTGAGGGTATCATGTCCCCTTGCATAAACAGGGTGATGTTAACAATGTAAATAACTATAGGGGTATTACCTTAGTGAGCTGTTTATCAACATTATTTACGTCAGTGTTACAGAACAGAATAGATACATTTTGTGAAAATCACCATGTAATATCAGACGCTCAGTTTGGATTCCGAAAGGGGCGTTCAACAGTTGATGCTGTATTTATTTTATCAAGTATTGTTCAAAATTATCTTTTCAATAATAACAGATTATATTGCGTGTACGTCTATTTATGTAAATGTTTTGATACTATTTATAGAAATGCCTTGTGAATGAAATTATATAAAGTTGGTATACAAGGCAAACTTTTACGAATTATTAATGATATGTACCAAAAGGTTAAGTATTGTGTCAGGAATTGTGGTAACTATTCTGATTACTTTGAAT
Organism: Archivesica marissinica; assembly: GCA_014843695.1. NCBI lineage: Eukaryota > Metazoa > Mollusca > Bivalvia > Venerida > Vesicomyidae > Archivesica > Archivesica marissinica. The sequence continues at coordinate 47,491,896 of CM026398.1, read as the reverse complement.
ACGCCATTGGCCTGAGACAAGGGGAGATAATGTCACCCATTTTGTTTTCATGGTTTGTTGAAGATTTAGAATTATTTATACAGGGTAACAACGAATCTGACCAGAGCTGTCAAGGGTGCATCGAGTGTCGGAGTGAGATATGGGGTTCGAAGGGGCGGCTGCCCCTCAGGGGGTCTGGGGGAAGCTGGATACACTATATGGCTCATTTTCGTCATATTTGGTTTCAAATGGCTTACATGAAATGCTACTTTGGCATTTAATGAAGGACACTTTTCACCAAGAAAACCTGATCAAGCACACATTTTATGGTAAAGAAAGCTTGCAAATAACTTTTTGTAAGTTTTTTATTAAATTGACTTACAAGTCAGGCGCAAACCTGTCTTGGTTGTCAATTTATAATAAAACTCCGATGTAATTTGCAAGCATTTGTCATCAGCTTGAGCAAAATCAGCGTGGTCTAGTGGTTACCACATCAGGCTGATTACAATTTCGGCACAAATTCAAACCCGGGTATGACTTGCCAATTTTTCATTGAGCAATACCATTTATCCACATTGCTAAGAACAAACCGTACAGTAAACGTTATATGCCGAGCTTTGAGAAGCAATTACTGGATAATTAAGTGTCCACTTAGAATCAACTGTAGATTTGTCAGGCGCGTCGGAAGGTAATTGTCATTGGGGCCGCAAGCGCGAAGCGCGAGCCGCATGGTGTGGCGGGGGTTTGGGGGTCCTCCCCCAAGAAAATTTGGAAAACCAGAACGCCTCCGACGCGATTTCCCGGTACACAGGTCGTTATTTCGCATGCCACAAGTTGCACAAGTAACCGGTTCAAATGATGTTTTGCAGTAACATTTCATGATTTGGAGAACATTTATATTTGAAGGCTAATTAGATCTACTGTTGAAAAAACAAAACTAGGCTTTGGGTGGGTTGCTTCCATAGTCCCATGCTTAGTGTGTGTGTGTATGAGCGTATAGGGCGGGTGTCGGACGGCGAAATACATTTGTGTGGCACAAATCAAGTGTAAGGATTAATCTCCGCACAACCTCGAGCCATCTTGTCAAAATATTGGGACCGCCTCGGCAAAATAATGGGGCCATGTCGCCCACATATTGGGGCCGCGTCGCCCAAATATTGGGACAGCGACCGCGGCCCCTGCGGCCCCTCTGTTTGTATATATCGGCACCGGCTAGTTTCTTCGTCTTTTTTTTGACAGGACTCTGTGATTCTGAAGCCATGGTTAACAAAAAGAGCGTCTACACCGTTAACAAAATTAATGTAAACATTACATTCGACCTTCGTTAGTTTTCGGGAGCCAATCATAAGTGATTATTAACGCACGCAGAGTTCCGACATCGGTTCCGAGTAGTTACGATTGTACAGCTCGACGATCAGTTTCAAATATAGCCTTGAGACATTCTAAAAATAGCAATTTGGGAAACCTAATGTGTTGCGATTTTAAAATAGCACGGATATTAATGTAGGTAAATCGTTTTTTAGAAAAAGCGTGACAATATTAAAGATACGCGTGAGAGTGTGATTTGAGGTCTAAAAGCGTGAGTGAGACTTGACAGGTATGGAGTCTGGATTATTAATTGATGATATTGTCCTATTGCCATTGTTGTTTGCCGATGATATGGTCATATTAGCAAAATCACCACAAGAATTACAAACCAATTTAAATTTATTGAATGACTATTGTAAACTTTGGGGATTAGAGGTGAATACGACAAACACTACGGTTATGGTGTTTCGGAAAAGAGGTGTATTACTGCCGGGTGGATCATGGACCTATAATGGAACTAATATTGAAATAACAAATGATTTTAATTTGTTGGGTACTGTTTTTAATTATACTGGTAACTTTGGTATGAATCAACAATTTTTGTCAGGCAAAGCATTAAAAGCGTTGAATATTCTCCTCGCTAACTGTACAAAAATAAGTCTGAAACCAAAGCTGCGTTGCCAGCTTTTTGGTGTCTTTGTGGGATCTATTTTAAATTATAGTTCTGAAAGTTGGGGTTTCACCAAATCAAAGGAGCTAGAACGTATTCATTTGAAAGTTTGTAAACGTATTTTAACTGTAAGAGTAACTACTTGTTCTACAGGCGTATATGGCGAATTAGCCAGATATCCACTTTACATAACACGTTATACTCGAATTGTAAAATATTGGTTTAAATTGTTACATACAGATAATATAATTTTAAAACGTGTATATAGCCAGGCTGTAAATGATTGTGCAAATGGTTCCAGAAATTGGGCGTCAAAGATATTTTAAATAGTTATGGTTTCTCGAACATTTGGGAAAATCCATATAGTATACAGTGTAGCCAGTTTATAAGTTTGTTTAAACAACGTGTGATTGATTGTTTCATTCAAGGTTGGTTTGTAAGCAAAGAGACAAGTGGTGTACTAAACTTGTATGATAACTGTAAATTAAAATTTGAATATGAACCTTATTTAGATATTGTACCATATAGCTTACGTTTTTTAATTACAAGATTAAGAATTTCTGCACATTCATTACGAATACATACTGGTAGATATGGACAAAATAGAATTCCACAAAATGAATGCTATTTTTTGTGTTGCAATACACACGACCTAGAAGACGAATATCATGTTATACTTGTTTGCCCGTGCTATTCAGATTTGAGAAAACTTTACATAAAGAAATATTATTTTGTTAGACCAAATATGCTTAAGTTTATTGAATTGTTGCAATCTAATAAAAGAAATATCCTACATAATTTAGCTTTATTCTATAATAAAGCAGTTGACATTAAAATAACACTCTTAAATAATATGACATAAATCCAATATCAGCACTAATTATTGTTCATCCTCATAATTAGATGCATTTTCTTATTATTATCAGATTCTATATGCCACATGACCACGATGAAATTGTTGTATATATTTACATCATATATATTTGTATATATGTATTTGACGATGTACCATGTACAAGTCTTAATAAATTTCTGTTCTGTTCTGTTCTATATTAAATTCTAATAATAGATTGTATTGTGCCTTTATTGATATCATATCTTGTTTTGACTCAATATACCGCAATGCATTGTGGCTAAACTTATATAACATGGGCCTTAGTGGTAAGCTCCTACGGATCATAAGATCAATATTTAATCTTTATTTATGTCTCATCCATGTACATTACATAAAATATATACATAAAAGCTTACACATTAACAACAGTACATGGCCATTCTTCAAAGAATTATAAGAGACTATATATCACAGTACGACTATCACATAATTACAGTACAATTCACCAAGGTATTTACAACATAAAACCAAGAAACAGTTGCTAATTCTCTTGTTGAATATGAATTAAAATACATAAGTTTCAAACACTGAAATGGAAAAGAGGGCAATAATGTGCATATTAAGAAATATTTTAAAAGATCAATTATCAGCCTCGATCAGATCGAGAATGAACTAATTAGCAGCTGTTTCTTGTGATAAATAAAAGGTATCAACACATATATTTAAAAAATAAATCATATATTATTTACAAAGGTAAAAGTAGCGTCGTTGAAGTATATTAAAACAGGTCTTGGCACAAATTCTAATTAGATATGGATCAGTAAACAGAAAAATAAGTTGATCAGTTTTGCTTAAATTAAGGAAGTTGCGTTCATACAACACTGCCTTTTCAAAAAGAACAGTTCTAAGGTCAGTGTATATGGTACATTCTAATAGTACATGGCGTTCATCTTCCAAAACACTACAAAACGGACATTTGCGATCTTCTAAATGTAGATTTTCATACCTTCCAGTTTCTATGCGAATTGGGGCAACTCCACACCTAAATTTACTATATGCAGACCTATGTCTTGTAGGTAAAATTAGGTTACAATATTCCTCAGTTCGAAAATCAGCTTTAAATGTACAATATGTTCTTAATTTATTGCGACCTCTTCCGGATGTACCAGAAACGCTAGTTATAGAGGAAGACCACTCTGCTACATATTTTACCATATCAGATTTTTCTACACGATCTACAAATGTGTGTTTAGATATGGGTACAGACAAATTACAAAATTCAACCAAATTATGATCTGCAAAATGCTTCTTGACGAAATAAAACCAGTTTTTGCAATTAGCAGATTTAATGTTTGCCCAGAGTGCAATACGTTTATTCAGTCTAGAATTGTTCGTATTAGCTAACCGAGTCCAACATAATGCAATAGACTTCCATTGACGGACAGTAGGTGGAATCCAACCCATTTCTCCTGAGACCGCAGCATTAGGCGTGTATTTTCCAACACCCAGAAAAAATCTCATAGCTCGGTTTTGGACTGCATTTATACATGTAAATGTTTTAAAACCCCAGACTGAAGCACCATAAGCAATTACAGGCCAAACGATTGAATCGTATAATTTGGTAAATACGTTATAAGGTACTCCACCTATCATTTTGCATTTAGCAATCAGTAAACCTAATGCACGACTTGCACTTTGAGCAACCATTTTAGCTGTAACATTTAGATCTAGGTGCTCATGCAGCACAACCCCGAGGTAAGTATATCTATCAACAGTTGCCAACTGGTCATGTCCACACTTAAATAAATAATCAGATCTATTTTCACGTTCTGGACGAAAATGTATAATGTTACTTTTACCAATATTAATTGACATATCAGTAAGACAACACCAATCGTATAGTGAGTTTAACAATACTCGTAGATCTTGTGCGTTTTCAGCTAGTAAAACGATGTCATCAGCATATAGAAGTATACAGACAATCTCATCATCTATTTTAATACCAACATTAAGTGATTTTAAGTAAATTGCTAAATCATTAACGTAGAGGTTAAACAATAACGGTGATAACACACAGCCCTGTCTCAGTCCACAATGAACATCAAACCATTCAGTTTTAAAATAATTGATTCTAACACATGAAGCGACAGATGAGTAGAGTGACTTAATGGCTAATAACATTTTACCAGAAACACCCGTTTCATTTAACCTTGTCCATAATTTAGACCTATTAATAAAGTCATATGCTTTACGAAAATCGATAAAAGCAGTAAAGGTAGATTTTCTGAGCCTCTTTCGTGTTTCAATTATATTTACCAAAGAAGAAATTTGATCCGAAGTACTACGCTTTTTCCGGAAGCCATTCTGCTCATCTGCTACAATGCCACTATCTTCTACCCACGAACTGAGTCTATTATTCAAAATAGTACAGTATATATTATACATTGTACATGCTAAAGCAATTCCTCTATATGACATAGGGTCTCTAGGATCAGCTGTTGTAGATTTTGGTATTGGGTTAATAATACACTGACTCCATATAGTAGGAACAATGCTATTTTCAAAACAAATATTATATAAGGCGTGCAAAAATATAACAGTAGTATCGTTCTTTAATACTTCAGCTGGAATTTCATCTATTCCGCAAGCTTTACCACGCTTTGCGTTATCTACAGCTTTCTTGACTTCTAATAGAGAAATAGACTCATTAAACGGTATGTCATCATTATTAAGATCAGGCTGAGTTGGCAGCGAATCATTTACATTTACTCTATCATGTCTATTAAACAGAGAACTGAAATCGCTTTTCCATTTATGTAAAACGTCATCAATACATGAGGAAGTAGAACCATCATCCAGAATTATTTGCATAGGTATTAATTTATTTTTACAGTGACCAACTCCAATCTTTCCAATTGACTGCCAAAACTTAGATTGGTCAACATTACAATCTGTTAAAAGTTCATTTTGCATAGTAAACCAATAAAATCGTTTGGCTTTTTGAACTTCCTGGTCAAATAGCTTACGGGCTTGTACATATTCTGCTTTAAATCTAACTTTGTCATTTCTATTACAACAATTCAGCCATTTACGTTCTACAATACATAATTTAGACCATACATTTGTTAGATAACCACTCCACCAAGGTTTACCAGGTCTATGTTTTTTATTTTTACTGCTACTTACAATAGTTTTATAAGGAATGTTACATGTTCTGTTTCAAAATTGTACACCATTCACTATATACAAGATTAATATCATTCTGAGTACGAAATCCCTGTTCCAACGTATCAATGACCTTATTTACTTGTACTAAGATTTCAGAACTACTCATGAAAGAATTATTATCATTTCCAAGGTCAACTTATCGTAAAATGATGCTCATGTACATCATATTCCTCTGTAAATGCGTTACTAACAATATTCCATGACAGCATTGAATGATCTGGCATACTAGTTGGTGTTAACGAATGTAGATAACCAGAGGTATTTACTAGTTGTGACGTTAACGTAACCGAAAAGTCAGTCAGATTGCACATATTATCATGTGTAGTAATACAGTAATCAACTACGGATGACCCTTTCACAGAAACAGAAGTACATTTATCTACAGAACCACTTCTACCATTTAGCATACACATGTTTGTGTTTACCAAAAAATCTATAAAAAGTTCACCGTAAAAATATTTGGTGAAATCTATGACATTACGCGGCTGTATATCATCTACACCGGCAATAAAGTCATTCAGGTCTCCGCATCGGCTATTGAAGTCACCACAAACATAAATCATACCATCATTTTGAAATGTATAAATATCAGTCAAAAGACAATCATAAAAGGTGTTCACATCAAAATAACGTGATGAGTTTTCAGGCGGCAGGTAACAGACGCATGGCATTAAGGTGAATTTTCATATTTATGGACCAACTTGAGCCATAAAATACCTTCGTGTGTATCACTCAAAATAGTGATATCAAAATTATCACATATTATATTCCTAATCAAAAATCCTACTCCACCCGAACCTGTCCTGGCATTTCTATGAATATGCTTCCGATTATGTCCGAACCAGCGGTAACCATCAACAGTTAAAACATTATCATCTATCAAATGAGTTTCTGCAAGAGCTACAATGTCAAAATTACACTCTAAAATACAAGAAGATCTTAAATTAAAATTGTCAGAATCTGGATTCATATTAAAACCTCGGACATTCCAAAACCCGGCGTTGTATTAATAACGATTGTTCCTGAAGCCCCCACGTCGTTCTCCACCATTCCTTCTGTTGTGGTGTCGGCCACGACTGTCAGCTCGTTCCCATCCACCTCGGTTACCACCACGATCACTACCTGAGTGATCGTCTCGTACATGATTAGGTGGTCTTCGATTGTCATTGTCATGTGAATGAGACATGTCACTATGCTGGTCCCTACCAACGCGCACAACACGAGAACCCTTCACTGTAAGATTGCTGTTTCGTGGCACTCAAGATTGTGCGAAAATTACTGGTTATAAATATGTCAGCATGAGACTGGTCATGGTGAATAAAAACATCTCTATACTGGCGATTGTTACCAAGGTTTGACTTTTTGACCATCACTTTGCGTTTGTCATCATGTGATTTGAACCTGGCAATTACGATACCTGGCTTTGATGAGTGTGCTGATTTCTTTCTATCAACACTAGCACACGTAACATCAGAAACCTTTAATCCTTCACGGAATAGTAAGTTCACTTTATTATTGGTATTTTCACCGGTTGACTCGGGTAGTCCTCTAATCACAACATTGAGGCTCACCTCCGGCCCTGAATTTGAATTGACCGATGAACTATTCGACAAAGTCTTCATCTTATCGTTGATATCATGCAGGTCAGCGGAGATGTCAGATTTAAGTTCTTCTTTAAAGGAATCGAACTTTTCATCTATGTCCTTTCGTATTCGGTTGAGCTCGGTGCTGACCCTTTTGTCTAATAGTTGAGCTATTTTAGTTGAGATCCGCTGCTCCAAACTAGACTCTAATTTGTCCATCCTCTCGTTCATAGCACTAAACTGCATATGGATATCAGCTGCGAGGTTGGCTATTAACTTTTCCACTGGGGGAACTGAGTCTGTATGCTTATCTGGGTCCTCAGTAGACACCGACGTGTAAATATTACGCTTAGCCTTAGCTGTTAATCGTGCCTTCTTGTTGAGTCCGTACTGGTGTCCGAATTGCATGGTTCTGAAGCATTACGCTTACGCCCACTTTGAACAGGTGTAGTCACTCGTGTAACCTGTTGCGAAGACATTATCGCATCTACATATTCTGCAGCATCATTGCTATCATCAACATTCGACATACTCGTACTACCGTGCAGGGTAAATCAGCGAGCGGTTCAGTCAAGCGTGACGAAATGACCGCCGTAGGAGGTGTTACACAATAACGGTTACTGATCAATAAATCCAATAATACAAGTGTCAATACTGATGCTATAAATAGTAACACAGGTAATAACATCAGGTTATAAATTAGTCAAAATCACCTTTCTCGGCACAAAATGCCACAACGTTCGATATATAGTTCATAAAACACCTCAACAACGTCTCATGTAAAATACACGATTTATATAGCGTAGCATTATAAAGCAATTTACATTTGTAGCGATGGTTGATCTATAGGGTTAGCGGGGTAGAGTTTATGCATTATAGTTTCTTTCCGTTACTTCTATTTTTGTCCCCTTTGGGTAGTTCTTTCCCATTAATTTAGGCACGATTAACAGCTAAGGCTAAGCGTAATATTTACACGTCGGTGTCTACTGAGGACCCAGATAAGCATACAGACTCAGTTCCCCCAGTGGAAAAGTTAATAGCCAACCTCGCAGCTGATATCCATATGCAGTTTAGTGCTATGAACGAGAGGATGGACAAATTAGAGTCTAGTTTGGAGCAGCGGATCTCAACTAAAATAGCTCAACTATTAGACAAAAGGGTCAGCACCGAGCTCAACCGAATACGAAAGGACATAGATGAAAAGTTCGATTCCTTTAAAGAAGAACTTAAATCTGACATCTCCGCTGACCTGCATGATATCAACGATAAGATGAAGACTTTGTCGAATAGTTCATCGGTCAATTCAAATTCAGGGCCGGAGGTGAGCCTCAATGTTGTGATTAGAGGACTACCCGAGTCAACCGGTGAAAATACCAATAATAAAGTGAACTTACTATTCCGTGAAGGATTAAAGGTTTCTGATGTTACGTGTGCTAGTGTTGATAGAAAGAAATCAGCACACTCATCAAAGCCAGGTATCGTAATTGCCAGGTTCAAATCACATGATGACAAACGCAAAGTGATGGTCAAAAAGTCAAACCTTGGTAACAATCGCCAGTATAGAGATGTTTTTATTCACCATGACCAGTCTCATGCTGACATATTTATAACCAGTAATTTTCGCACAATCTTGAGTGCCACGAAACAGCAATCTTACAGTGAAGGGTTCTCGTGTTGTGCGCGTTGGTAGGGACCAGCATAGTGACATGTCTCATTCACATGACAATGACAATCGAAGACCACCTAATCATGTACGAGACGATCACTCAGGTAGTGATCGTGGTGGTAACCGAGGTGGATGGGAACGAGCTGACAGTCGTGGCCGACACCACAACAGAAGGAATGGTGGAGAACGACGTGGGGCTTCAGGAACAATCGTTATTAATACAATGCCGGGTTTTGGAATGTCCGAGGTTTTAATATGAATCCAGATTCTGACAATTTTAATTTAAGATCTTCTTGTATTTTAGAGTGTAATTTTGACATTTTAGCTCTTGCAGAAACTCATTTGATAGATGATAATGTTTTAACTGTTGATGGTTACCGCTGGTTCGGACATAATCGGAAGCATATTCATAAAAATGCCAGGACAGGTTCGGGTGGAGTAGGATTTTTGATTAGGAATATAATATGTGATAATTTTGATATCACTATTTTGAGTGATACACACGAAGGTATTTTATGGCTCAAGTTGGTCCATACATATGAAAAATTCACCTTAATGCCATGCGTCTGTTACCTGCCGCCTGAAAACTCATCACGTTATTTTGATGTGAACACCTTTTATGATTGTCTTTTGACTGATATTTATACATTTCAAAATGATGGTATGATTTATGTTTGTGGTGACTTCAATAGCCGATGCGGAGACCTGAACGACTTTATTGCCGGTGTAGATGATATACAGCCGCGTAATGTCATAGATTTCACCAACAAATTTTACGGTGAACTTTTTATAGATTTTTTGGTAAACACAAACATGTGTATGCTAAATGGTAGAAGTGGTTCTGTAGATAAATTTACTTCTGTTTCTGTGAAAAGGTCATCACTAGTTGATTACTGTATTACTACACATGATAATATGTGCAATCTGACTGACTTTTCGGTTACGTTAACGTCACAACTAGTAAATACCTCTGGTTATCTACATTCGTTAACACCAACTAGTATGCCAGATCATTCAATGCTGTCATGGAATATTGTTAGTAACGCATTTACAGAGGAATATGATGTACATGAGCATCATTCTTACGATAAGTTTGACCTTGGAAATGTTAATAATTCTTTCATGAGTAGTTCTGAAATCTTAGTACAAGTAAATAAGGTCATTGATACGTTGGAACAGGGATTTCGTACTCAGAATAATATTAATCTTGTATATAGTGAATGGTGTACAATTTTGAAACAGACCATGTATAATGACATTCCTTATAAAACTATTGTAAGTAGCAGTAAAAATAAAAAACATAGACCTGGTAAACCTTGGTGGAGTGGTTATCTAACAAATTTATGGTCTAAATTATGTATTGTAGAACGTAAATGGCTGAATTGTTGTAATAGAAATGACAAAGTTAGATTTAAAGCAGAATATGTACAAGCCCGTAAGCTATTTGACCAGGAAGTTCAAAAAGCCAAACGATTTTATTGGTTTACTATGCAAAACGAACTTTTAACAGATTGTAATGTTGACCAATCTAAGTTTTGGCAGTCAATTGGAAAGATTGGAGTTGGTCACCGTAAAAATAAATTAATACCTATGCAAATAATTCTGGATGATGGTTCTACTTCCTCATGTATTGATGACGTTTTACATAAATGGAAAAGCGATTTCAGTTCTCTGTTTAATAGACATGATAGAGTAAATGTAAATGATTCGCTGCCAACTCAGCCTGATCTTAATAATGATGACATACCATTTAATGAGTCTATTTCTCTATTAGAAGTCAAGAAAGCTGTAGATAACGCAAAGCGTGGTAAAGCTTGCGGAATAGATGAAATTCCAGCTGAAGTATTAAAGAACGATACTACTGTTATATTTTTGCACGCCTTATATAATATTTGTTTTGAAAATAGCATTGTTCCTACTATATGGAGTCAGTGTATTATTAACCCAATACCAAAATCTACAACAGCTGATCCTAGAGACCCTATGTCATATAGAGGAATTGCTTTAGCATGTACAATGTATAAGATATACTGTAATATTTTGAATAATAGACTCAGTTCGTGGGTAGAAGATAGTGGCATTGTAGCAGATGAGCAGAATGGCTTCCGGAAAAAACGTAGTACTTCGGATCAAATTTCTTCTTTAGTAAATATAATTGAAACACGAAAGAAGCTCAGAAAATCTACCTTTACTGCTTTTATCGATTTTCGTAAAGCATATGACTTTATTAATAGGTCTAAATTATGGACACGGTTAAATGAAACGGGTGTTTCTGGTAAAATGTTATTAGCCATTAAGTCACTCTACTCATCTGTCGCCTCATGTGTTAGAATCAATTATTTTAAAACTGAATGGTTTGATGTTCATTGTGGACTGAGACAGGGCTGTGTGTTATCACCGTTATTGTTTAACCTCTACGTTAATGATTTAGCAATTTACTTAAAATCACTTAATGTTGGTATTAAAATAGATGATGAGATTGTCTGTATACTTCTATATGCTGATGACATCGTTTTACTAGCTGAAAACGCACAAGATCTACAAGTATTGTTAAACTCACTATACGATTGGTGTTCTATTAATGATATGTCAATTAATATTGGTAAAAGTAACATTATACATTTTCGTCCAGAACGTGAAAATAGATCTGATTATTTATTTAAGTGTGGACATGAACAGTTGGCAACTGTTGATAGATATACTTACCTCGGGGTTGTGCTGCATGAGCACCTAGATCTAAATGTTACAGCTAAAATGGTTGCTCAAAGTGCAAGTCGTGCATTAGGTTTACTGATTGCTAAATGCAAAATGATAGGTGACCTTATAACGTATTTACCAAATTATACGATTCAATCGTTTGGCCTGTAATTGCTTATGGTGCTTCAGTCTGGGGTTTTAAAACATTTACATGTATAAATGCAGTCCAAAACCGAGCTATGAGATTTTTTCTGGGTGTTGGAAAATACACGCCTAATGCTGCGGTCTCAGGAGAAATGGGTTGGATTCCACCTACTGTCCTGTCCGTCAATGGAAGTCTATTGCATTATTTTGGACACGGTTAGCTAATACGAACAATTCTAGACTGAATAAACGTATTGCACTCTGGGCAAACATTAAATCTGCTAATTGCAAAAACTGGTTTTATTTCGTCAAGAAGCATTTTGCAGATCATAATTTGGTTGAATTTTGTAATTTGTCTCTACCCATATCTAAACACACATTTGTAGATCGTGTAGAAAAATCTGATATGGTAAAATATGTAGCAGAGTGGTCTTCCTCTATAACTAGCGTTTCTGGTACATCCGGAAGAGGTCGCAATAAATTAAGAACATATTGTACATTTAAAGCTGATTTTCGAACTGAGGAATATTGTAACCTAATTTTACCTACAAGACATAGGTCTGCATATAGTAAATTTAGGTGTGGAGTTGCCCCAATTCGCATAGAAACTGGAAGGTATGAAAATCTACATTTAGAAGATCGCAAATGTCCGTTTTGTAGTGTTTTGGAAGATGAACGCCATGTACTATTAGAATGTACCATATACACTGACCTTAGAACTGTTCTTTTTGAAAAGGCAGTGTTGTATGAACGCAACTTCCTTAATTTAAGCAAAACTGATCAACTTATTTTTCTGTTTACTGATCCATATCTAATTAGAATTTGCGCCAAGACCTGTTTTAATATACTTCAACGACGCTACTTTTACCTTTGTAAATAATGTATGATTTATTTTTATTTTTTAAATATATGTGTTGATACCTTTTATTTATCACAAGAAACAGCTGCTAATTAGTTCATTCTCGATCTGATCGAGGCTGATAATTGATCTTTTAAAATATTTCTTAATATGCACATTATTGCCCTCTTTTCCATTTCAGTGTTTGAAACTTATGTATTTTAATTCATATTCAACAAGAGAATTAGCAACTGTTTCTTGGTTTTATGTTGTAAATACCTTGGTGAATTGTACTGTAATTATGTGATAGTCGTACTGTGATATATAGTCTCTTATAATTCTTTGAAGAATGGCCATGTACTGTTGTTAATGTGTAAGCTTTTATGTATATATTTTATGTAATGTACATGGATGAGACATAAATAAAGATTAAATATTGATCTTATGATCCGTAGGAGCTTACCACTAAGGCCCATGTTATATAAGTTTAGCCACAATGCATTGCGGTATATTGAGTCAAAACAAGATATGATATCAATAAAGGCACAATACAATCTATTATTAGAATTTAATATAGAACAGAACAGAACAGAAATTTATTAAGACTTGTACATGGTACATCGTCAAATACATATATACAAATATATATGATGTAAATATATACAACAATTTCATCGTGGTCATGTGGCATATAGAATCTGATAATAATAAGAAAATGCATCTAATTATGAGGATGAACAATAATTAGTGCTGATATTGGATTTATGTCATATTATTTAAGAGTGTTATTTTAATGTCAACTGCTTTATTATAGAATAAAGCTAAATTATGTAGGATATTTCTTTTATTAGATTGCAACAATTCAATAAACTTAAGCATATTTGGTCTAACAAAATAATATTTCTTTATGTAAAGTTTTCTCAAATCTGAATAGCACGGGCAAACAAGTATAACATGATATTCGTCTTCTAGGTCGTGTGTATTGCAACACAAAAAATAGCATTCATTTTGTGGAATTCTATTTTGTCCATATCTACCAGTATGTATTCGTAATGAATGTGCAGAAATTCTTAATCTTGTAATTAAAAAACGTAAGCTATATGGTACAATATCTAAATAAGGTTCATATTCAAATTTTAATTTACAGTTATCATACAAGTTTAGTACACCACTTGTCTCTTTGCTTACAAACCAACCTTGAATGAAACAATCAATCACACGTTGTTTAAACAAACTTATAAACTGGCTACACTGTATACTATATGGATTTTCCCAAATGTTCGAGAAACCATAACTATTTAAAATATCTTTGACGCCCAATTTCTGGAACCATTTGCACAATCATTTACAGCCTGGCTATATACACGTTTTAAAATTATATTATCTGTATGTAACAATTTAAACCAATATTTTACAATTCGAGTATAACGTGTTATGTAAAGTGGATATCTGGCTAATTCGCCATATACGCCTGTAGAACAAGTAGTTACTCTTACAGTTAAAATACGTTTACAAACTTTCAAATGAATACGTTCTAGCTCCTTTGATTTGGTGAAACCCCAACTTTCAGAACTATAATTTAAAATAGATCCCACAAAGACACCAAAAAGCTGGCAACGCAGCTTTGGTTTCAGACTTATTTTTGTACAGTTAGCGAGGAGAATATTCAACGCTTTTAATGCTTTGCCTGACAAAAATTGTTGATTCATACCAAAGTTACCAGTATAATTAAAAACAGTACCCAACAAATTAAAATCATTTGTTATTTCAATATTAGTTCCATTATAGGTCCATGATCCACCCGGCAGTAATACACCTCTTTTCCGAAACACCATAACCGTAGTGTTTGTCGTATTCACCTCTAATCCCCAAAGTTTACAATAGTCATTCAATAAATTTAAATTGGTTTGTAATTCTTGTGGTGATTTTGCTAATATGACCATATCATCGGCAAACAACAATGGCAATAGGACAATATCATCAATTAATAATCCAGACTCCATACCTGTCAAGTCTCACTCACGCTTTTAGACCTCAAATCACACTCTCACGCGTATCTTTAATATTGTCACGCTTTTTCTAAAAAACGATTTACCTACATTAATATCCGTGCTATTTTAAAATCGCAACACATTAGGTTTCCCAAATTGCTATTTTTAGAATGTCTCAAGGCTATATTTGAAACTGATCGTCGAGCTGTACAATCGTAACTACTCGGAACCGATGTCGGAACTCTGCGTGCGTTAATAATCACTTATGATTGGCTCCCGAAAACTAACGAAGGTCGAATGTAATGTTTACATTAATTTTGTTAACGGTGTAGACGCTCTTTTTGTTAACCATGGCTTCAGAATCACAGAGTCCTGTCAAAAAAAAGACGAAGAAACTAGCCGGTGCCGATATATACAAACAGAGGGGCCGCAGGGGCCGCGGTCGCGGTCCCAATATTTGGGCGACGCGGCCCCAATATGTGGGCGACATGGCCCCATTATTTTGCCGAGGCGGTCCCAATATTTTGACAAGATGGCTCGAGGTTGTGCGGAGATTAATCCTTACACTTGATTTGTGCCACACAAATGTATTTCGCCGTCCGACACCCGCCCTATACGCTCATACACACACACACTAAGCATGGGACTATGGAAGCAACCCACCCAAAGCCTAGTTTTGTTTTTTCAACAGTAGATCTAATTAGCCTTCAAATATAAATGTTCTCCAAATCATGAAATGTTACTGCAAAACATCATTTGAACCGGTTACTTGTGCAACTTGTGGCATGCGAAATAACGACCTGTGTACCGGGAAATCGCGTCGGAGGCGTTCTGGTTTTCCAAATTTTCTTGGGGGAGGACCCCCAAACCCCCGCCACACCATGCGGCTCGCGCTTCGCGCTTGCGGCCCCAATGACAATTACCTTCCGACGCGCCTGACAAATCTACAGTTGATTCTAAGTGGACACTTAATTATCCAGTAATTGCTTCTCAAAGCTCGGCATATAACGTTTACTGTACGGTTTGTTCTTAGCAATGTGGATAAATGGTATTGCTCAATGAAAAATTGGCAAGTCATACCCGGGTTTGAATTTGTGCCGAAATTGTAATCAGCCTGATGTGGTAACCACTAGACCACGCTGATTTTGCTCAAGCTGATGACAAATGCTTGCAAATTACATCGGAGTTTTATTATAAATTGACAACCAAGACAGGTTTGCGCCTGACTTGTAAGTCAATTTAATAAAAAACGTACAAAAAGTTATTTGCAAGCTTTCTTTACCATAAAATGTGTGCTTGATCAGGTTTTCTTGGTGAAAAGTGTCCTTCATTAAATGCCAAAGTAGCATTTCATGTAAGCCATTTGAAACCAAATATGACGAAAATGAGCCATATAGTGTATCCAGCTTCCCCCAGACCCCCTGAGGGGCAGCCGCCCCTTCGAACCCCATATCTCACTCCGACACTCGATGCACCCTTGACAGCTCTGGTCAGATTCGTTGTTACCCTGTATAAATAATTCTAAATCTTCAACAAACCATGAAAACAAAATGGGTGACATTATCTCCCCTTGTCTCAGGCCAATGGCGTATTCAAAGTAATCAGAATAGTTACCACAATTCCTGACACAATACTTAACCTTTTGGTACATATCATTAATAATTCGTAAAAGTTTGCCTTGTATACCAACTTTATATAATTTCATTCACAAGGCATTTCTATAAATAGTATCAAAACATTTACATAAATAGACGTACACGCAATATAATCTGTTATTATTGAAAAGATAATTTTGAACAATACTTGATAAAATAAATACAGCATCAACTGTTGAACGCCCCTTTCGGAATCCAAACTGAGCGTCTGATATTACATGGTGATTTTCACAAAATGTATCTATTCTGTTCTGTAACACTGACGTAAATAATGTTGATAAACAGCTCACTAAGGTAATACCCCTATAGTTATTTACATTGTTAACATCACCCTGTTTATGCAAGGGGACATGATACCCTCAGTCCAAGTATCCGGGGAAAACCTGAGTCTAAAATAGCATTAAAATGTCACATAATTATATGTGCTGCCAAAAGATCAATACTTTCAATTAAATACTCGTTCATTATACAATCACTACCTGTGGCTTTACCAAGTATCAAGTTCTTCAAAAGCACAGTCTAAATTATCAAAATCATGATTGTCACAAAAAGATTCAGCTCCTGTATTTTGATCATGTAAAACATTTCCTAATTCAGAAAAGTATATTTTAAATTCGTCCAAACTAATATTATGAGATGTGGACTTTTTCTTATTTCGTTTAAAATATTTCCAAAACTGCTTAGACTTGGCATGTTTTAATTTTTCAATTTCTATCAATTTATTTCGTTTGAAAGCATTTCGTTTTTTCTTACATCTTTATATAACTTTTTGAAATGACAAAATTGTTCTCGACTATAACTAGATTATAGTCTATTAAAACATTTAGGGCATTTACATACAACGATTTAGCTTGCATACATTCGTTATCAAACCAGTATGCATGACTGACTACAAGTTTATCACTAAAAGACGATTGTGGCTTATTTCTTTTAAATGATTTCACAAATAACGGGTCCGCTATGTACATCGCGAATAGTATTAGCAAAATTATTCAATACATTATTAACAGAATCTCGACTATATAAATTGATAGCATTTGTCATACTATTAAAATGCGGCAAGCTTGCAATAATACCTGAACGAAAAACAGATTTTAAATCGTCGTTCCATACAATTAAAGTGTGTAAAATAAAAGCTGCATCGACGGTGCAACGCCCCTTCCGAAAACCAAACTGTGCATCGGACAATATATCATTTGTTTCACACCAGTTAGAAATACGACTATTTAATACAAATGAACGAACGAACGAACGAACGAACGAACGAACGAACGAACGAACGAACGAACGAACGAACGAACGAACGAACGAACGAACGAACGAACATATTTTATTCACATAAACTATACAGTTTTTAGTGACATAGCAATATTACATTCTACAACATTAGTATAAAATTATGACAACAAATGTAGGTGATAATTATTGGCATACCATATTACTATAGGGATGACCTATGGTATATAATTTTACTAACTCGAAATCT
Organism: Archivesica marissinica; assembly: GCA_014843695.1. Lineage (NCBI taxonomy): Eukaryota > Metazoa > Mollusca > Bivalvia > Venerida > Vesicomyidae > Archivesica > Archivesica marissinica. The sequence continues at coordinate 47,473,816 of CM026398.1, read as the reverse complement.
TAAAACATATCTAAATGCAATCCTAATTACACTGACATCTATATATGCGATATACTGTATTTCAGTACAACATATCAATAAATACTATTTACAACAAAAAGTGAAATATAAACCTGATACTAGTGTCTTTTAAAATGGACAACATATTGAAAAAAACCGTATCTGTATCTTTTAGTCGATTGTTCAGATCAATCAAGTCATATACAGAATAGTATGCAAAGCATATTCCATACTAGGGATACAGCGTTAGGTGGAATACACCAAACTATAATACACTTCCAAGAAGTGTATCACAGAGTGTTGGCCGTCCAGTGATTGGGTCGATCCGTACCTACGATCCTCCCGCTACACATGTGACACTCTCCTCAGAATAGACTCCATCTGACTATTACACCAATACTATTCTCAGTATGGGCTATCATATAAAAAGTATTGTTCAACGAATTCTATAATTGTGATCTCATAATTATATGTTGATCTAAGCAAAGATAAACATTCAATATAATTGCATAAGAAATATTAATATCAGTTTTAAAGACCTCCAGGAATGGTTATGATCTAATGATACGTAACTCAAGAGCTTCTTGAATAAATTTGCTTAACATATATAATTCTGATTTGTTTTTACTGGACAACAACTGAGTAAATTTAAACATACTTGGGCTTACTCTATAATACCGTTTTATATAAGTTCGTCTATAAAATTCATATGGCCAACACTTAAATATAAAATGTAATTCGTCTTCTATTTTGTTTGTAGAACAATATTGGCAATATCTTAGATTTCTATCAATTCTATCTCTTCCATATCTACCAGTTTGAATTCTAAGACTATGTGCAGATATTCTTGCACAATGTTATTCAAATAAAATTCTATATGAATCCTTCAATACACTATAAGAATCCTTCAATACACTATATGAATCCTTGCAAACAGTATATGAATCCTTCAATACACTATATGAATCCTTCAATACACTATATGAATCCTTCTATACACTATATGAACCCTTCTATACACTATATGAATCCTTCAATACACTATATGAATCCTTCAATACACTATATGAATCCTCCAATACACTATATGAATCCTTCTACACACTATATGAATCCTTCAATGCACTATATGAATCCTTCTATACACTATATGAATCCTTCTATACACTATATGAATCCTTCTATACACTATATGAATCCTTCAATACACTATATGAATCCTTCGATACACTATATGAATCCTTCTATACACTTTATGAATCCTTCAATACACTATATGAATCCTTCTATACACTATATGAATCCTTCTATACACTATATGAATCCTTCAATACACTATATGAATCCTTGCAAACACTATATGAATCCTTCAATACACTATATGAATCCTTGCAAACACTATATGAATCCTTGCAAACACTATATGAATCCTTCAATACACTATATACGAGGCCGCTCAGGTATGGAACAGCCTGCCAAATGACATTAGAAAAATTGAAAACCACAAGGAGTTTGTGAGGCTGGTCCGTGCCTGGACGGGCCCGTCCTGTAAGTGCTCAATGTGCTCTACCTAATCGTGTCCGCTTATTTCCTCATGCTTAATGTGCTTAATGTGCTTATAAATGTGTGCTATGTGTTTTATTTGTGTTTTTATGTTTATAATTTATGATTTGTGCTAGCTTGATGTTCTAATTTGATTGTTGTAACATAGTTTTAGTGTTCTATAAATGTGCCACAAATAGTTGCTTTAACTGCTTTTTATGTATTTTGTTTTAAGATACCTGTGAGGTAATTGCTGATCAGTTCCTTTCCAAATCTGATTTGGGGGATAACTGTTTTTTTAAAACATATCTTAATTTCACAGTAGTGTACATTTTTGCCTGTCAGTGTCTTAACATTTTTGTTCTTATTGCAGTTTTTAGGCCACAGGCCAAGATCAGCAACTACAACACAGTGTATCAATCAATAATGTATCTCTATTTGAAGTCTTAAGATTTATCTATATTATATAGTTGCTTGTATCTTAAGCTGTATGTTATCCTTAAATTGTTAAAACTATTAACACAATGTATTAATTTTATTTTTGTCTTTTAGGTGCTCGCTTTAACATGTTTTAATTATGCTATGTCCTGTGTTGTATTAATGTTTAAACCAACTTTTATTTCCTAGCTGTTTTTTCTTATGTTTTGATTATAATATATGTTTGTCGGAAAAATAGCTTATTAGCTAATGTTATCTGTAAATGTAATCCGACGTTAAATAAAGCTTCTTGTATCTTGTATCTTGTATATGATTCCACTACACGAATCAATCGTTACATTACACGAATCAATCGTTACATTACACGAATCAATCGTTACACTATACGAATCAATCGTTACAATATACGAATCAATCGTTACACTACACGAATCAATCGTTACAATATACGAATCAATCGTTACACTACACGAATCAATCGTTACACTACACGAATCAATCGAATCAATCGTTACACTACACGAATCAATCGTTGCACTATACGAATCAATCGTTACACTACACGAATCGATCGTTGCACTATACGAATCAATCGTTACACTATACGAATCAATCGTTACACTATACGAATCAATCGTTAAACTACACGAATCAATCGTTACAATATACGAATCAATCGTTACACTATACGAATCAATCGTTACACTATACGAATCAATCGTTACAATATACGAATCAATCGTTACACTACACGAATCAATCGTTACACTACACGAATCAATCGTTACACTATACGAATCAATCGTTACACTACATGAATCAATCGTTACACTACTCGAATCAATCGTTACACCATATGAAAGCATCAAGCTTGAAACACTTGCCACACATTTACAAGCAGCCTAATTTTAAACTAAAAACCTTTATCTGTTACCTAGAACTTTCAAATCAATACTTCATTGAACATGTCGATATATTCAATAAAATACTCCATTAAATTAATAGGTTATTACTTTTGCCTGTTGATGTATTAATGATTACGGGAATGGTATGATACAGTCGAACGTAGTTCTGCACTTATATCAATGTTTAAACAAGCATTATCTACGTTATTTACCTTATGAACTCCGTTGTGTTTTTATAAATTTAGAATAACTAGCTGGGCAAACTCCTTAGTAAACATTAAATGTAGCAATTGGTTTTATAATGTTAGAAAAACATTTACGGTTGAATAATACCAATCGTGTACTTTTTCGAAGGTTGAAAATGTATTTATGTCTAAATATAAACTGGAATGTCTCCAGTAGAACAGATAATAGTACATCAGGGAGAGGTAGGAATAAGCTAAGGACTTACTGTACATTTAAACAACAATTTTGAACTGAAAACTATTGTAAAATTATTATGCATAGATCGCATCGGGCTGCATTTAGTAAGTTTAGATGTGGCGTAGCACCTATAGGGCTTGAAATTGGCAGATACGAAAACTTACCAGTAGATAGACAGAACATGTACATTCTGTAACACAGTTGAAGATGAGTCACGTGTTATCCTTGAATATGACCTATATGGTGAGTTAAGGCAAATATTACAATATTAGGAAGTCGTGATAGCGCAGTGGATGCGCGTTCGCTTCAGGTGCGAAAGGTCCGGAGTTCGAGCCCCACTGGAGCCGTTACGATTGTGCCCTTAGGCAAGGCATTTAATTTCCACGTTGTCTCTTCTCTCTCTCCCGTGGCGATGGATTCCATCAGGAATGAGGTCTCGAGAGTGATTAATATAAGTTATAAAAACTTGTTTCGCAATCGAGCTAAAATAAATTTGTATAAACTAAGGCAAATATTATTTGATAGAGCTCAACTTATACAACCTGGTTTTGTTAATATGTCTAGTCAAGAACAACTTAAGTTCATATTCACAAATGCACCCATTATTAGATTAGCTGCCAAAACCTGTTTTAGTATTTTACAACGACGTACCTCTTTTCATTGTAAATAATGCATAGTGAGTGTTTTATAGTTTAGTTTAGTTTAGTTTATTTTATTAAATTCCAATAGGCTGTCAAGCCCATGAGGACATACATACATATTATATACAGTTAGCGAACAGTGCAAACATAAAGCATACATTTTATACAAATGAGCTCCCACAGCCATTTATATTTATATCTATGTGTAAATACCTGTAATATTTATCTGATATGTGTCTTATAATTAAAGCAAAATAGTTCTTTATTTCCAACAAGGAGAAGGTCAAAAGACACAACAAAACACAAAACCAAACATACAAAATTGAAGTTGTTGCAAAGTTGTATAACATGGCCGATTAGTAAACCCTTCGTAACCATATTCATTGCTAAATGTTAAATAAAATAAATTTAACATGTGGTCTTATTTGTAAATCAGAACGCATCCATTTATTTAATTCAGAGCGGCTTTGTAGATTAATATTACATGACATATACATAGATTAATTAATTAAATTCCATTCAACTTTCCAATCACATGAGAACACACCTAATACAACATAAATAGTATGTAAGCTAGCACAAACATATAGAAAACATACGCATTTATAACTGTTCTTAATTGCTATTTTCTCCAAATCATAGCGAAAATAATTTATATGTCGTCTTCATATTTTATTACACGTGAAAAGCATTTGCTAATTAGGCTAATCCCAATCTGATTGGAATTGGTATTTGATCTTTTAAAACATTTTTTAGTTTGCGCAGTAGTGCTTATCTTGCTTTCAGTATTTTTCATTCCATTACATCTTAATAAATTACAAATAATTATGTTAGTCAACTCGTTTACTTCTATTATGCGCGAGGTGGCAGATCCTATTTTTCATAAGATCTCAATAAAATCTTCAAGATTCTTAAACACTCACGATGACACAAAGAAATGGTTTGACGAGGAATGTCGAATACATAAGCTCAATTATAAACAAGCATTGTCAGTGCTTAAAGGCCTGCAGTTTGACCCCGTCCAATTGTAAAGAGTTATACTTTACTACCTGTTCCATGTGATTAGTGGCTTGTATCAACAATGTAGCAGTACATTCAGTATAATTTGGCGTATGTAGGTATTTTCTAACGGTTAATATGCACGATCACTCTGCGAGCTGATAATTAGTCAAAATGAGGCCCTGACAATTTAAGTAAACGTATATTATTGATTGTAAAGAAAATTGATAGTTATGAGTATTCAAACTACATAATCCAGATCAGCCCAGGGACATATATTACATGTTATGTAGGTGCCTCATCAGCCGTAGCGTAATCACTGAGACTGATAATTTGTATGCATGTATATAATATATGTGTATGGGCCGGAGGCCTTGAATTACGAATAAACTGTTAAACTGATCAGGATCTATGTTGTTTGTAAGGTCGGAGTTTCGTCACTTTCATATTCTGTTCTGTCACTTTCATGTATCATCTGGTTTAAAAAGGCCGCCAGATTAAGTGTGAAAATAATGCCTGTTTATACCTTGCCCAAATGTTGGATTTGAACTGGAGCGTACAACGGAGTCTTGTATTATTCTTGACTTGCACTGTCTCATTCCATTGACATATTGCCAAATTTGAGCGTATAGTGTAGTGAAGAGCAGAGAAGGTTCCGATACGTTTGTCATGGAAAACATTCAAGCTGTTGTTGAATGATTCCACGCTACTAGTGTCCATGTGGTAGATATAATGTTGCGCTTCCTTATAAACATAGCATTTTCTAACACATGACAGCAACCGTTCTACAGCAACAGGACTTGTAAGTATTTGACGGCTGTGGATATTGTTGGGATCTATTTTACACCGAGACTTGGGTGAACAGTCTGTGTGGTCATTTTGGTAATGTTTGACAATACATTCCATTTTTGTTCGAAGTATGGATTGGTCACCATTGCAATTACGCATAGCATATTGCATATGTGTTTTGACCGGCCCAACTTTGTCGGAAAGTTGAATGGACCAGGTTTTGCCCTCTCGGCTATGGTTGTGATCTGTGCAATCTAATTCAAAATTCAGTTCATGTGTTGACCTAATCAAATATGTATGTATATAATATGTATGTATTTATATGAATAAACTATATGTGTTCGTTATATGGTAACCTTCATACTTCATTTAATTATATATCTACAGTATTATTCGCAAGTTTTCTGTTATATTTTAAATATTTCTCTGTGTCAGTGTGCGTTTACCGATATTGATGCTACATAATAATCACAGTGAATGCTATGAGTACATGTATAATATTATAATTATAATATCTTGAACATACGAGTATTACACATATTCTGCCGATTTCTACAAGATGCCATTGAGTAAAATAACAATGTATGTAACTGATGAGCAGAGAAAAGAATTGCTGACTTTCTTGCAAAATAAGAACTGGGACGTAGAGATGGAAATAGAAGAAACAGCCACCGCCATGCCCGTTGCAGAGGCTGCTTACGTACCTCCCCCTATGCCTCAGCATGCTGAAGGTGTTGCTGAGTGTCCACTGTGCTTGTGTTCCCCTTGCATAATAAATGAACAGAACAAACAACTTTGGTGGCCTGCTAATAATCGTCCACCGCATAATCTAAATTCACATGAGAGAAAGCTTCTATACAGGAGGTTTTGGGCAATGCTATATAATTGTGGCGCATGGAAAGATGTCAGATATATAGAGAGAAAAGTAGCGGCTAGAAGAGGAAACTGTACTTGGCATAAGAGGGAACTGATGCCTGAATATGTGGTACAGCAATGCAGGAACTGGCTGCCTAACCCGTGCAACCAGCCTTATTTGTGCCATAAGTGGAGTTGAATTGTTTATACCAGTTGTAAGTACTATAAAAATACATAACTTCAATTTCAGCAATTTATAACCTCTGATATGATGTACGTGGGTCATAATAGATATAAGTGGTGCTCATGTATTAGATGCATACCATGCAGAGCCTCGCATGTGGCAAATACGATGTGCGTCAACCGTCAGATTTGTACCGCTATTCCTCGTGTGTTTAGTGCGTCGACCGTCATATTTGTACCGCTATTCCTCGTGTGTTTAAGGTCAAATATAGGTCAACCTGCAGGCCTTTAAGCAGTATTTATTCCAATACATTTACATGGTATTGAACAGATAGTTTGCAGTAGTTAATTAATGCATATACAATCTGTTATAATACACGTATCTATACGTACAAGATGTACAAGGATGTGACATATTGATATAAATAACACACATGTTGCCGTGGGTATTGTATCTGTATCTGTATTCTACTGTAAATAAGTATTATGATGCATATATTTCCCCGGATATACCCGACCACGCTCATGTTTAGCCCGTGTATTTGGGCTGTTGAAAATTGACTTACACGCTCCTATGTTAGCTAACAGATTGTCACGTACACGCAAGCTCTATGTACAATGTCTATGCTCAAAAGAAAGTCCCATTTTAGTGATAACAGATATTTTCCCCCAAGATCACATATAATGTTGCACCCGGCGCCGGGTAGTTGTGTTGCATTATGAAAGGTTTAGATCACATATAATGTTGCACCAGGCGCCGGGTAGTTGTGTTGTATTATGAAAGGTTTAGATCACATATAATGTTGCACCAGGTGTCGGGTAGTTGTGTTGTATTATGAAAGGTTTAGATCACATATAATGTTGCACCAGGTGTCGGGTAGTTGTGTTGTATTATGAAAGGTTTAGATCACATATAATGTTGCACCAGGCGCCGTGTAGTTGTGTTGTATTATGAAAGGTTTAGTCACATATAATGTGCCAGGCGCCGGGTAGTTGTGTTGTATTATGAAAGGTTTAGATCACATATAATGTTGCACCAGGCGCCGGTAGTTGTGTTATATTATGAAAGGTTTAGATCACATATAATGTTGCACCAGGCGCCGGTAGTTGTGTTGTATTATGAAAGGTTTAGATCACATATAATGTTGCACCAGGTACTGGTAGTTGTGTTACATTATGAAAGGTTTAGATCACATATAATGTTGCACCAGGCGCCGGTAGTTGTGTTACATTATGAAAGGTTTAGATCACATATAATGTTGCACCAGGTGCCGGTAGTTGTGTTACATTATGAAAGGTTTAGATCACATATAATGTTGCACCAGGTACGGGTAGTTGTGTTGCATTATGAAAGGTTTAGATCACATATAATGTTGCACCAGGCGCCGGGTAGTTGTGTTATATTATGAAAGGTTTAGATCACATATAATGTTGCACCAGGCGCCGGTAGTTGTGTTGTATTATGAAAGGTTTAGATCACATATAATGTTGCACCAGGCGCCGGGTAGTTGTGTTGTATTATGAAAGGTTTAGATCACATATAATGTTGCACCAGGCGCCGGGTAGTTGTGTTGTATTATGAAAGGTTTAGATCACATATAATGTTGCACCAGGCGCCGGGTAGTTGTGTTGTATTATGAAAGGTTTAGATCACATATAATGTTGCACCAGGCGCCGGGTAGTTGTGTTGTATTATGAAAGGTTTAGATCACATATAATGTTGCACCAGGCGCCGGGTAGTTGTGTTGTATTATGAAAGGTTTAGATCACATATAATGTTGCACCAGGTGTCGGGTAGTTGTGTTGCATTATGACAGGTTTAGATCACATATAATGGTACACCAAGCGCCGGGTAGTTGTGTTGCATTATTCAAGAGTTAGACCACATATAATGTTGCACCAGGCGCCGGGTAGTTGTGTTGCATTATTCAAGAGTTAGACCACATATAATGGTACACCAATCGCCGGGTAGTTGTGTTGCATTATTCAAGAGTTAGACCACATATAATGGTACACCAGGCGCCGGGTAGTTGTGTTGCATTATTCAAGAGTTAGACCACATATAATGGTACACCAAGCGCCGGGTAGTTGTGTTGCATTATGAAAGATTTAGATGTTTTAGAGCCGGTATCCTGTTACATTAAACGGACAAATGCGCACATTATTGCATACACGTCGACACTCTGAACATACAACGTAGGCAATGACTAACCTATCACGGCGTGTTAAAATGTACATGTCTGTATTCTCAATCATAAACGCAGCTGTAACCAACCGGTACAACTGTTTCATACAAGTGGTGGATCTGACTTTTGAGAGAATCTATTCGTTTTAGTATGTTCTTGTCAAAGGATATCATGCTTAAGCCATTTGCTAGTGTTCCAAGTTGCTCTCTTCTCCAATACTCCAATCTACTTATACTACACCGATGCTCAAAAGAAAGTCCCCAAATAGGTCATACAATTTTATTCTACATAACAATTCCATTATTTTTATGTGATTACTTAAATTCATTATCTGGTACTTAAACAAGTCAAATTTAACAAAAATCGGTTAACAAAAACTGTTCATTTCGTCCCATTAAAAACGTCACCCTCCAAATCAAAATTCACAAAAAGTCAGTAGGTCAGTATTTGGTATGTCCGCCGAGAGCTGCCACACACGCAACACATCTTCTTCTCATAGAGGTAACTATGTTGCTAATCCTAGCCTGTGGAATGTTCCTCCACTCTTGATTTAATGCAACACGCAGGTCATGGACGTTTGCTGGTGGTAGTACCCGCTTGTACACCATATCCTTAAGATCTGCCCATAATACATGTTCTATTGGTGCAAGATAGGGCGATAGCGTTGGCCCGAATATTATCCAGAAGTAGAGGCATATTGTGTTGCCGTTATTTATACAAAATGAAACAATTGTTGATCTCTTAGTTACATTTCCGTAAAAAGTCACGAATTTATTAAATTTATATTGTTTGGCAGCTCACCCGTACAGTGCACGTGCAAAACGTGCAAAACGTCTCACCTGTGCATAATAAGTCACGGATCAGTGGTTTTGAAGTGAGTAGTGTATTGGGGGAAAATATCTGTTATCACTAAAATGGGACTTTCTTTTGAGCATAGACATTGTACATAGAGCTTGCGTGTACGTGACAATCTGTTAGCTAACATAGGAGCGTGTAAGTCAATTTTCAACAGCCCAAATACACGGGCTAAACATGAGCGTGGTCGGGTATATCCGGGGAAATATATGCATCATAATATTTATTTACAGTAGAATACAGATACAGATACAATACCCACGGCAACATGTGTGTTATTTATATCAATATGTCACATCCTTGTACATCTTGTACGTATAGATACGTGTATTATAACAGATTGTATATGCATTAATTAACTACTGCAAACTATCTGTTCAATACCATGTAAATGTATTGGAATAAATACTGCTTAAAGGCCTGCAGGTTGACCTATATTTGACCTTAAACACACGAGGAATAGCGGTACAAATATGACGGTCGAACGCACATCGTATTTGCCACATGCGAGGCTCTGCATGGTATGCATCTAATACATGAGCACCACTTATATCTATTATGACCCACGTACATCATATCAGAGGTTATAAATTGCTGAAATTGAAGTTATGTAT
>CM026398.1:47451031-47462386 GCA_014843695.1 Archivesica marissinica | reverse complement strand
AAGCCTGCATCAGCACCATTTTGGGCTATATCGCCGGCGGGCAGTTTACCTAACAACACCTTTCCTGGGCAGACTCCAGCGGTTAACCAGTAATTGGGTGCACCAACCTCCGTAAGAAACTGCCAACTTTTTCATATAATTGAGACACGACCTGAGCGGGGCTCGAACCCGTGACCATCAGTGATGATAGGTTACAGTGGTATACAAGTCAGCGACCTTAACCACTCGACCACGGAGGCGGACCCATAATATGTCTAGTGATTTACGGCGTTGATTATATCAAGTACAGTACTAGTTACATATGTCCATATAGTAGAGATGATAAATACTGGTAACAGGAACTAGGTTCTGGAAACTATTGTTGGGCAGATATGTTGGGTGAGGTGCCATTTTCTAATACATGTTATGCTATGACGCTCAACTTGCTGGAGGGGGAAGACATAACCGTACCACTTCCGTACCACTTACGATCTATGATATGTGGGTATATAATTGAAGTGTAAAATGTGGTCTCATTTTTACAGACGGATCTGTAGTCCAGTGGTAACACGTTGGACCGGTAATCCAGGGATCGCAGGAGGCGTCGCTCATATGAGCAACCGGTAGCGACGATAAATAAACGTAAAACACACGCACCGACCGAGTAGCTCGAATCATTCATCTGGGAAATTAGCACGGTAAATTCGGGATTTCAAATCAGGCATGCGCAGATTTGGTCATCAAACTAGTTTATTATGCTACTAACCCCGTCTTTTTTCCACTTCTACAGCTAGCTCATCATTCTTTTGTTTGCTATCGATATTCACCAAATTACTATTCATATATTTACACCGCTCCTGCAATAAATGTTGGGGGGGGGGTAAAGTCGCTTAAAACACTGTCGTGACATATGTACGCTATTATATATCCGGAGCGTTGTCACATAAAAATGTTCTTCGAAGACACTAGAGTACGTCAGAATAATCGGTACCCGGTGGCCCCGCCACGTACCCTGATGACACTCTCCACCCTACGTCTCATGCTTCCAGTCGGATCCGTTCTCGGGTCAATAACATCCGCGCAGAGCCGCTTCCAACTGGTCCGTACTGGAGGGTTCCGTACCTACATTCTCCGCCCACACACGGATTCAGATCCGGGCTTACCGCTGGCCGGGGTAGAGTTATCACTGCATAGGCCCTCATGTACGGTACGTGCTATGTGAGGCCTGTCGACCGTGTACCGAGGTCGTGTAGCGAGTGGGTGGTTGTCGCGGGACAACGACTGGCTGTCACAGATGTACTGAGCTCCGGTTACCTGATGGTGACCAAATCCAGCTCGCAATCATGGGTCGCCACAACCGTACGACAGGAAGTCGCGATAGAGAAGCGTTCGCTTCAGGTCCGGAGTTCGAGCCCCGCTGGAGCCGTTACGTGCTTGCCCTTGGCATTTGAATTCCCTCTTCTCTCTCCATCAGGAACGAGGTCTCGAGAGTTGGAATAACTCGTTACGCGATCGAGCTAAAATAAATTTGTATAAAAACCGGATGAAGTTAAGCGAAGCGAAACGAACTGACGTTCTTTTACGATATCAATATACTGATCAGTACAGTAACAGAGTGAAAGTGGTGTATAAGAAAACGAAGCGTACGTTATTACTACATACCCTATTGCACCGAACAATGAGAGACACCAATGGGAACGAACCGCTCTATAAATAGCGATCGCGTACGTTTCTATAAATATCGACTACGAACCGATCCATAAATAGCGATTACGTACGCTTCTATAAATATCGACCGATTAGAACGGACTTAAATCTATAAAAGACGGCGTAACTTTAGTTAGCGTCATTAGAGTTTCTACGCTCGAATAACCAACATGACTAGATGCGAACTAAGCCTTGGCAACGGTCGTTACGTACGGGTGAACGAATGGAAAGGGGAGCTTAGAGTCGACTTATGAGAATGGCGAGACGACAAACCGACGAAAAAGGGCATTAGTTTAACCTTGATGCGATGGAAGAACTTGGTTGATCAGATAGAGTTTGTGGACAAGGTCTTAGAGAACAGAGAAGCGTTTGAAACGCATTTGGGCGGAAACGTAAACCTTACCGTGCAGGAGGGGAACGTGTGCGTGGATATCAGACAGTACTGGAAGCCCGAGACGGAGGTGGCGCCTACAAAAAAGGGGCTATGTTTAAGGCCCTTTGAATATAAACGATTGAAGGAACTGATACCCGAGATTGGAAAGGCGTTACCCGAATTGGACGCTGTGGTACCGTGCGCCCTAAGGAGCGATCACATGAACCAATTAGGAGCGGCGCAGTGTCCGGAATGTAACCCGAATGACTTTGTAAACTGGTAAATAACGATCTAAAATGGTATGAACTCGTAAAAATAGCAACCAATGGGCTACAAGTTCTAAAAATAATCACCAATCGCAAACGTTGAAGTTGTATATAATTGGGCCGTTTTTCGATAACACCGCACTTCCGAAGTCAGTGGCTAACCATCAACATGAACATTATCGATCAGAGCGATTCAACCAAAGTGTCTCAGTTTTCCGTGTCTGAGATGATGTTTTACGAAGATCGACTACAGAGTTTTGAACACTGGTCGAAACAGATCGAACCGAATAAAATGTCTTTGGCTAAAGCGGGCTTCTATTATACCGGAAGCGCGGATAAAGTTACCTGTTTCTCTTGCGGTGTGAAGGTGATGTCGTGGGAGCCCTCGGATCAGCCATGGGAAGAACACGAAAAATGGTCTCCGACTTGAAAATGACTGGCTACAAAAATGGAGATATCGGCTCGTTCGCTCCCGGATTTATCCCGGCCAGTAAGAACGTACCAGTTACATTTGGACACAATACTGGATTTAGTTTCGGTATACAGACTCCCTCACGAGGCCATGGAGCGTTTGCGTTAGATGGACAGCAAACTAACAAAACTTCATCATTCGGACCAAACAGCGTTACTGGAGCTAATTTGTTTGTTGGACGTTAGACATGTTTGGACTCGTGTGCGTGACAATGTCTTTAATTAATGACTTGGAATGGTGGCTTAGATATAGACAGTTGAGGAGAGAAGCCGTGGAGGGCGCGGATAGACTTATCGAAATATTAGAAATATATGTAGAACCATTGTATGCAACTGTGTTATAAAATAATGTACATATAATAAAAAGGTAAATTTACGCGCACCTTTGTTGTATTTGTATGAATATTTAAGAATATGAACTGGTCTAGTAATTAATAATCGGTATGGAATGTATACAAATTATAGATTGTGGACGTCCAAATTATACCGAGATTCTGATTACTTTAGAAGCTACCGTTCCCTTCTTAGGTCGCTAAAGATACACACATAATATTTACTTTGCGCGTTACATACGGTTTCATAGGAGATGCCGTTTGAAGCAATTGTGAACGGACGGACTCACGGACGCCCGATAACCCTGTTATACTAAAAGCTCCCCTCGAGCATAGCTCGGGTGAGCTAATAATACGGCTATATACGCATTACCCGCTAGAGGGTCTAAGCTATAATTCTATATTACGAAGATGTATATACACTGTCTGCGGTCGGCTTTTTATAGTAAACGTCATCGTTTATTACTAGGAAGAGGTGACATAGCTAAAGTCTGTACACAATTACCTCCCTTTACAATGTTCTCATAATATCGTTATTTTATATCATTTCAATGGTAACTGTTATCGTTTCAATATTTGCCATTGTTACCAAATTATGAATATGTATTGTTAGAAACTTTCGTGTCATTTCAATATGTGTCATTGTTGTTTTTCCGTTATAATTGATTGATGGTATGGTATTTCAATATTGTTTTTGAAAACTAGATACTATACGAAGACATTATATAGTGAATCATAATACGCACCAGTTGATAAGAACATATCTAAACCACCACCAACGCGCTACAACCCCATCACCATAACGCTGAAAAATACGCGATACAACATCCCCACCAGAACACTCAAACATATATACTTTATTATTCTACATAGAGGTATAACAAATAAAAAAAAATTCAAACATTTACGGATCTACACGAAATAATTACCAAAGTATAGCTCTCATTATTTCGATTAAGAAAATATAACTTTTATATATGTACTACGTATACTTTTCCAGATATTGATGTTTGAAGATTTTGCATTAAAGGGACAGTGTCATCAATAAATTGTTTTAAAGGGACACATCAATTTTTTTTTATCGGATTAACGACACAAAAATGCGATTGTAGCGTCGCATATCGAAACGACGGAGACAAAAACTGAAAAAACAATGACAACAACTGAAACGCATGTGTCAGAAACTGAAACGCTTGTGTCAGAAACTGAAACGCTCGTGTCAGAAACTGAAACGCTAGTGTCAAAAACTGAAACGGACTCTACGGAGAATTACGTGTTAACGGGTAAAAACTGAAACGCTAATGATAGAAACTGAAACGCTCGTGTCAGAAACTGAAACGCTAGTGTCAAAAACTGAAACGCTCGTGTCAGAAACTGAAACGCTTGTGTCAGAAACTGAAACGCTACTGTCAAACAATTGAAACGTTAGATACAAAAACTGAAACGCTACGATGTAATACATGTTCTGACGACCTAATGCTATGGTAAGGTTCATGTTTTGTGTTGGAAGATGCGGGATGTATGTAAATATGGTGAGATAGTGGATATATCTTGTAGGAATGTACGTAGATATGTTGATATAGTGTGTAGATCTTGTAGTAATGAACGTAGATATAGTGAGATAGTGTATATATCTATTAGTAATGTATGTAGATATGGTGAGCTAGTGGATTTATATTGGTGTAATATACGTAGATATGGTGAGATAGTGTGTATATCTCGTAGTAATGTACGTAGATATGGTGAGATAGTGACTATATTTTGTAGCAATGTTTGTATATATGGGGAGATAGTGTGTATATTTAGTAGCAATGTACGCAGATATGGTGCGATAGTGTGTATATATTGTAGTAATATACGTAGATATGGTGATATAGTGTGTATATCTTGTAGAAATGTATGTAGATATGGTGAGATAGTTTGTAGATATTGTAGTAATGTAAGTAGATATGGTGCGATAGTGTATATATCTTGTAGTAATGTACGTAGATATGGTGAGATAGTGTGTATATATGGTAGTAATGTACGTAGATATGGTGCGATAGTGCGTATATCTTGTAGTAATATACGTAGATATGGTGATATAGTGTGTATATCTTGTAGTAATGTACGTATATATGGTACGATAGTGTATATATCTTGTAGTAATGTACGTAGATATGTTGAGATAGTGAATAATTTCTTGTAGTAATGTACGTAGATATGGTGAGATAGTGCGTATATCTTGTAGTAATATACGTAGATATGGTGAGATACTGTGTATATCTTGTAGTAATGTACGTAGATTTGGTGAGATAGTGTGTATATTTAGTAGCAATGTACGTATATATGGTGAGATAGTGTGTATATATTGTAGAAATGTACGTAGATATGGTGAGATAGTGGATATATATTGTTGTAATATACGTAGATATGGTGGATATAGTGTATATATCTATTAGTAATGTACGTAGATATGGTGAGACAGTTCGTATATTTAGTAGCAATGTACGTAGATATGGTGAGATAGTGTGTATATCTTGTAGTAATGTACGTAGATATGGTGAGATAGTGTGTATATATTGTAGTAATGTATGTAGATATGGTGAGATAGTGCGTATATCTTGTAGTAATGTACGTAGATATGGTGAGATAGTGTGTATATCTTGTAGTAATGTACGTAAATATTGTGAGATAGTGGATATATCTTGCAGTAATGTACGTAGATTTGGTGAGATAGTGCGTATATTTAGTAGCAATGTACGTATATATGGGGAGATAGTGTGTATATCTTGTAGAAATGTACGTAGATATGGTGAGATAGTTTGTAGATATTGTAGTAATGTAAGTAGATATGGTGCGATAGTGTATATATCTTGTAGTAATGTACGTAGATATGGTGAGAAAAAAACAATAGTGTGTATATATTGTAGTAATGTACGTAGATATGGTGCGATAGTGCGTATATCTTGTAGTAATATACGTAGATATGGTGATATAGTGTGTATATCTTGTAGTAATGTACGTATATATGGTACGATAGTGTATATATCTTGTAGTAATGTACGTAGATATGTTGAGATAGTGAATAATTTCTTGTAGTAATGTACGTACATATGGTGCGATAGTGCGTATATCTTGTAGTAATATACGTAGATATGGTGAGATACTGTGTATATCTTGTAGTAATGTACGTAGATTTGGTGAGATAGTGTGTATATTTAGTAGCAATGTACGTATATATGGGGAGATAGTGTGTATATCTTGTAGTAATGTATGTAGATATGGTGAGACAGTGTGTAGTTAGTGTAGTAATGTATGTAGATATGGTGCGATAGTGTGTATATCTTGTAGTAATGTACGTAGATATGGTGAGATACTGTGTATATCTTGTAGTAATGTACGTAAATATGGTGAGATAGTGGTTATATCTTGTAGGAATGTACGTAGATATGGTGATATAGTGTGTAGATCCTGTAGTAATGAATGTATATATGGTGAACTAGTGTGTAGATCTTGTAGTAATGAATGTAGATATAGTGAGATAGTGTATATATCTATTAGTAATGTATGTAGATATGGTGAGATAGTGGATTTATATTGGTGTAATATATGTAGATATGGTGAGATAGTGTATATATCTTGTAGTAATGTACGTATATATGGTGAGATAGTGCGTATATCTTGTAGTAATGCACGTAGATATGGTGAGACAGTGTGTAGTTATTGTAGTAATGTATGTAGATATGGTGCGATAGTGTGTATATCTTGTAGTAATGTATGTAGATATGGTGAGATAGTGGATTTATATTGTTGTAATATATGTAGGTATGGTGAGATAGTGTGTATATCTTATAGTAATGTATGCAGATATGGTGCGATAGTGTGTATATCTTGTAGTAATATATGTAGATATGGTGATATAGTGTGTATATCACGTAGTAATGGGTGTAGATATGGTGAGATAGTGTATATATATATTTTAGTAATGTATGTAGATATGGTGAGATAGTGGATATATATTGTAGTACTATATATAGATATGATGATATAGTGTGTATATCTTGTAGTAATGTACATAGATATGGTGATATGGTGTGTATATCTTGTAGTAATGTATGTAGATATGGTGAGATAGTGTGTATATTTTGTAGCAATGTTTGTATATATGGTGAGATAGTGTGTATATCTTATAGTAATGAAGGTAGATATGGTGAGATAGTGTGTATATCTTGTAGTAATGTACGTAGATATGGTGAGATAGTTTGTAGATATTGTAGTAATGTAAGTAGATATGGTGCGATAGTGTATATATCGTGTAGTAATGTACGTAGATATGGTGAGATAGTTTGTAGATATTGTAGTAATGTAAGTAGATATGGTGCGATAGTGAATAATTTATTGTAGTAATGTATGTAGATATGGTGATATAGTGTGTAGATCTTGTAGCAATGCATGTATATATGGTGAGATAGTGAATCATTTCTTGTAGAAATGTATGTAGATATGGTGAGATACTGTGTATATCTTGTAGTAATGTATGTAGATATGTTGATATAGTTTGTAGATCTTGTAGTAATGAATGTATATATGGTGAGATAGTGAATAAGTTATTGTAGTAATGTATGTAGATATGGTGAGATACTGTGTATATCTTGTAGCAATGTATGTAAATATTGTGAGATAGTGGATATATCTTGTAGTAATGTACGTAGATTTGGTGAGATAGTGTGTATATTTAGTAGCAATGTACGTATATATGGTGAGATAGTGTGTATATCTTGTAGAAATGTATGTAGATATGGTGAGATAGTGGATATATATTGTTGTAATATATGTATATATGGTGATATAGTGTGTATATATTGTAGTAATGTATGTATATATGGTGAGACAGTGTGTATATCTTGTAGTAATGGACGTAGATAAGGTGAGATAGTGTATACATATTTTAGTAATGTATGTAGATATGGTGAGATAGTGGATATATATTGTAGTACTATATATAGATATGGTGAGATAGTGTGTATATCTTGTAGTAATGTATGTAGATATGGTGATATGGTGTGTATATCTTGTAGTAATGAATGTATATATGGTGAGATAGTGAATAAGTTCTTGTAGTAATGTATGTAGATATGGTGAGATACTGTGTATATCTTGTAGCAATGTATGTAAATATTGTGAGATAGTGGATATATCTTGTAGTAATGTACGTATATTTGGTGAGATAGTGTGTATATTTAGTAGCAATGTACGTATATATGGTGAGATAGTGTGTATATCTTGTAGAAATGTATGTAGATATGGTGAGATAGTGGATATATATTGTTGTAATATATGTAGATATGGTGATATAGTGTGTATATATTGTAGTAATGTATGTATATATGGTGAGACAGTGTGTATATCTTGTAGTAATGGACGTAGATAAGGTGAGATAGTGTATACATATTATAGTAATGTATGTAGATATGGTGAGATAGTGGATATATATTGTAGTACTATATATAGATATGGTGAGATAGTGTGTATATCTTGTAGTAATGTATGTAGATATGGTGATATGGTGTGTATATCTTGTAGTGATGTACGTAGATATGGTGAGATAGTGGATTTATATTGGTGTAATATACGTAGATATGGTGAGACAGTGTGTAGTTATTGTAGTAATGTATGTAGATATGGTGAGACAGTGTGTATATCTTGTAGTAATGTATGTATATATATATAATATATATATTAATATATATATATATAGATAATATATATATATATATATATATATATATATATATAGTGTGTATATCTTGTAGTAATGTATGTAGATATGGTGAGACAGTGTGTAGTTATTGTAGTAATGTATGTAGATATGGTGCGATAGTGGGTATATCTTGTAGTAATGAATGTAGATATGGTGAGATAGTGAATAATTTCTTGTAGTAATGTATGTAGATATGGTGAGATACTGTGTATATCTTGTAGTAATGTACGTAAATATGGTGAGATAGTGGATATATCTTGTAGTAATGTATGTAGATATGGTGATATAGTGTGTAGATCTTGTAGTAATGAATGTATATATGGTGAAATAGTGTGTAGATCTCGTAGTAATTAATGTAGATATAGTGAGATAGTGTATATATCTATTAGTAATGTATGTAGATATGGTGAGATAGTGGATTTATATTGTTGTAATATATGTAGATATGGTGAGATAGTGTGTATATCTTGTAGTAATGTATGTATATATGGTGAGACGGTGTGTATATCTTGTAGCAATGTATGTAGATATTGTGAGATAGTGTGAGTATATCTTGTAGTAATGTATGTAGATATGGGGAACATACATAAATTTGAGACCTTCGTAAATTTATATATAGGATTTAGAAAGCAGACTATTAAAAGCAGTGCAATATTATAATATAGTACTGTGGATGAGGATATGCATACATCGTGTGCTGGAATACAATATCTAATGTTGGTGTTCTTTACGTTTATTTATCGTCGCCAGCGTGTTGACCACTGTACTACATAACGCGTAAATGACGTGAGGTTTTCGGTGGTTGCCAATTCACCCAGAAATAGTCCCAATGGCGCATTATCAAAAATTATGTTTCTTTTTTACAAGTATGTATGTAAATTACGCTAGGATTGTCTCATGACTGGCTCTAACCCCCGGTCAGCGCTTATAATGAAGATTAAATACAGATATGCCTGGTTAATATGATGGCGATGTTGATAACTTAGATGTACTGGCGATTGCATTCAGATTGAGGATGTTTGAGGTGACACACGGGGCATTCTGCAAACAGCGGCAACTTTACAACCACGCACGCTCACACATACGCACGTGCTCACGTACATAGACATAGAAATGAGTTATTTATAGTAACGTAGTTAATTGTTATTTATAGCAATACGCTCTCCTTGGATAAATAAAATAGCAATACCGGTTCTAACTAGTTTTCTATTTATAGTAACGTATGTCATTGTTTTTTATAGCAATATGTTCTGATTGGATGAATATAAATAGCCTGTTCCAACTAGTTTTCTATTTATAGTAACGTAGGTCATTTATAGGATAGGTTTATACGTGTCTGGGCATGATTTGGTGACGTCAACGACTGACTGATGCAATATTCCGGAAACTATAAACACGCTCAGTCCTTTGCGACTTAAGTATCGGATGCCAAAGTGTAAGGATATTTAGGTACCTATACGTATTATATAATATCAACATCTTACGATCGAAATGACGATAATAAATATAATCATTTTATAGGTATAATGAGAATGTGTATAGGGAGGTAATTGTGTACGGACATTAGCTACGTAATTAGAATTAAAGGTAGATACGGACAACAATGGATCAACACACCCGAGTCGAATGGACCATTAATAAGCGAGATAGTGTTTTCCCGCCATTTTTATCCTCCATTTTGAAAATCGTAGGCGCTGAACGTATACTCGTTTAGTACGATTATCGAAACCCCCGGATAGATAGGACCTATAATAAAGCTTATATAACGAATTTATATCGGTACTTACGATTTTTAGGATCACTACTTCCGGTATGAGGTCGGACCATTAATTGAGTCGCGGATTCGTCATTGTCTCTTCGAGATCTTTCCGACGATACCAAACACGGCCAGTTTTCTCGAAAGTTCATTTTTCTTCAAACTTATTTACGATTAAAGGGAGATAATCAGTATTATAGATATATCGAATAATGATAGATCAAAATGAAGGGTAGCGTCGGACTCGTGACGACGATACGCGTATATTAGAACTAACGTATAGTAACGTTAAGGATATATAAAATCTTTAAACCTCTATATCTCGAAAACTACTCGTCGTATAAATAAAGGAAAGATATCGTCGGATCGGTCTCGCTGAGCTACGTCGAATTATACAGATTTCTACGCTCTAACGCCGAGTAGAAAAATTGATGACTTCAGATTCGTAGGCCAAGTCTTTTAGCTCCATTATAAACAGCATAGATCGTGCTCATACGCGGCGCAACCCCTATATCTAATAAGCGAATTATGGATATCCGTATAAATACTAAAGAAATAGCGAAACATCGCCCCATAATTGTTGCTGTTTTTAGATTGATTTGAGTACCGCTGTAGGCCTACATACAGCATTAATGCGACATATGCACGCTAAATGACCATGACATCAAAGCCGTTGTTTTGGAGGACAGTGCACAAGGCAGAAGATGCTCCACCGACAGACAGACCGC
>CM026398.1:47446031-47448531 GCA_014843695.1 Archivesica marissinica | reverse complement strand
GTGTCATTTTGTGTACATACTGCGTTCGTGATGATTACACATTTCTCTCGCATTCCTATATAAATTGTTAAGATTATTTAGGGCCAACTGACAAACATACGCAAGGCCTGACAGGCATACCTCATACCGCTTGGATTCAGTTAATTATGTTAAAGGGCATGGAACACCACGTATTAACGATTTATATTAATCGTTGTATCACTCTATACGATAAAATACGTGTACTTTATTCGTGTTTCATATACGCTATGGCTATGAGTTGTCTAGTGACATGCCCCTCTAAAACGTACATTACGGATTATTAATAATTTATAGCGTTTTTATGGAATTATACGTAACGAGGTAAGATATATATTATTCATTTTCGCTAAAGTACATAGGTTAAGTTTGTATATAGCGTATAATTAGGATTTCTTACGCGATAAAAACGTACGCCGAGTTTGAATAATATAATGAACTTACCCGTTGACAGCATGGTTGAAGTTCGTGAAGCTTATGAAACGATTGAGGACTAAGTCCGTTCTAATCGGTCTATATTTATAGAAGCGTTCGTAATCGTTATTTATGGATCGGTTCGTAGTCGATATTTATAGAATGGTACGCGATCGCTATTTATAAAGCTATTATCAATAGGCTCTATAGTGACGCGTATACCAAAAGAGCAAAGAGCTCGGTAGTTGCGCGATACGTCATCAATAGGCTCTATAGTGACGCGTATACCAAAAAAGCAAAGAGACGGGTTTACTACTTATAACATAAAGCACACAATGAGGCGCGATCTGTAGTCCAGTTGTTTAACATGTTGGACTGGTAATCCAGGGATCGTAGGTTCGATCCCCGATCTGACCCATATAAAATTAACAGTCTTTCAGATGGGAACCGAGGTCTCGTATGGTGCTTTTCGCCGTGCACGTTAAAGAACCACAGGAGACTCTGGAATGGGTATCTGTCTGTATCATTGCACTCTCCTCCAATACTCTAACATGACTAATCTCTTCAGGAGGCGTCGCTCATATGGGCAACCGATGTCGACGATAAACAAAACGGAAAAACACACACACTGAGTCGCGATCAGTATATCAATACAGTACCACTCGAGAGACAGTACCGTCTGGTTTGCTCAGTGTTAGAAAAGGTATGTTGCAATAATGCAGTCATATACAACGTTCGTTTGCATTGACCGCCATCTTGGAATCGAACAAATACCGCTACCCAGTTGATTCGCCGGCGCTCGCGAATATAGTCTCCGTGGCCTAGTGTTTAAGGTGTCCGTCTACGGAGCGGGTGGTCGATGGTTCGAACCTCGTCAGTAGTTCGTTCGATATGGACGTTTGGTGAAACGCCAGCTAGTTAAATAATGGCTACCCATTGCCTATATACCAGCTTGGCGCCTGACATACAAGCCAAGGATTCTGGAAGTACTGATGCTGATAAAAAAGAGGTGTCTCTTAGGGGGTGACACTATAATAAACACACAATATATAGTGTGTGAGAGCTGTTGGAGATACATGTTTAATTTAAAAATAAATGAATGAGCAATACAGACAACTGCTAACAAACATAGCAATGAAAACATTAAGAGTTTGGTTTAAGCATACCATGTACATGATTATTTACAACAATTGTATTAAGGAATTGGACAGAAAGCTATACAGCTTACGGCTTTCCTCTCCTTACGAGTATGGTGTGGCGTCCGTGGTCCAGTGGTAGAGCGTCGGATTTGGTATCGACGGGTACCGGGTTCTATACTCGGTCAGCCCAGGTATGTAGTGTCATTGAGCAAGGCACCTCACACACATTGCTTAGTACTGGTTAAATACTTAGGTCGGCTAAGCTTGCCCAGGAAAACGTGTCTAGATCCCCGCAATGGGGTTTGAAAATATTTGGAACATACATTCATAGTATACCAATACATGTATTCTGGTGCAATATATTGCATAAGGACTTCTTTCACAAGTCGAATTCAAAATAGGGTTACCGGTTTTAGTGTGACTAATAATGATATATTCAATAGACAAGCTGATACTCCATATATTTGTGTGAAAATCGATTATGAACGGTTTCCTATCGGATCCAAACAAAATACAAATGTTTTAATGATAATCAAATCATTATGAAACAGCTATAGCTGGACGCCAAACTGCACATGTCGTAACACCAAAACACAATAAAATAATAACATATACCATGATTTCAATTTTCAGTATTGGTCCGACCCGAAAGTCAAACTGTACATGTATTGTATCTAATACGTGGCTCTTGTCTAAATATAGTTTTCAAACCCGTTGACAGTTTGACACTAAACGGAACCAAACGCATTCCTACAGGTTACGCATGTGCAGTTGGATATCCGGACTATATTGACCTCAAAGATGAACCCTTCATTTGATTCAACAATATTTGATTTAGATCTGTAAAAACTATTCAGACAAATAGTTCACCTTCATCTAATACATGTATATGTGAAAGTGTGCTGAGGTGGCATTAACAAACAACCAGT
>CM026398.1:47416296-47445031 GCA_014843695.1 Archivesica marissinica | reverse complement strand
TATAATGTCTTTGTCCTGTTACATTTTACAAAAAATAAATAAAGTTTAAAGTATGTACCGGTAGGTAAATAGCTATAATGCTAGTGTTATTTGTTTGTAAAAACTCCGACAATAAATTAAAGTTTGAATTGAATTTTGTCAGGTTATATCCGGTGCAAGATCTCCAATTCTAATAATGTACTACAGTGGAACCCTCTCAAACCCAGTAGTCTGTAAGTCGGTAAGCCGTACAAACTGGACGATTTTCTTGGTTGTGATATTTACCCCCTCATGTGGAGGATTTTCTTGGTCGTGATATTTACCCCCTCATGTGGACGATTTTCTTGGTCGTGATATTTACCCCCTCATGTGGACGATTTTCTTGGTCGTGATATTTACCCCCTCATGTGGACGATTTTCTTGGTCGTGATATTTACCCCCTCATGTGGACGATTTTCTTGGTCGTGATATTTACCCCTCATGTGGACGATTTTCTTGGTCGTGATATTTACCCCCTCATGTGGACGATTATCTTGGTCGTGATATTTACCCCCTCATGTGGAGGATTTTCTTGGTCGTGATATTTACCCCCTCATGTGGACGATTTTCTTGGTCGTGATATTTACCCCCTCATGTGGACGATTTTCTTGGTCGTGATATTTACCCCCTCATGTGGACGATTTTCTTGGTCGTGATATTTACCCCCTCATGTGGACGATTTTCTTGGTCGTGATATTTACCCCCTCCCCATGTTTAGGTGGTTAGTGATATTGGATGTGACTTACAATGCGTGTGTTGGGGGGGGGGGATAACTAAAAACTTTGTGGATATATATTTTTCACGACAACGACGCTTCTGTACTTCCAGGTCCCATCAACTATGTACAGGCACAACTTGAAAGAAACTAATAAGAAGCGTTATGACGAGTACCTGGCATTACAAAAAGATAGAAGCAAGGACTACAGGCAAAGAGTAAAGGCGGACCCTGAAAAATTGAAAGAACAAAAGGAAAAGGCCAGATTACGACAGAGTAAATTCAGGGTAAACCTCAAGAAAAAGGCGGCCAATGCTGAACTTCAGGAATGTCCAACCACAGCAGAAAAACCGAAAGAAAATCTAAAGGCAAGGACAAGGGCTGAATCATCTCACAAGCGCAAACAATGGTCCGAGTCGAAAAGGAAATATAGAGCAACTTTGTCATCACAGAAGAAAGTCTGGATCCGACGCAAGGACAAAGAAAGGAAAGCTAGAAAGAGTCAGTTGAAAGCTTCACCAGACAAAGGTCAAACAGGATATCAGTCAAGGAAAACACTATACAACGTCACATCCAAAACAAGAAAATCTCTCCCCACCACACCACAAAAATTCGCGACCGTTATCAAATGTCTCATCAAGAATACAACACCAAGAAAACGAAAAGCAGCCGTCGACATCATGGACGTTGTGAAGAAACAGAAGATTGATGAGGACACGGAACACACAACGGAAGACACCACACATCAGACACCACATACATGTAACCGAGAACCAGAAATAACAAGGAAAAACTTGGTCACGCGCATCAAACAAAAGTACAAACAGGCCACACCAAAGACTACCATTCTAGCAAAACAATTCTACATGAGGGGAGACATTTCAACGCCACTACCCCAGAAGAGATACGCCAGCAAACATGGACCTGGCTATGTTATGCAAACAACCTTGATAGCGGCATACAGACTGTTAAAAAAAGAGCACACAGAAATGAAGATGGGATTTACGAAGTTCACCACTCTCAGGCCAAAGAATGTTAGACTCCTGACACACCGCCATTGGATATATTGTGTATGCACAGTATGCCAAAATATCACTTACAAATTACGAGCTCTTAGCAGATTCATGGCAGGAAAGGCCCCCAAAGACTTTGACGAACTACTGAATGTTGTTATGTGCCGCAAGAGTGATGCACAACGTTTTCACGATGCACAATGCATATTTCAGTTGTGCAAGAAATGTAAAGATTCCAGGTTAACTGACCACCTCGGAACAAAAGAAGAAAACACAATGGTGACCTGGAATCACTGGGAGAGAGTGGTTGAGGATGGGAAGGCAAGGAGAGTCATGAAGAGCAAGCGAGAAAGGGTATCGAACATGATCGAGGAGCTTCAGTCTGATGTTGATGCACCTGTGCAGGGCACCAGCTTTGGCGAACACTTGTTTGTTGGGCAGTGGCAACAGAGGCAGTTTGCAGAAGTGAAGAAAAACCTGCCCACAGACTGTGTCTTGCTTACACTGGACTTCGGCAAAAATCGAACCGTCCGATACCAAGACGAGGCCAAGTCTGTGTTCTTCACTGCTCGACAAATAACAATCCACCCTGTTGTAGTCTTCTATCACTCGCGCGATGTTCCTGATCTGATTGTGAGGAACTCCCTGATATTCCTCAGCGACGACAACAACCACGACTATCACGCTGTAGACCATTTCTTCACGAAATCTGTAGAGTACCTGGAGGGAGAAGGGATAGCATTTTCAAAACTGGTCATCTTCTCCGATGGTTGTGCGTCACAATACAAGGGCAAGGGATCGTTTGCGGATCTTAGCCTGAAAGCTATTCCGATCGAGAGAAATTTCTTCGGATCCGATCACGGAAAATCAGAGTGTGATGGAGAGGTGGGGTGTGTGAATAAAGCTGTTGACATGGCCATACTGGGAAGGAAAACGGTTGTGTCCGATGCAGATGACATGCACACATGGTGCTCTACAAATCTCTGTTTGGATGAAGTTGGCTCTAAGCGACGATTCTTCCTTGTGAAGCCAGGTGATATAAACAGAGATAGAGAGGTCACAAACGTCGCCACACTTCAAGGTTGCCGAAAACTGCACCAGGTGGTCAACGTCCCTTGTTCACCATACAAGTTGTTAGTGAAGAAGCTGTCCTGTTACTGTATACTGTGCATCAATGGCCAGACAGAAGACTGCCCCAACATATCATACACTGGAGCTTTTGAACCACGGATGTTGAAGCCAACCAAGTCTCTGACACCAAAGGACTCCAAGACCACACCGGCCACCAGATCCAAGACCTCACCGGCCTCCAGATCCAAGGCCACACCTACATCCACATTTGAGACCACACCGGCTTCCACATCTAAGACCACACCGGTATCCAGATCCAAGACCACTCCGGCATCCAGATCCAAGACCACACCGGCATCCACATTTGAGACCACACTTGCTTCCACATCTAAGACCACACCGGCCACCAGATCCAAGACCACACCGGCCTCCAGATCCAAGACCACACCAGCATCCACATCTAAGACCGCACCGGCCACCAGATCCAAGACCACACCAGCATCCACATCTAAGACCACACCGGCCACCAGATCCAAGACCACACCGGCCACCAGATCCAAGACCACACCAGCATCCACATTTGAGACCACACCGGTATCCAGATCCAAGACCACATCGGCCTCCAGATCCAAGACCACACCGGCCTCCAGATCCAAGACCACACCGGCATCCAAATCCACGACAACTCTACATTCACCATCACAGCAGCTTTGGGAAAAATTGTCTTCTTGTCAGATATATGATGACTTGCAGCAAATTATAGTACAAACTGAACTAGAGGCTCTGCCACAGCTGCTTGAAGTAACATTTCTCACCCACAAGAGAACCATCGATGGAAGTGCTCTAGATTTGATACTGGAAGATCAGCAAGCATGTGGGTTATATCCGTGCAATGTGTATGGTGATGGCAATTGCCTGCCACGATGTGCTAGTCTGCTGGTGTATGGACATGAAAACAATCACCTGGAGATGAGAGCTCGGATTATCGATGAGCTTGTCAGGCATGAAGACAATTACTTGGATGACGATTTCCTGACAAATGGATGCAATTCGTCTGCACATAGCAATGTAGCCGTACAGTTTGCCATGTTCTCTGAAAAGTATGATACACAGCAGTTGTCTGATGTGGCTGTGCAGAGAATTTTCCGAGCGGAGGTTCTTAATCTGTGTCGGAGTGGTCGGTATATGGGCGCATGGCAGATGGCGGCCTTGGCCAATGTTCTTAAAACAGAGGTGGTCTCCGTGTACCCACTGTATGGTGGAAAAACAATGAGGAATGACCTGCACAGAAGATTCCCACCTTTTCATGTGAGTGAACTTGGCAAGGCCAAGGAGGTTTACATTATGTGGAGCAACGTCAATGGAGCCAACATTCCAGAGAGCGATTGGCGACCAAACCACTTTGTGCCTCTTCTGAAGACTGGTCCAGAAGAAAATCATCCTAGTCCTGATCAATCCTACACCAATGAAGTTGAAGCGCTGTCCCCATTGTTCGCATTTGAAGATGACGCTGATGAACAGGACTCCTTCAGTGTCAACACCAGCATGGTGAATATCATAATTCAAGAGCTTGGCGATGATCAGATGCGCGATGTAGACGACCAGGCCACCATTGCTGACCAGATCACCACTGATAATAAGATGGCCGAGGTAGACGACCAGATCACCACTGATGATCAGATGCCTGAGGTAGACGACCGGATCTCCACTGATGATAAGATGCCCGAGGTAGACGACCAGATCACCACTGATGATCAGATGCCCGAGGTAGACGACCGGTTCACCACTGATGATAAGATGCCCGGGGTAGACGACCGGATCACCACTGATGATCAGATGCCCGAGGTAGACGACCGGTTCACCACTGATGATAAGATGCCCGAGGTTGACGACCGGATCACCACTGATGATCAGATGCCCGAGGTAGACGACCGGTTCACCACTGATGATAAGATGCCCGAGGTTGACGACCGGATCACCACTGATGATAAGATGCCCGAGGTAGACGACCGGATCGCCACTGATGATCAGATGCCCGGGGTAGACGACCGGATCACCACTGATGATCAGATGCCCGAGGTAGACGACCGGTTCACCACTGATGATAAGATGCCCGAGGTTGACGACCGAATCACCACTGATGATCAGATGCCCGAGGTAGACGACCGGTTCACCACTGATGATAAGATGCCCGAGGTTGACGACCGGATCACCACTGATGATAAGATGCCCGAGGTAGACGACCGGATCACCACTGACGATCAGATGCCCGAGGTAGACGACCGGATCACCACCGATGATAAGATGCCCGAGGTTGACTACCGGATCGCCACTGATGATAAGATGCCCGAGGTTGACGACCGGATCACCACTGATGATCAGATGCCCGAGGTAGACGACCGGATCACCACCGATGATAAGATGCCCGAGGTTGACGACCGGATCACCACC
The DNA here is from genome assembly GCA_014843695.1 of Archivesica marissinica. NCBI lineage: Eukaryota > Metazoa > Mollusca > Bivalvia > Venerida > Vesicomyidae > Archivesica > Archivesica marissinica. Next base: position 47,439,763 of record CM026398.1, on the reverse strand, counting down.
GATGATAAGATGCCCGAGGTTGACGACCGGATCACCACTGATGATAAGATGCCCGAGGTAGACGACCGGATCACCACTGATGATCAGATGCCCGAGGTAGACGACCGGTTCACCACTGATGATAAGATGCCCGAGGTAGACGACCGGATCGCCACTGATGATCAGATGCCCGGGGTAGACGACCGGATCACCACTGATGATCAGATGCCCGGGGTAGACGACCGGATCACCACTGATGATCAGATGCCCGAGGTATACGACCGGTTCACCACTGATGATAAGATGCCCGAGGTAGACGACCGGATCGCCACTGATGATCAGATACCCGGGGTAGACGACCGGATCACCACTGATGATCAGATGCCCGGGGTAGACGACCGGATCGCCACTGATGATCAGATGCCCGGATCACCACTCCCGACATCGTCACCCGGTGCTATGAAGTAAGTACAAGAGAATCCCAGATGTTCATAAACACTTTATTCAATCCCATACATCATCAAATGTTACAAATAATAATACATCATGTGAAAAATAGGTTATGTCAATTGCAATATGTTAAGTATAAATTTGCTATATGCAAAACAAACAATACAATACAGAAAACACAAAATTCATGTCTTGAAATAAATGTTCCTACAAATTATCAATTGCCCTCATACGTTTTGTAATAATAAGCTCTTCGTGCAGGCGAGCTAAAAACAAACACACAAACCCTCTTTTCTTTTTTAAATTAAGACTAAATAAGCACAATTCTGCATCTTCCTATTAATGTCTTTTGTACGCATGTAGCTCACGTGAGCTATTGTTACCGCAATGTGTCTGTCGTCCGTCGAGAAATGGTATCGAACATGATCGAGGAGCTTCAGTCTGATGATTTATGCATTGTTTATTTATTGCACCAACCCAGTGTCCAGACCGAGCTGCACCAACCCAGTGTCCAGACCGAGCTGCACCAACCCAGCGTCCAGACTGAGCTGCACCAATCCACTGTCGAGGCGGACCAGCAGCCACCCAGTGACCAGACCAAACTTCCATCCAGGTACATGTAATTACTTACACTTTGGGGACCATGATCTTACACGTAAAGTTCTGACATGCTACAGTGACAAAGTAGTATTCATTGTGCACCTATTCATATGATATTGAAACTCTTTATTTAAGTCCCGAGACAGAGCTGCAGCAACCCAATGTCGAGAGCGAGCTGCACCAATCCAGTTTTGAGACCGAGCAGCAGCCATCCAGTGGCGAGACCGAACGTCCTTCCAGGTACATATATTTTACTTGTAAACATGTTAGGACAATGATCTTACACATAAAGTTCTGACACGCAACAGTAACAAAGTAGAATTGATTGTGCAGCTATTCATATGATATTAAATCTCTTTATTTATTATGAATAATACGTTTCCTATTCAGTACATGTAGTTGTTGCAAGAATTAGTACACAATTCCAATAAACACTAACAAATCACGTTGAGTTTGATGATTCGCATGGTCTAATAAAACATTGATTCTACTGTTGGGTACTCAATATTTATTTTATACTACTTATGCATTACTTGTGAATAGGTTTCCTGCAGGAACCAACATTTTAGTTAGTGTTGGTTCAAAAACATTGAATGCTGTGGTAAGTAAAATGTTCAAAATTGTGTTAAAAGTTATTATTCCCCCAGAGGTATATGGGCATTTTGACTTTACTTTGTTGGTTTTATGTATTTGAATATTGAAAACGTTAAAATGAGCATTTTTAATCATTTTAATCACTTTGAAATAGACGTCGGTTGGAATTATAAGGAATACACGACTTTTGTTGAGAATTTATCGGGGATATAAACATTGAAAAAGCGTGTAATACAAGTTGAAGGCCTTCTGGCCTTCAACTAGTATTTTCCCGCCTTTTCAATGTTCATACCCGATAAATTCTCAACAAAAGTCGTTTATTCCTATAATATATCGTTCTTATTCAGCTGTTCATGTATATAATTTCAGGTTGTCCCAAAGACTGATGAAGTCGAGGAATATGGATTATGGATTCAGTTTTATCGTCCATATAAGAAACGTCTATGGACCTTGGAAGAAAAACAATTTTTTGTTTGCTGGGAAGATATTGTTAAGGAGATTAATCAGCCGTCACTGGTCATGATTGGATCTAGAATCTATTATACATTTTAATAGAATAAGACTGGAACTGTGCTATCTGTGTTGATGTCAGATAAACCATTTTGATGTGTTTGTAATTCAGAAAAGAGTGGGCTACATGATTGTTGTGCACAATTCAAACACACTTTGCCTTTTGTACTGGCCTCACACTTGTGTTTCTCAACTGTCCGTATGTCTGTCTGTAAATTTGAGATTGGAAAGCAATGAAACACTCCGAAATGTTCAAGGAAAAACTCTAAGACACACCTGACCGTCCTTTGTAGAATATTGATTGGTCAACATGAAATGAGATGAATTCTCTAAAAGCCCTTTATTTATACAGGGTTGATACAATGATATGTATACTTGTTCTTCAGTTTACTTTATCTTGCTGTCTGTCAGGTGTGTTTCGTCCTGCTTTTGTTGGTGACCCGTACAGTGTTTCCAGGACTCGTCAGTTAGAGAAACACCATAAACTTGAGTCAACAAACATAAATGAACAAGAACAGTAACTAACAGTAACAGTAACAGTAAAGAATGCAGAACATTTTTTAAAAAGTTAATTATAGTAGGGTTAATAACTTCAGTAACAAGGAGTACTTAACAATAATTGTAAGCGAATTAGCTACACTCGCTTGATACGACCTATTAATATGCAAATTAGCCACGCCCACTTCCATTGTTATGCTAATAAGGCCCCATTGTTATGCAAAGTGAGGCGAAACCGGCCCATATATTACTCATACATTATGTTCTGTCCTAATGTAACACTAGCATACATTATTTTCTGTCCTAGTGTAACACTAGCATTGATATTCCGTCCAAGTGTAACAATAGCAAACAAAAAACATAAAAAGAAGATAATTAATACTTTTTAAAAGTTTATGATTATTCTTTGATTTTATTTCTTGAACTAACTCTGTTGGGCATCTTTCAGTTCATTTCAAACCATATGGAGTCTTTAATTTGTATATTAGAAGAACAAATATTTTGTTTATTGGCCATTTTTTCTGTCTCCATATTATTAACTTCTAATTTCTAATTTCTTTCTTAATTTTACGGTGACAAATTTGGTTATATTTACTTCATATATATACCTAGTAATTATTTAACTGTAATTCATGTCTTGAATTCTTCCAGAATATACCTAATTTTTGAAAATATATTTCATGGTGACGACTTTGGGATTTACATGGTGGTATATTTTAAAACAAATTTACTTCATGAAAAATGAAATTTATCCAAAAAAAATTGTTTTCAGACTTATGAATGTTTTAGTCAACTGTATACTGAAGGAAAAGCAAGACAAGTCAATACAATTTTGGAAAATTTCACGGGACATACAATTGAATTTTCCGTCCATGTAACACTAGCAAAAATGAAATCTGCCATAAACGACCTCCCACAAAACATCAGTTCCAAAGTACGCATCTTTGCAGATGATACTGCTGTATATCTATCACTGACATCTGCAAATGAATCGGTCACACTCCAAAATGATCTTAAGAGATTAGAAGAGTGGGAGTTGGAGTGGGACATGGAATTTAACCCCTCCAAATGTCAAGTTATCCACGTCACCAGAAGGAAACATCCTATTCCCAGCAAATATAAACTCCATGGAGTCCTACTTGAGTCAGTCACCTCTAGTGTTACACACATGCTACATTCCCTAAATCTACGCAGACTAGATCAACGGCGTATTGACAATAGGTTATCCCTTATGTATAAATGTTACCGGGGTGTGTTTCGCCCTTCTGTTACGAAAATAACACCAACGATTGTTCGAGGGTTCTAATCTATGTTTAATGTTCCACATAATCACCAGTTATATTCCACAACCGACTCGTACGAAAATAACACCAACGATTGTTCGAGGGTTCTAATCTATGTTTAATGTTCCACATAATCACCAGTTATATTCCACAACCGACTCGCTGAGTCACTCTGAAAGTACACATTGAGTATGCGATACTTTAGATATACAATACTTATAAAAACAATCATATCTGCATTTACTGGATATATCTATGTACCATAGATATATCAACACTCGCATTATATACTATACATGTCATCAATTATGTACTGATAAACACAGTCAACTTTACTTTCATCATAAATGATTATACATGTGGATGTGTCTAGTGGCTAGTATCTATACTTACAATAAAATGTATACAAATGAAACATCACAATTACATATGCATGACGAACTTACCAGTCTAAGGGATTGAGTGTACCTCCACTTCACCATACATACTCCACATACACAGTGATAAGCTGGTGCTGGAAGTTAGTAACAATGCATATTAAACAGTGTGTAAAGTTTAGAGAATACATAGTGTGTAGTTTTATTAGAGTCAAAACTATGTGCATAACACTGCCAGATTTAAACCATATTCAAACAAAAGTTACTTAAATAAATAAATAAATCAGCAAGCAGCTAACTGAAACATACAACTTATTGTTTATCAACCTCAATAGATAAATAGGTACTAACCATCAAAGATATCCATTTATTTTATTCTATTAAAACTTGGTAAAAAACCATGACTGCTGCCCAAGACATCAAACAAGCAACTGAGTTCTGATTGATTGAACTGAGTCATGTGACACTTTTGGCGGGAACTTAAAAATAGAATTGTATCAATCAAGGGAAGTAACTCATATACAGACATGTCCAAAAGTACAGTCTGTTACACACTTCCCTACCTTAAAAAAATGACGTCCCGTCATTCCCTCTATAGTCTGTCGATGTCATATACATACTCTACTCTATATACAACATACCTATTGCTATACTATATATCTACTTATACAGTACTTACCGAACCACCATACTTCCTACAAACGTATTGCATCTATCATCATACAACAAACTAACCCTGCAATTTGTATCTATATTTACATACAAAACTTCTGCCTCTACTATGCTTATCTGCATTAAGCATACTAACTACCATATGAGTTATGATACTCATATTTCTAAGGTTTCCATACTGCCTATATCCTTAATATATCAAGTGATTAGCAGGTCGCAAAAGTAGTATATGCCATAGTCTAACCGTTAACAGAAACAGTTCACACAAATATTATTTGTCAAATTTAAAAACAAGTCGCCACAGTCTCCTTAACAGCAAAAATGCGACCACGCATTTTCATCCAACAAAAGCATAATAAAACTGTTTTAACATTATTTCCATGAAATGTGTTGTTAAACACTTGATAACATACCTAAAAAAATATATACATGTACAGACAAGTCGACAAATTCACTTAATAACAGCGCCTACTACTGCTCCAACTAGTCTGTGTGCTGTGTCACTATCTACATTATTTAATAGTCCTGACCTCATTAACTCGTCTAGAGCCTGTAATTTGTTGTCCACAGGTCTTGACGTCATCTGATTCATCACAAAATCTTTATATCGTTCCGGGGGTTTCCTTGTTCGGGTAGGTCTTCTCGGTTTCGGTACCGGTACACTTCTTTCAGTATCACCTCCCGTTGCTCCACGAGTAGTGTCATCCGTTATGTGTGTTGTCTTCTCTTCTTGTCTTTCTGTTCTCTCTTCTACATCATCAACCGTCTGTTCTACATTTTCAACTGGTTGGTCTAAATTCGTGTTTGAATCCTCTTCTACCTCATATGCTATGTCTATACGTCCGTCTGCATCAGTATTCTCGCCTTCTTGGTGAGAAATGGCTAGACCTCTGTCTATATCAGTGTCCTCAACCTCTTCCTGTTCTGTTTCTAGACTTCTGTCTGTGACAGTGTCCTCATCATCACTTTTGTCTTCTGTCTCCTCATCTTCTTGATGAACTACTATTTCTGGACTTCTATCTGCGTCAGCTTCATCTGCGTCAGTGTCCTCATCAACTGTTCTTCTGTATGTGTCAGGATCACGGGCGTCCCCATGTCGGTCTGTAATTCCTACAAATCTATATCCGTCTTCACTATCAGAGTCTTCATCTACCTCAGTGACGTCACTTTTATCATTTATCTCCTCCCTCTTGGATGCATCCCTATCTTCCATATCCTCTTCATCAATCTGTGTATCATCGATCTCATCCTCATCTTCCTGGTGGTCTACCAGAAACAAATGATTTCGATGCAGTATCTTCTCCTTGTTTGCTACCTTCGATCTTACTTTATAAACAGGAATGTCAGGTCTCGACTGTTCTACTACCTCATATATGTCATCTTCAAATTTATCTTCTATTTTGTGTTTGCCCCGAAAAGCTAATCTCCGCACAAGTACTCTATCTCCAACTGATATCTTTACTGCTTTGGCTTTCTTGTCGTAGTACCTCTTCTGTTTACTTTTTTCCTTCTCTATGTGTCTCTGTACTATTTGTTGTGTCTTTCCTATCCTCTCTTGTAAATCCTCTAGGTATTCCTGGGTACTGTTGTTTGCTATTCCTTCCTCCCTGGCCTTCTCAAACGTTATATCGATTGGTAATTTTGGCTTTCGCCCAAACATTAACTCGTATGGCGAAACTTTGTTGGATTCATGTGGAATACAATTGTAACAATATACTAATGAGTTGATGTATTTCTTCCAATCTTTCTTCTGGTCATTTTCCAGTGTTCCAAGCATGTCTAGTAATGTCCTGTTGAATCTTTCTGGGCCGGCATTTCCCTGAGGATGATATGGTGTTGTATGTGATTTCTTAATATTCATAGTGTTGCATAGTTCTTTAATAATTTCACTCTCAAAATTTGCTCCCTGATCTGAATGTAGCCTTGTTGGAATCCCATAATGAATGATAAAGTTGTTATAAAAGGCATCAGCTGTGGTTTTAGCAGTTTGATTTTTTGTCGGTACTGCAAGTGCATACTTGGTGTAGTGATCGGTAATGACAAGAATATTGCCAATATTTCCTTTGGACGGCTCTAATGTCAAATAGTCAAAACAGACCAGTTCCAGTGGGTAAGTGCTGTTTACATTTACGAGTGGTGCTCTGGTGTTAACAGATGTCTTTCTTCTGAGGCAGCGATCACATCTAGTAACCCACTGTTCAACATCTGTAGACATACCTGGCCAATAGTAACGTCCTCTCATCAGTTTCATTGTCCGGTCTCGCCCTGGGTGGCCAACATCATTATGGAGGCCAACATCATTATGGAGGCCTATCAGTACCTCTTTCTTGTAGCATTCAGGTAATACTAGTTGTTCAATCTCTGTGTCTTCTTCCTTAATTGTCCTGAATAAAATACCTCTCTTTATCTTTAGTTTCTTGAATTGGCTTCTCATTGTTAGGTCATCTTTCTGCCTACAATTGTGTGGTATCCTCTTGTCTATCACAGCTCTCCTCCACTTCTCTATCATTGGGTCTTGTCTCTGCATTTTTCTGATTTCTCTAAGTTCTCTCTGTGCCAACACTTGTCCTTGCTCTTCAGTTGCTTCGATAATATTGATGCTTGATACCGGTAAAATTTCAATGTAAGGTGGTGGTATGACACACGAGCATATTGCTTTAATAGTTTGGTTATCCATCTTGTATCTCTCTTCATGTCCTTCTGTCAGTTTTTCATAAGGGTATCTACTCATTCCGTCGGCATCAGCATTCTTCAATCCCGCTCTATATGAGATGTCAAAGTCATATAACCCAAGTGCTGAGGTCCATCGCTGACCTGTAGCATCTAACTTTGCATTGGAGAGAATATAAGTCAGCGGGTTATTATCAGTAATAACACTGAAATGATTCATTGTCAAGTAATCAGAGAATTTCTCTGTTACAGCCCATTTCAGTGCTAGAAACTCTAGCTTAAAGGCACTATAATTTCGTTCTGACTTTGTCAAAGCTCTACTGGCATAAGCTATAACTCGCTTCTGGCCATCTTGCTTCTGATACAACACTGCGCCCAGAGCTTTAGTTGAAGGGTCAGTGTGTAATTCAAATGGAAGCTTAAAATCAGGATAGGCTAGAATCGGAGGCGATGACAAAATTCTCTTCAACTCATCAAATACTGATTGTTCTTTATCAGTCCACCTCCATTCTACCTTGGGTTTCTTTGCTCCTTTCTTAGTTGACGTTGGTGGAAGGAGTTCTGATAATGGACGTGTAAGTTTACTGAAGTCTTGTACAAATTTCCTATAGTACCCAGCAAAAGCAAGAAATGATCGTAATTCGTCTGCATTTGAGGGTGTGGGCCAATTTCTAACCTTCTCTATTTTATCCGGGTCGGTTTCAATGCCATCACTACTCACTACGTGCCCGAGGAAGTTAACTTTCTGTTTGAAGAAATGACACTTTTCCGGTGCAAGTTTTAAATTGCAGGATTTTAATCTGGTCAATACTACGTCCAGTCTTTCCAGATGCTGTTCAAAAGATTCCGAAAATATGATTAAATCATCCAAATAAATTACGCAAATTTTGAAGTTCAAGTTTCCAAGGCATTCCTCCATTAAACGCTGATATGTTGCTGGTGAGTTACACAGACCAAACGGCATTCGGTTATATTCAAAAAATCCTATTGATCCAACGGTAAATCCAGTCCTTTCCTTGTGTATCTCCTCAACTTCAACCTGGTGGTAGCCGGATTTCATGTCTATGGTACTAAAGTAGTTAGCGCCATGCATGCAGTCAAAGATCTCCTCTATGCGCGGCAATGCATACGAGTCTTTTACTGTTCTTTCATTCAGCATGCGATAATCAACACATAGTCTCAACTTGCCAGTTTTCTTCCTTACAAGTACAACATTGGATGTCCAAGGTGACTTTGAAGGTCGCATAGTTCCACTAGCAAGGAGTTGTTCTATATGTTGACGCACCTCTTCCATCATCATCGGCGGTATCCGCCTGTGTCTCTGTTTAAACGGGGTGCTATTCAATAAGTCAATCCGGTGTTTGATTTTATTACAGAGGCCAATATCTGTGTCATTAAGTGAGAATATATCCTTATGTTGCCTTAATAATTCTTTCAATTTATGTGCCTGGTCTTCATCAAGTATATGGCTCTCATCCATATTCAGTTCATCTAAGACCTTGTCTCTAAGATCATTTTCCTCTAGTTTCTCAAAGACATCGTCAGTAACAGTGACCGGTTGTAGTTCACAAATGATGGATTTGGGGGCAATGTTTACAGTGTTGGTAGTCAGATTTGACAACGTCACTTTCACTGCCATCCGCTTTCCATAATTGTATTGTACAACAGCTGGGGTAATATCAATGTATGCTGGTATGTTACTAACTTCAGATTCATCTATAATGGCTGTAGTGTTGGGATATAGTAGCTCTTTATCAGTGTACCCTTCCACTTCTATTGATTCATTTGGTCGCAACTGTATTTTATGTGCTACGGCACTCCTTATGATTGCAAGTCTATTATTGTTTCGTTGTAGCTCTTTCTCTCTAATAAGCATAGCTCTGAAACTCAAGTACCAAGGCGTATGCAATCCAGCTTTGCTTATGAATTGGGCACCAAAATGCTCTTTACATTCTGTAAGAAGAACTTGAAGTATATTAGTTCCAAGAATGACAGGTGTTTTTGCAGAGTATTTAGTATCAGGTGTTACTAATAAGAGGCATTGTTGTGGTTCACATTTTGGTAGACCATGATTTATTTTAGCTGTACTTCTATATAACCTACATAGGGAAGATTCTGTCCATCAGCACATTCTATGTGTAAAATATCTCCAATGGGCCTAATTTCTGTGTCGGATAGATGCTCATTATAAAATGATTCAGCAACAATGCTGACACAACTACCTGTATCCAATAATGAGGTAACTGGGGAGTTATTTAATGAAATGTTCACCTCATTTACCTCACCAATCAATTTGGGATCTATGTCCATAGTGCTCTGGTCTGATCCCACAACTGGAGCACTTAGGCTTTTGGGCACTTATTGATTTTGTGTCCCTTTTCCTTGCAGTTATGGCAGGTAATCTAACTCAGTATCTCTGGACAGTCTCTCTGTATATGTCCTCTTCCATTACAATTGTAGCATAAAAGAGGGGACTGATTATGAGGACAATACCTCTGTATATGCCCCCTTTCATTGCATATGTAACAGGTAGGTTGGAAGGTTGTGCCTGCTATAGGTCTGGAATGTCTAAAATCTCCTCGTCCTCTACCTCTATTCATACTATGTCCTACACCTCTGCCCATACTATGTCCTACACCTCTGCCCATACTGTGTTCTACACCCCTGCCTCTGTATGCTCTATGTCCTCCATCCCAATATCTATGTTGTGGTCCTTCATGTATGCTATGATCTTTTTCGTTCTCCAGCGTTTCTATTCTGTCGTTCATTTTCAATAATAATTGTTTAATTTCGCTAAGTTCAGTTGATCCATTTTTCTCAGTATTTATTGCTGACTTACATGTTTTTCTATCAATTGGAGTTCCATTGTCTTTAATATCTGCCTCCATTTTCCGTAGCTCCCTTTTGAATTCTTCATATCCTCTAATTGTATCGTGCTGATACATGCTCATGTGTTTGAGTTCTCTATTTAAACCAGCATGGAGAATTTCTTTAAGTAAACTAGTGTCTGTCCTACTTAATGCCTTTAACTTAACAGCTTGGTCAAACAAATCCTCTATTCTTGACGCAAAATGTTCAACTGATTCTTCCGCCTTTTGCTGACAAGAGTAAAATTTCCTCATAACACTTTCTTTCGATTCTACTGTCCCATAATCACTTTCCAATTTTTCCATGACTTGATCTAACGTGGCTCCTGGCCCTAGTCTTCTAACTTTATCACTCGCTGTCCCTTTTAACGATCTCCGCATACCAAGTAAAATTTGTTCGGGTGAGAAAACTTTATCCATAAATAATGCTTCAACTTCATATTTAAAAGTCACCCATGTTACGTCTCCTTTTCCTTCTTCACCGTAAAAAGTTGACAACTTTGGAAAATGGTACGTGCCAGGTCTATGTTCGCTATATCCTATACCAGATGAGTGTCCACCTTCTTCTTTCATACTGCCAAATAGCTTAACTATTTTTAAAACATCTCCTGGCGACTCTAATTTTGGCTTAATACCCAAAAGTCGCAGGGTTTCAAGGAGCTTGCTCTCATCTGCTGAAATGTCTTCAGCTCCCACATCATGACCACCTTCTGCACCTAAAGGTTCTATCTCCTCGGCCATTGTATATACCGGTAGTTGTCTGAGAACAATTCTCTAAGACACCTATATCAACTAGAACACTGCTCGGAACTAGTGAAGATTGAAATAATTCAAAATGACTAATATTCAGATAAGTCACTATGGCAGACAATTATAACCTAATTTGTATTGCAATCAAAGTACACAAATGATTTTGACTTAGTCATAGACTTAAACCTAAAGGCAGAGTCAAAATGTCGAAGCTAATACAATTAAGTTATAATAAGAACTTGTTTCGCAATCGAGCTAAAACAATTTGTATAAACTAAAATGTCAAAGTTATTAAACAGTTAATTCACTTTAACAGCAATACTATTTCACAAGATCAATATTTCAATTTCAAGTGATAACACCTATATGCACTAGATTATCATGTGAAAATTGAAAATTGGTCTAAGTTCTAACGCTGTTCAAGTTTCACTTCAACTGTGGTACACGTCCACTTCAATCCAAGTTCACTTACACACAATATGCATGAAATGATCTATCAGACTCTCCACACAATTTAAAGTAACTTGCAATAAAACACACAAGTGTCAAAGTATAAAATGTTTTATAAAACAATTCCTAGATATCAAACGTAATATAGTTCAATATTGCACTCACTATGTGAATAACAAAGCTAATGCGGTATAGCACTAAAGTCTATTTAATTCCAATGATAGCTCACTACTGCACTCACTATGTAAATAGCAAAGTTAATGCGGTATAGCACTAAAGTCTATTTAATTCCAACGATAGCTCACTACTACACTCACTATGTAAATAGCTCACTACTACACTCACTATGTAAATAGCAAAGTTAATGCGGTATAACACTAAAGTCTATTTAACACAAACGATAGCTCAATACTGCACTCACTATGTAAATAGCAAAGTTAATGCAGTCTTGCACTAAGTTGATTTAATTCAATCACTGGACAATAACTGTCACACAAACAATTGTGACCTACTTTCAAACCAGTCTTCACTCGCCTTACTACAAACGCATTCCAGTTCAATATTGATAACACTCAATTGTAATGTATAATAATATATTATACTGCTTCTATTCAATAAGCTATCAATGAATAAGATGCCCCAAAATAGGATTTATACCTGTATACTGGACTAGTGTACACTATCTACATTCTATTCCTGGAACATGTCACTGTCAGATCAGCTGTTCATATAATCTATTTTTAACTTTAGTTGCTAGTAGCGTTGCTATGTAACTGCAGTACCTGTGTAGCAAAGCTTGTTCTATGTCAATCATGTGACGTCTGATGTCACACTCTGTCAATACCAAACCAATCAAAATAAAGAAACTGAAGTAATTTGCATAAAGCAGTTCCCTTACAATAGTCTCAAGAGATTAATTAATCTAGGCTAGTCACAAACCCAGACACTTTCTGAAATTACGAGTTAAGCCTACAGTAATAATTGAAATTTAAATGTATGTTTCAATTCACCTGTAAATTGTTTGTATTTGAAGCAAACGTTTCTGTGAAATTACTTATCAAGTTTCAAATTTATCAATGAATTAATCTATACGGTCATAAAGTATAACGTTGTTTGTTTACATTATGAGATGGATGAAAACTAGCAGTGTGTAAGACTGAAAAGGTAGAAATATTTATTAGTAAAAGAAACTTAGTATCAGACTGAATGAATTCAGTAGAAACATAAGAACCACTACCAACATGCAATGTGATTTTCTCTCACACTAACATTACAATCTTTTATATTCACCCTGAGATGTATACACTCTTTCCACTAACCCTGAGATGTATACACTCTTTCCACTAAGACTGGTGTACAGAAACTGCAGTTTTTTTACCAGGTTACACTATTCCTCAGGTATAAACTAAACTATAGTTTAACTATATTTCAGTAAATAGTTGGATGACCTCACTTAATTTCATCTAATAATGGGATAGAATTAACCGCTTAACTGCAATTTCTGAACCCATAAACAGTTAATTGTACTTACAAATCTGTTGACTTCAGCCACTAGAACACCAACAATAACCATGTGAATGTTCTGTATTTCAAACACTAAATATCACAAACCCAATTTTAGAATTACTGTCTTCACAAATTCTGCACCGTCACTGAATAATGTTAGTTCTCACACAACCTGTATTAACAATGAATGTTCTGTAACATGACCCGTCTTGTCTTCTGTAACTTGGCCCGTCTTGTCAAATCTCCTGGTACAGCTTACGTCAGTAATCGAACATCATCACGCTTGCACATCGCCTTTTGAAGACTTCTACTGCTGGTAGTACACGATACCCGAAATTCTTTAAACTGAGTGTAGATTTAAAGAAATCCAATGTTTCTCCACTATTATCAACCGGAAAGTGTAGTCCAAAATGCATTACTTCATGTACACATAACAATTTGTAGTCCACGAATATTCATGTGAATATTATAAATGTAACTCCTGCGTAAATCCAAGTTCAGCTTAACTCTCACTAATCAGTAGTGTTTCTAAATTATCTAATGTTTATCACGATTCCACAATGTTTATCGGTTGCTCACTATTAACTCTGGATATCACTAATTAACACTGTTTATCACCACTATATATCACTAATCAGTTGTTTTTATCACTGTTTATCACTGTTTATCACTGTTCCACACTGTTTGGCTTAAGAGTTGTGCATGGCACACACACTATTATTCCATTTATCCGTGTTAAACGTTCCAAATTTCATAGATTGCTCTGTTGGGCTCCAATGTTACCGGGGTGTGTTTCGCCCTTCTGTTACGAAAATAACACCAACGATTGTTCGAGGGTTCTAATCTATGTTTAATGTTCCACATAATCACCAGTTATATTCCACAACCGACTCGCTGAGTCACTCTGAAAGTACACATTGAGTATGCGATACTTTAGATATACAATACTTATAAAAACAATCATATCTGCATTTACTGGATATATCTATGTACCATAGATATATCAACACTCGCATTATATACTATACATGTCATCAATTATGTACTGATAAACACAGTCAACATTACTTTCATCGTAAATGATTATACATGTGGATGTGTCTAGTGGCTAGTATCTATGCTTACAATAAAGTGTATACAAATGAAACATCACAATTACATATGCATGACCAACTTACCAGTCTAAGGGGTTGCGTGTACCTCCACTTCACCATACAGACTCCACATACACAGTGTTAAGCTGGTGCTGGAAGTTAGTAACAATGCATATTAAACAGTGTGTAAAATTTAGAGAATACATAGTGTGTAGTTTTATTAGAGTCAAAACTATGTGCATAACACTGCCAGATTTAAACCATATTCAAACAAAAGTTACTTAAATAAATAAATCAGCAACCAGCTAACTGAAACAGCACTTTTTTTTATCAACACTACAATATTCCTGTAAATGGTACTAACCATCAAAGATATCCATTTATTTTATTCTATTAAAACTTGGTAAAAAACCATGACTGCTGCCCAAGACATCAAACAAGCAACTGAGTTCTGATTGATTGAACTGAGTCATGTGACACATTTGGCGGGAACTTAAAAATAGAATTTTATCAATCAAGGGAAGTAACTCATATACAGACATGTCCAAAAGTACAGTCTGTTATAAACTCCATAATGATCTTGTTGCTATTCCCATTGAAAATTACCTAGTTCCCCTCTCCCGTCCTCGCCATTGCCATTCCTTAAGCTATAGGTTAATTACAGCAACTACAGACTACTACAAGTTTTCCTTCTTTCCAAGAACAATCTATCATTGGAACCACCTCCCTCCTGACATTGTCCATCTCCCTACCATACAGCAATTCAATATGGCAGTTTGCCATATTGAACATGCCAGTCCCTAGTTGTTCTGCGTAGCTGCTTTTAAACTTTTACCACAACTTATTTTCATACCTTCTTAAATTATACTTTTATCTACTCATACTTTTAACTTCTTTGCGGTTTTTGACGCGCAACATGTCTACGTCCCCCGCGAGGGGTTCGACATTAAAGGAACATAGATAGATATAATGGAAGTCATGATAGCGCAGTGGATGCGCGTTCTCTTCAGGTGCGAAAGGTCCGAAGTTCGAGCCCCGCTGGAGCCGTTACGATTGTGCCCTTAGGCAAGGCATTTAAATTCCACGTTGCCTCTTCTCTCTCCCTCGTGGCGATGGATTCCATCAGGAATGAGGTCTCGAGAGTGATTAAATATAAGTTGAAAGAACTTGTTTCGCAATCGAGCTAAAATAAATTTGTATAAACCCTATAATTAATATAATTAATTTTCTAGTCAATACATTTCTGAATTTCTGAATTTTTGTTGATAACCATAAATCATAGATTATCAAAAAAACATTTCCCCCAGAAATGTGTGTTTTTGACAGGAAATGATTTCATTGATGCTACACTGTATTTGGGGTTGTAACATAGTTCTGGCTGGGTATGTGCCGGTCGCCTGTGGAACAGCAGTTATTTGAATGACTATAACATTTATTTAACCCTTTCCTTCATAGAGATTCAGGTTAATATACTAGAGTGGTGGAACCTATGCTCTGCGTATTTTTTCCATTTACATCCGTATTTAAATAGTTTTAACCTATTTTCGCTGACAGAGGTGAGGCATGGTTCAATAGCGTTCAGTTGTGCGTACCGGTAGCCTAATGCAACTGTCATCTGACTGGTTCACTAGCCGAATATAAACAGGCAACTTGTTGAGAAATATTTTCCACCGAAATGATGCAGTTTATGAGCAGTTATTCGGATTGGGAAAAAATGTATAAATAACCAGAAAAAAGTTTCTTATGAGTTGTAATATTGTTAGTTATTGATGTTACTAATTCAAAATAATATATTCAACATTTACCAGTACATAAATAAAAAAAACCTCATGTACGCCATGCATCGGTGCCCTAAAGTATCTAGTTCCCCATGGAAACAGGTGCCGTTGCGATAGCTTTGTTGAGGCGCATGGTCATGTAATGAAGCTAAAATATTTTGAAAGTTGTGTTCACGACTTAAGAAATAATAATGTACGGCAAGTGCATTTAACTTTTTTTATAGGCCATATGATTTACGCCGAGCATAGGTTTCACCACTTGTTACCAACAAATGCATGATTTGTGTAAAACCTTCATGCCAATGTTCAAATGGACATATATAGAAACTAGATTTCGTGTGTTGCTGGCTCTGGACACCAATTAGATCTCTCCTAGGCTGTTCACCCTCCTACCTGATGCGACCATAATTAGATATATAATTTCTGGACAAACATAAACAATCAGTATCAGTACCATTTTTTATTGTACTGCACAGGCAGAGAGACTTTTAACTTTAAGTTCATGGGGCTTTCATCTTCAACCTATATTTGGGAATGGGACATGATAATCTGCTCTAATAGCCTAATATGTCATAAAGACTCCAACTTTTGTATATAATATGCATCTTTATTTTTACTATTTTACTGTGTACACTGAACCCTTGTAAATATATAAATATAGCACATATTTACATAAAACTAATTCCATAGTAGGTTGTACAATGTGTGATATGTGTACCCAAAAATAATACCCCCCCCCCCTATATGCCCCCGTGTACTGGGATCATAAAAATTACATCTAAAAAAGGCGGCTTAACCTCTGCGTGACAACGTTTAAAAATAATGTGGTAAAATACACTTCCGTACAAACAACGGTCACCTTAGGGCCTTTAAAATTACATTTTAAGTATAAAAAACAATCAGTTCTTGGCTATTTACAATATAACTTAGTCCACAGGGGAATGCCAAACTAATAAAAATTAGCGATCGCTCGCGAGATGAAGATTTCATGGCAGGAGTACCGGTTCTGTTGTTTACTCGGTGATTTCGGAGACTGACCGACCGCATGCAGTAATTGCTCATATAACTACTCAGTCGGCCAGGCTACTCATGCAACTTGAGGGTGTCTGATGACCTTAAATAAAGTAGAGGATGATGTTGGGTGTCCTTGTTTGTTTTAAGTTTATTGTTAAGTTTATTCAGATCTTATGTATATTTATAGATAAAGTTTTACAGTCTAATACCTACTGAAGTGGTATTAAAGAGTAATGAAGAATTGTTAGAAAAGACGTAAATTTGGGCTAATGACTAGTGTCATAGCATTTGAGCTTCAGTTTTAGAATTACTGAAGATTACTACTTGAAGTTGAATTAACTTTGTTAACATAATGTCGACCTTAACTAAAGAACACTAAAAACTCTAGATAATTTAATCAGATGATCATTGATTGAAATTACACAATTTTGCCATATGCCTTGCACAGAGTCAGTAAATAGAAATGTCCAACTGCATAATTATTGAAACTTCAGATGGCATTTTTTCCAAATATTGTGTTGATGTAACAATTATGTGGTAGATAATCTACAGGATAGTAGGTTCAATGTACCAAGGTGTATAAAAAGAATAATATCCATGTATGGTAGTGGAATTTACCATATTACTATGGAAAATTTGTGATTTTGGATATTTCCTTGTGCCATAGGAGAAGGGCCTCAAGGTGAATACTGACAGGGCCTGGTCAGAATAATAGTTCTGTCCAAGTCAATAACATGTTATTGTTACTAGTAATGTAGGGAAGTTTGTAACAAATTAAATTGCGACCACCAGAAATTTGGTAATTTCTGACCCCAATTTCCAGAAATTAGATATTTCTGTCCTGCTTTATTATGTAGGAAAGTTAGGGCCTCAATTCAACCACCTGGTCAAGCTGGGTGTACTATCAAGATGAATGCGGTAGATCATTACATAACCTTAACTTAGGAACTTGAGTATCTTATGAAGCACACTCATGTACAAGAATATTTAGATTTAAGATGAGTATGTCTTGTTGAGACTATACCAGGAAGGTAATCCGCTCCAACTAAACATAGTTAAAAATATCTGATGACATTTTTTTTTTAAATATTGTACTGAGGGCTCTATATTGAGGTAATTAGAGTTTAAAATAGAACTTTACATGTAGATTATGGATATAGACCCTTTAAATTTTATTTGGACCTTAAAATTAACCAAAAACCGGCCACAATTGTACAAATTCAGCATTTTGCTTATGACATAGCATAAGGGCCTCAATTTGAATATTGGTGGATAAAAACATATTATGATGTTTATTTTGGATAAACAACAGTATAAAGTTACTAGAAAGTTATAGATATATAGGATTTATCAATCCTTGTTACAACAAATTTAGCTAATAATTTCCCGAATTTACCACTGTGTTGAAGTAATCTTATTGATCACAAACCAATACAATTTAAACTAGTTTTATTTAGTTTTAGAGTTACTTGGTCACAAAGCACCGGCAGTATGGGCTTTACCCGGCCGGACTGAGTCCACTGGTTGTTCTGCGCGCTGTCATACTACCAATCCGGGTAACTTGGACCAGGGGTCCCAATTTAAATTTCTCAGACAAGTATGTTCCCATATACATGTTTACAAGCTTAATCGCTTGGGGATTTTCAAATACTAATTTAATAAATACTATAGTTTCCTATGTAAGTGGTCACAGGGGGGAAAGGCGATAATGAATAGCTAAGGTAAGCTTAGCTATAAGGTAAGAAATGAATTAGTAAAACAGGACGGTCACTAATTTAAATGGGATAGGTTGCATATAGCAAAGTAATAGCTATTTATGAGCTTTGTGTGGATTTGGATTTTCCAGGTTGTTGTGGATTGTCCCACATTGGTTTACTTATACCAATGATGTAGAAATGAAGTTGTTGTGATGTTTAAACAACCGGTATTTATGAAACTTACAATACTGAGTTGCAAGTGAAGTTAACTCAAAAGTCAACAATTGTATATTATACACTGATATAATATTGTATATATTTTATAACACCATACATAGAGGTGACGTGGTGTTTTTTGGTTGCTTAATGTACATTAGACACTGGTAATATGTATATTAATAGGTTGTGTCCATTAGACATTGAGTTCGTAGATTATACCAAGTTTCATCTGAGTAGATGAATAACTAAATGATACTTAGTGATTTGTATATCGATCGGTAAAAACGATCGAGTTAAGTATATTAGGATACGAAAGCGTTTTGTGCTCGTATTGGCCCGCACGGAGCCCCTAAGATGAAATTTAAGTAAACTCTTTCATCTGGGGTCGGAAATTACTCATCTCAGGTGAGAAGCCTGCAATGGAATTGCTTTTCGAAAGGGGCTCCGGTTGGGCCAATTACAGCACTACAGAAGGGTAAATTTATCCACAAACAACCTGGAGAGATATGGGATCCTTGTCTGAGCTTAATAACTGCAAATGTCCTCTAAATTTTGTCGGACATCTGACAGTCTAGAATGTACGTTTCCAGAGCTTTAAATACTGAGGTGCGGACAGCCTTGCTGGGGTTGAGTATTTTCTCAATTGAGAAAGTTTTATCAACCCCTGCAACTGCCGCCCGCAAGACAGCCCAATGAGTCTCATGATCGCAACAGTCCAGCAGAAAATGTTCAGTAGTGTATCTGACATCGCACTTGGGACAAACTGGATTTAGCTTAAGTATATGTTGGCCAAGGTTGCCTGCCAACAGGTTTGTCCCAAGTCTCAGCCGAGTGCTGCACTTATCTATTCTTAAAGACTTAGAGTATTGCACCGGACGGCTGAACCCCACGGAGCTCCTTTTGTAGGTTTGTTTGAAAATATATATTCAACAAAACAAATATATTTATATAAGACACTTTTATTACCCCTCCAGTAGAAAGTGTCATTAACTGGGCTTGAATAATGTGTGTGTGTATTCAGTGAAAAAGATTAAATCAGTCCATGGACACAGTGTATGTATATTGGACCCTTATCTATGGAGTATTGATTATTGATATCAACTGATTAGCATTGATATGCAGGGGCTATTTGGCTTACTTCCAATACCAGGAAAGGGTCACAACAACTTCATTTTTACATCATTGGAATAAATAAACCAATGTGGGACAATCCACAACAACCTGGAAAATCCAAACCAACACAAACCGTCTCTACCTCCCAAACTAAAATATTAAGACATATTCCTGGCTATGCCCCTGTCAAACCCATAGCTCATAAATAGCTATTACTTTGCTATATGCAACCCAGGGCCCACACTGGACCGAAAAAAGTTGGGGCCACTTATCTGTGTGAACGATGGGGTGTGTGCGGGAGCGGTATCGTCCCCTCCCTGGTTTGATTTTTTTGGGTATTTTTATTTGTAAATGGTGAGATTCTAGCCCGTTTTTTTCTGGAAGAAGTATTAATATAGAAATTAGAATGAAAGAATGCATACCTGTTAAGGCTAAAAGTTTATTTTACAATGTAGCCATGTGACAGTGGTTAATAATGGAAGCCAACACAGGATTACATTTCAAATGAACCTTGAGCTCAAAAAGACATGCATACTATTCATTTTTGAAGACAATCCAATGAACTTTTACAACTTTAATTATTTTCTTGGTCATAATAATTTAAAAATACATCAGAATTACATACATGTACAAGTATCCATGTCTAACAAATTGCACAACATTCAGTATGAAATGCGTCTGTTCTTCTTGGACCACATTACAAATGCCGATTTGAAGTTGAACTTGTCTGGGCCGTCTAGGTTTCATTCACTATGTCCATTTCGGACGTTTAAAACCGAAAGTAGCCATTTTGACAAGTGACGATTTGGATTTATTTTTTTTACATTTATTTATCGGCAATTTGGACAAGTTTCATTCACTTTTTATAGTTGAGGACACGAAAATCATATTTTTCACAACTACTACCTTTGATCTTATTTGTGAAAAACAACGCCAATAATTATTACTTAATTATGTACACAAGTCATTTGGTCATCCGATCATGTTTACATAATCTTCAAACAATGTCATCATTTCACCGTTTTCATAAAGGACCTCAATTATCAAATCATTCCCATTATACAAAACTGTAAATGTGTGATCATATACCGCTAATTTACAAGTTTGTTTTGATTGCAATTTATGATGGGAATATGCCTCCAGCACATGTACACAGCTGTTTTGACTGTGAATCGATTGTTTCGCCAAACGATAGCGTATATGAAATTGTAACCAGTCAAAGATACAATGAACACAGACTGTGTATCGATTTTTCTTTAACTGGAAAGCACCGTCGTCAATGGTAAATAAAACCAGTAGAGTATGAAAGGTTAAAATATGGCACAAACGTTATTTATGCCGATTTTTTGTGCAATTTTCTGAAAATCGCCAAATTGAAATTTTAGAAGCCATTTCTATCGCAAAATCGCCATTTGGCTCTTGTGGCAACTGACAGCGCCCTGCAACCTATCCCATTTAATTAGTGACCCTCCTGGTCTACTAATTAATTTTTTGCCTTAGCTAAGCTTACCTTAGCTATTCATTATCGCCTTTCCCCCCTGTGACCATTTATATAGGAAACAATAGTCTTTAATAAATTAGTATTTGAAAATCTCCAAGCGATTAAAGCTTGAAAACTTGTATATGGGAACATAATTTAAATTGGGACCCAGAGCCCCTGGTCCAAGTTACCCGGATTGGTAGTATGACAGCGCGCAGAACAACCAGTGGACTCAGTCCGGCCGGCTAAAGCCCATACTGCCGGTGCTTTGTGACTAAGAAACTCTAAAACTAAAAGTAGTTTAAATTGTATTGGTATGTGATCTATAAGATTACTTCAATACAATGGTAAATTCGGGAAATTATTATCTAAATTTTTTGGAACAAGGATTGATAAATCCTATATATTTATAACTTTCTAGTAACTTCATATTGTTGTTTATCCAAAATAAGCATCAACACATTTTTTTATCCACCAATATTCAAATTGAGGCCCTTATGCAATGTCATAAGCAAAATGCTCAATTTGTACAATTTTGGCTGGTTTTTGGTCAATTTTAAGGTCAAAATAATATTTGAAGGGTCTATGTTCATAATCTACATGTAAAGTTCTATTTCGAACTCTAATTACCTCAATATAGAGCCCTTAGTACAATATCTTAAAAAAATGTCATCTGATATTTTTAGATATGTTTAGTTGGAGCGGATTACCATCCTTGTATAGTCTCAACAAGTACATATTCATCTTAAATCTAAATATTCTTGTACATGAGTGTGCTTCATAAGATACTCAAGTTCCTAAGTTAAGGTTATGTAATTATTTACCTCATTCATCTTGTTAGTACACCCAACTTGACCAGGTGGTTGAATTGAGGCCCTAACTTTCCTACATAATAAAGTATGACAGAAATGTCTAATTTCTGGAAATTGGGGTCAGAAATTACTAAATTTCTGGTGGATGTAATTTTATATTTTAAAAATTACTAGTAACATTAACATGTTATTGACTTGGACAGAACTATTATTCTGACCAGGCCCTATCAGTATTCACCTTGAGGCCCTTATCCTATGGCACAAGGAAATATCCAAAATCACAAATTTTCCATAGTATTTTGGTAAATTCCACTACCGTACAGGGATATTATTATTTTTATACACTTTGGTACATTGAACCTACTATCCTGTAACAATTATGTGGTAGATAATCTACATCAACACAGTATTTGGAAAAAATGCCAGTTTCAATATGCAGTTGGACATTTCTATTTACTGACTCTGTGCAGCCTCACGGCAAAATTGTGTAATTTCAATCAATGATCTAATGATCATCTGATTAAATTATCTAGAGTTTTTAGTGTTCTTTATTAAGGGCAACTATGTTAAACATGTTTGATCAACTTCAAGAAGTAATCTTCAGTAATTCTAAAACTGAAGCTCAAATGCTATGACATTAGTCATTAGCCCAAATTTACTTTTTTGTAACAATTCTCCATTAATGTTAATACCACTTCAGTAGGTATTAGATTGTAAATTAAAAACTTAATCTATAAATATATATAAGTTCTGAATAAGCTTAACAATAAACTTAAAACAAACAAGGACACCCAACATCATCCTCTAGTTTAATTAAGGTTATCAGATCAAGTTATCAAGTTGCATGAGTTACCTGGCCGGCTGAGTGGTTATTATGAGCAAATACTGCGTGCGGTCGCTCGGTCTCCGAAATCACCGAGTAAACAACGGAACCGGTACTCCTGCCATGAAATCATCGTCTCGCGAGTGATCGCTAATATTTATTAGTTTGGCATTCCCCTGTGTGACTAAGTTATATTGTAAATAGCCAAGTTCTGATTGTTTTTTATACTTA
>CM026398.1:47339885-47415296 GCA_014843695.1 Archivesica marissinica | reverse complement strand
GTGAGAGTATATGACTGTGTGAGAGTATATGGCTGTATGAGAGTATATGACTATATGAGAGTATATGGCTGTGTGAGAGTATTTGACTGTGTGAGAGTATATGACTGTGTGAGAGTATATGACTGTGTGAGAGTATATGACTGTGTGAGAGTATATGACTGTGTGAGAGTATATGGCTGTATGAGAGTATATGACTATGTGAGAGTATATGACTGTGTGAGAGTATATGACTGTATGAGAGTATATGATTGTGAGAGTATATGGCTGTATGAGAGTATATGACTGTATGAGAGTATATGGCTATGTGAGAGTATATGACTATGTGAGAGTATATGGCTGTATGAGAGTATATGGCTATGTGAGAGTATATGACTGTGTGAGAGTATATGGCTGTATGAGAGTATATGACTATGTGAGAGTATATGACTGTGTGAGAGTATATGACTGTATGAGAGTATGTGGCTGTGTGAGAGTATATAGCTATGTGAGAGTATATGACTGTATGAGAGTATATGGCTGTGTGAGAGTATATGATTGTATGAGAGTATATGACTATGTGAGAGTATATGACTATGTGAGAGTATATGGCTGTGTGAGAGTATATGACTGTGTGAGAGTATATGACTATGTGAGAGTATATGACTATGTGAGAGTATATGTATGTGTGAGAGTATATTACTATGTGAGAGTATATGACTATGTGAGAGTATATGACAATGTGAGAGTATATGACTGTGTGAGAGTATATGACTTTGTGAGAGTATATGACTATGTGAGAGTATATGGCTGTATGAGAGTATATGACTATGTGAGAGTATATGGCTATGTGATAGTATATGACTGTATGAGAGTATATGACTGTATGAGAGTATATGACTGTATGAGAGTATATGGCTGTATGGGAGTATATGACTATGTGAGAGTATATGACTATGAGAGTATATGACTATGTGAGAGTATATGACTGTATGAGAGTATATGACTATGTGAGAGTATATGACTGTGTGAGAGTATATGACTATGTGAGAGTATATGACTGTGTGAGAGTATATGGCTGTATGAGAGTATATGACTATGTGAGAGTATATGGCTGTGTGAGAGTATATGACTATGTGAGAGTATATGGCTGTATGAGAGTATATAACTGTATGAGAGTATATGGCTGTATGAGAGTATATGCTGTATGAGAGTATATGGCTGTATGAGAGTATATGGCTGTATGAGAGTATATGGCTGTATGAGAGTATATGACTGTATGAGAGTATATGGCTGTGAGAGTATATGGCTGTATGAGATATGGCTGTATGAGAGTATATGGCTGTATGAGAGTATATGGCTGTATGAGAGTATATGGCTGTATGAGAGTATATGGCTGTATGAGAGTATATGGCTGTATGAGAGTATATGGCTGTATGAGAGTATATGGCTGTATGAGAGTATATGGCTCTATGAGAGTATATGACTATGTGAGAATATATGGCTGTATGGGAGTATATAACTCTGTGAGAGTATATGACTGTATGAGAGTATATGACTATGTGAGAATATATGACTGTATAAGAGTATATGACTATGTGAGAGTATATGACTGTATGAGAGTATATGACTATGTGAGAGTATATGACTGTATGAGAGTATATGACTATGTGAGAGTATATGACTGTATGAGAGTATATGACTGTATGAGAGTATATGACTGTATGAGAGTATATAACTGTGTGAGAGTATATGACTATGTGAGAGTATATGGCTGTATGAGAGTATATGGCTGTATGAGAGTATATAACTGTGTGAGAGTATATGGCTATGTGAGAGTATATGGCTGTGTGAGAGTATATGGCAATGTGAGAGTCTATGACTGTGTGAGAGTATATGGCTGTATGAGATTATATGGATATGTGGAAGTATATGACTGTGTGAGAGTATATGACTGTATGAGAGTATATGACTGTGTGAGAGTATATGGCTGTATGAGAATATATGACTGTGTGAGAGTATATGACTGTGTGAGAGTATATGGCTGTATGAGAGTATATGACTGTGTGAGAGTTTATGGCTGTATGAGAGTATATGACTATGTGAGAGTATATGGCTGTATGAGAGTATATGACTGTATGAGAGTATATGGCTATGTGAGAGTATATGACTATGTGAGAGTATATGGCTGTATGAGAGTATATGGCTATGTGAGAGTATATGACTGTGTGAGAGTATATGGCTGTATGAGAGTATATGACTATGTGAGAGTATATGACTGTGTGAGAGTATATGACTGTATGAGAGTATGTGGCTGTGTGAGAGTATATAGCTATGTGAGAGTATATGACTGTATGAGAGTATATGGCTGTGTGAGAGTATATGATTGTATGAGAGTATATGACTATGTGAGAGTATATGACTATGTGAGAGTATATGGCTGTGTGAGAGTATATGACTGTGTGAGAGTATATGACTATGTGAGAGTATATGACTATGTGAGAGTATATGTATGTGTGAGAGTATATTACTATGTGAGAGTATATGGCTATGTGAGAGTATATGGCTCTATGGGAGTATATAACTGTGTGAGAGTATATGACTATGTGAGAGTATATGACAATGTGAGAGTATATGACTGTGTGAGAGTATATGACTTTGTGAGAGTATATGACTATGTGAGAGTATATGGCTGTATGAGAGTATATGACTATGTGAGAGTATATGGCTATGTGATAGTATATGACTGTATGAGAGTATATGACTGTATGAGAGTATATGACTGTATGAGAGTATATGGCTGTATGGGAGTATATGACTATGTGAGAGTATATGACTATGAGAGTATATGACTATGTGAGAGTATATGACTGTATGAGAGTATATGACTATGTGAGAGTATATGACTATGTGAGAGTATATGACTATGTGAGAGTATATGACTATGTGAGAGTCTATGGCTGTATGAGAGTATATGGCTATGTGAGAGTATATGACTGTGTGAGAGTATATGACTGTATGAGAGTATATGGCTGTATGATAGGATATGGCCGTGTGAGAGTATATGGCTGTGTGAGAGTATATGACTGTATGAGAGTATATGACTATGTGAGAGTATATGACTATGTGAGAGTATATGTATGTGTGAGAGTATATTACTATGTGAGAGTATATGGCTATGTGAGAGTATATGGCTCTATGGGAGTATATAACTGTGTGAGAGTATATGACTATGTGAGAGTATATGACAATGTGAGAGTATATGACTGTGTGAGAGTATATGACTTTGTGAGAGTATATGACTATGTGAGAGTATATGGCTGTATGAGAGTATATGACTATGTGAGAGTATATGGCTATGTGATAGTATATGACTGTATGAGAGTATATGACTGTATGAGAGTATATGACTGTATGAGAGTATATGGCTGTATGGGAGTATATGACTATGTGAGAGTATATGACTATGAGAGTATATGACTATGTGAGAGTATATGACTGTATGAGAGTATATGACTATGTGAGAGTATATGACTATGTGAGAGTATATGACTATGTGAGAGTATATGATTATGTGAGAGTATATGGCTGTATGAGAGTATATGACTATGTGAGAGTATATGGCTGTGTGAGAGTATATGACTATGTGAGAGTATATGGCTGTATGAGAGTATATAACTGTATGAGAGTATATGGCTGTATGAGAGTATATGGCTGTATGAGAGTATATGGCTGTATGAGAGTATATGGCTGTATGAGAGTATATAACTCTATGAGAGTATATGACTGTATGAGAGTATATGGCTGTATGAGAGTATATGGCTGTATGAGAGTATATGGCTGTATGAGAGTATATGGCTGTATGAGAGTATATGGCTGTATGAGAGTATATGGCTGTATGACAGTATATGGCTGTATGAGAGTATATGGCTGTATGAGAGTATATGGCTCTATGAGAGTATATGACTATGTGAGAATATATGGCTGTATGGGAGTATATAACTCTGTGAGAGTATATGACTGTATGAGAGTATATGACTATGTGAGAATATATGACTGTATAAGAGTATATGACTATGTGAGAGTATATGACTGTATGAGAGTATATGACTATGTGAGAGTATATGACTGTATGAGAGTATATGACTATGTGAGAGTATATGACTGTATGAGAGTATATGACTGTATGAGAGTATATGACTGTATGAGAGTATATGACTGTGTGAGAGTATATGACTATGTGAGAGTATATGACTGTGTGAGAGTATATGACTGTGTGAGAGTATATAACTGTGTGAGAGTATATGGCTGTGTGAGAGTATATGGCTGTGTGAGAGTATATGGCTGTGTGAGAGTATATGACTGTGTGAGAGTATATGGCTGTATGAGAGTATATGGCTGTATGAGAGTATATGGCTGTGTGAGAGTATATGACTGTGTGAGAGTATATGACTGTATGAGAGTATATGACTGTGTGAGAGTATATGGCTGTATGAGAGTATATGACTGTGTGAGAGTATATGACTGTGTGAGAGTATATGGCTGTATGAGAGTATATGACTGTGTGAGAGTATATGGCTGTATGAGAGTATATGACTATGTGAGAGTATATGGCTGTATGAGAGTATATGACTGTATGAGAGTATATGGCTATGTGAGAGTATATGACTATGTGAGAGTATATGGCTGTATGAGAGTATATGGCTATGTGAGAGTATATGACTGTGTGAGAGTATATGGCTGTATGAGAGTATATGACTATGTGAGAGTATATGACTGTGTGAGAGTATATGACTGTATGAGAGTATGTGGCTGTGTGAGAGTATATAGCTATGTGAGAGTATATGACTGTATGAGAGTATATGGCTGTGTGAGAGTATATGATTGTATGAGAGTATATGACTATGTGAGAGTATATGACTATGTGAGAGTATATGGCTGTGTGAGAGTATATGACTGTGTGAGAGTATATGACTATGTGAGAGTATATGACTATGTGAGAGTATATGTATGTGTGAGAGTATATTACTATGTGAGAGTATATGGCTATGTGAGAGTATATGGCTCTATGGGAGTATATAACTGTGTGAGAGTATATGACTATGTGAGAGTATATGACAATGTGAGAGTATATGACTGTGTGAGAGTATATGACTTTGTGAGAGTATATGACTATGTGAGAGTATATGGCTGTATGAGAGTATATGACTATGTGAGAGTATATGGCTATGTGATAGTATATGACTGTATGAGAGTATATGACTGTATGAGAGTATATGACTGTATGAGAGTATATGGCTGTATGGGAGTATATGACTATGTGAGAGTATATGACTATGAGAGTATATGACTATGTGAGAGTATATGACTGTATGAGAGTATATGACTATGTGAGAGTATATGACTATGTGAGAGTATATGACTATGTGAGAGTATATGACTATGTGAGAGTCTATGGCTGTATGAGAGTATATGGCTATGTGAGAGTATATGACTGTGTGAGAGTATATGACTGTATGAGAGTATATGGCTGTATGATAGGATATGGCCGTGTGAGAGTATATGGCTGTGTGAGAGTATATGACTGTATGAGAGTATATGGCTGTGTGAGAGTATATGGCTGTATGAGAGTATATGGCTGTATGAGAGTATATGACTGTGTGAGAGTATATGACTGTATGAGAGTATATGGCTGTATGAGAGTATATGGCTGTGTGAGAGTATATGACTGTATGAGAGTATATGGCTGTATGAGAGTATACGGCTATGTGAGAGTATATGGCTGTGTGAGAGTATATGACTATGTGAGAGTATATGGCTGTATGAGAGTATATGGCTATGTGAGAGTATATGGCTGTGTGAGAGTATATGGCTGTATGAGAGTATATGGCTGTATGAGAGTATATGGCTGTATGAGAGTATATGGCTGTGTGAGAGTATATGGCTGTGTGAGAGTATATTACTATGTGAGAGTCTATGGCTGTATGAGAGTCTATGGCTGTGTGAGAGTATATGACTATGTGAGAGTATATGACTGTGTGAGAGTATATGACTATGTGAGAGTATATGGCTGTATGAGAGTATATGGCTGTGTGAGAGTATATGACTGCATGATAGTATATGGCTGTGTGAGAGTATATGGCTGTATGAGAGTATATGGCTGTGTGAGAGTATAGTACTATGTGAGAGTCTATGGCTGTATGAGAGTATATAACTGTGTGAGAGTATATGACTGTGTGAGAGTATATGACTGTGTGAGAGTATATGACTGTGTGAGAGTATATGGCTGTTTGAGAGTATATGACTGTGTGAGAGTATATGGCTGTTTGAGAGTATATGACTGTATGAGAGTATATGGCTATGTGAGAGTATATGACTATGTGAGAGTATATGACTATGTGAGAGTATATGACTATGTGAGAGTATATAACTGTGTTAGAGTATATGACTGTGTGAGAGTATATGACTGTGTGAGAGTATATGACTGTGTGAGAGTATATGGCTGTTTGAGAGTATATGACTGTATGAGAGTATATGGCTATGTGAGAGTATATGGCTGTGTGAGAGTATATGGCTGTTTGAGAGTATATGACTGTATGAGAGTATATGACTGTATGAGAGTATATGGCTGTATGAGAGTATATGACTATGTGAGAGTCTATGGCTATGTGAGAGTATTTGACTGTATGAGAGTATATGGCTGTGTGAGAGTATATGACTATGTGAGAGTCTATGGCTGTATGGGAGTATATGACTGTGTGAGAGTATATGATTGTATGAGAGTATATGACTGTATGAGAGTATATGGCTGTATGACAGTATATGGCTGTATGAGAGTATATGACTATGTGAGAGTATATGACTATGTGAGAGTATATGACTATGTGAGAGTATATGGCTGTATGAGAGTATATGGCTGTATGAGAGTATATGGATGTGTGAGAGTATATTACTATGTGAGAGTATGTGACTATGTGAGAGTATATGGCTGTATGAGAGTATATGGCTGTATGAGAGTATATGGCTGTATGAGAGTATATGGCTATGTGAGAGTATATGGCTGTATGAGAGTATATGGCTGTATGGGAGTATATGGCTGTATGAGAGTATATGGCTGTGTGAGAGTATATGGATGTATGAGAGTATATGGCTGTATGGGAGTATATGGCTGTATGAGAGTATATGGCTGTATGAGAGTATATGGCTGTATGAGAGTATATGGCTGTGTGAGAGTATATGGCTGTATGAGAGTATATGGCTGTATGAGAGTATATGGCTGTATGGGAGTATATGGCTGTATGAGAGTATATGGCTGTATGAGAGTATATGGCTGTATGAGAGTATATGGCTGTGTGAGAGTATATGGCTGTATGAGAGTATATGGCTGTATGAGAGTATATGGCTGTATGAGAGTATATGGCTGTATGAGAGTATATGGCTGTATGAGAGTATATGGCTGTATGAGAGTATATGGCTGTATGAGAGTATATGGCTGTATGAGAGTATATGGCTGTATGAGAGTATATGGCTGTATGAGAGTATATGGCTGTATGAGAGTATATGGCTGTATGAGAGTATATGGCTGTATGAGAGTATATGGCTGTATGAGAGTATATGGCTGTGTGAGAGTATATGGCTGTATGAGAGTATATGGCTGTATGAGAGTATATGGCTGTATGAGAGTATATGGCTCTATGAGAGTATATGGCTGTATGAGAGTATATGACTGTATGAGAGTATATGGCTGTATGAGAGTATATGGCTCTATGAGAGTATATGACTGTATGAGAGTATATGGCTGTATGAGAGTATATGGCTGTATGAGAGTATATGACTATGTGAGAGTATATGGCTGTGTGAGAGTATATGACTATGTGAGAGTATATGGCTGTGTGAGAGTATATGGCTGTATGAGAGTATATGGCTGTATGAGAGTATATGGCTGTATGAGAGTATATGGCTGTATGAGAGTATATGGCTGTATGAGAGTATATGGCTGTATGAGAGTATATGGCTGTATGAGAGTATATGACTGTATGAGAGTATATGACTATGTGAGAGTATATGACTGTATGAGAGTATATGACTATGTGAGAGTATATGACTGTATGAGAGTATATGGCTGTGTGAGAGTATATGGCTCTATGAGAGTATATGGCTGTATGAGAGTATATGGCTGTATGAGAGTATATGGCTGTATGAGAGTATATGGCTCTATGAGAGTATATGGCTGTATGAGAGTATATGGCTCTATGAGAGTATATGGCTCTGTGAGAGTATATGGCTGTATGGGAGTATATGGCTGTATGAGAGTATATGGCTGTATGAGAGTATATGGCTGTGTGAGAGTATATGGCTGTATGAGAGTATATGGCTGTATGAGAGTATATGGCTGTGTGAGAGTATATGGCTGTATGAGAGTATATGGCTGTATGAGAGTATATGGCTGTGTGAGAGTATATGACTGTGTGAGAGTATATGGCTGTATGAGAGTATATGACTATGTGAGAGTATATGGCTGTGTGAGAGTATATGGCTGTGTGAGAGTATATGACTGTGTGAGAGTATATGGCTGTATGAGAGTATATGGCTGTGTGAGAGTATAGTACTATGTGAGAGTCTATGGCTGTATGAGAGTATATAACTGTGTGAGAGTATATGACTGTGTGAGAGTATATGACTGTGTGAGAGTATATGACTGTGTGAGAGTATATGGCTGTTTGAGAGTATATGACTGTGTGAGAGTATATGGCTGTTTGAGAGTATATGACTGTATGAGAGTATATGGCTATGTGAGAGTATATGACTATGTGAGAGTATATGACTATGTGAGAGTATATGACTATGTGAGAGTATATAACTGTGTTAGAGTATATGACTGTGTGAGAGTATATGACTGTGTGAGAGTATATGACTGTGTGAGAGTATATGGCTGTTTGAGAGTATATGACTGTATGAGAGTATATGGCTATGTGAGAGTATATGGCTGTGTGAGAGTATATGGCTGTTTGAGAGTATATGACTGTATGAGAGTATATGGCTATGTGAGAGTATATGGCTGTGTGAGAGTATATGACTATGTGAGAGTATATAACTGTGTGAGAGTATATTACTATTTGAGAGTATATGGCTGTATGGGAGTATATTACTGTGTGAGAGTATATGACTGTATGAGAGTATATGACTGTATGAGAGTATATGGCTGTATGAGAGTATATGACTATGTGAGAGTCTATGGCTATGTGAGAGTATTTGACTGTATGAGAGTATATGGCTGTGTGAGAGTATATGACTATGTGAGAGTCTATGGCTGTATGGGAGTATATGACTGTGTGAGAGTATATGATTGTATGAGAGTATATGACTGTATGAGAGTATATGGCTGTATGACAGTATATGGCTGTATGAGAGTATATGACTATGTGAGAGTATATGACTATGTGAGAGTATATGACTATGTGAGAGTATATGGCTGTATGAGAGTATATGACTGTATGAGAGTATATGGCTATGTGAGAGTATATGACTATGTGAGAGTATATGGCTGTATGAGAGTATATGGCTGTATGAGAGTATATGACTGTGTGAGAGTATATGGCTGTATGAGAGTATATGACTATGTGAGAGTATATGACTGTGTGAGAGTATATGACTGTATGAGAGTATATGGCTGTATGAGAGTATATGGCTGTGTGAGAGTATATGGCTGTATGAGAGTATATGGCTGTATGAGAGTATATGGCTGTATGAGAGTATATGGCTGTATGAGAGTATATGGCTGTATGAGAGTATATGGCTGTATGAGAGTATATGGCTGTATGAGATATGCTGTATGAGAGTATATGATGTATGAGAGTATATGGCTGTGTGAGAGTATATGGCTGTATGAGAGTATATGGCTGTATGAGAGTATATGGCTGTATGAGAGTATATGGCTGTGTGAGAGTATATGGCTGTATGAGAGTATATGGCTGTATGAGAGTATATGGCTGTATGAGAGTATATGGCTGTATGAGAGTATATGGCTGTATGAGAGTATATGACTGTATGAGAGTATATGGCTGTATGAGAGTATATGGCTGTATGAGAGTATATGACTGTATGAGAGTATATGGCTGTATGAGAGTATATGGCTGTATGAGAGTATATGACTATGTGAGAGTATATGGCTGTGTGAGAGTATATGACTATGTGAGAGTATATGGCTGTGTGAGAGTATATGGCTGTATGAGAGTATATGGCTGTATGAGAGTATATGGCTGTATGAGAGTATATGGCTGTATGAGAGTATAGGCTGTATGAGAGTATATGGCTGTATGAGAGTATATGGCTGTATGAGAGTATATGGCTGTATGAGAGTATATGACTGTATGAGAGTATATGACTATGTGAGAGTATATGACTGTATGAGAGTATATGACTATGTGAGAGTTATGACTGTATGAGAGTATATGGCTGTGTGAGAGTATATGACTATGAGAGTATATGGCTGTATGAGAGTATATGGCTGTATGAGAGTATATGGCTGTATGAGAGTATATGCTGTATGAGAGTATATGGCTGTATGAGAGTATATGGCTGTATGAGAGTATATGGCTGTGTGAGAGTATATGGCTGTATGAGAGTATATGGCTGTATGAGAGTATATGGCTGTGTGAGAGTATATGGCTGTATGAGAGTATATGGCTGTATGAGAGTATATGACTATGTGAGAGTATATGGCTGTGTGAGAGTATATGGCTGTGTGAGAGTATATGACTATGTGAGAGTATATGGCTGTGTGAGAGTATATGGCTGTATGAGAGTATATGGCTGTATGAGAGTATATGGCTGTATGAGAGTATATGGCTGTATGAGAGTATATGGCTGTATGAGAGTATATGACTGTGTGAGAGTATATGGCTGTGTGAGAGTATATGACTGTGTGAGAGTATATGACTATGTGAGAGTATATGACTGTATGAGAGTATATGACTGTGTGAGAGTATATGACTGTATGAGAGTATATGACTATGTGAGAGTATATGACTGTGTGAGAGTATATGACTATGTGAGAGTATATGGCTGTATGAGAGTATATGACTTGTGAGAGTATATGACTGTATGAGAGTATATGACTATGTGAGAGTATATGACTGTATGAGAGTATATGACTATGTGAGAGTATATGACTGTATGAGAGTATATGACTATGTGAGAGTATATGACTGTATGAGAGTATATGACTATGTGAGAGTATATGACTATGTGAGAGTATATGACTATGTGAGAGTATATGACTATGTGAGAGTATATGACTGTGTGAGAGTATATGACTGTGTGAGAGTATATGACTATGTGAGAGTATATGACTGTGTGAGAGTATATGGCTGTTTGAGAGTATATGACTGTATGAGAGTATATGGCTATGTGAGAGTATATGGCTGTGTGAGAGTATATGACTATGTGAGAGTATATAACTGTGTGAGAGTATATTACTATTTGAGAGTATATGGCTGTATGGGAGTATATGACTGTATGAGAGTATAGGCTGTATGAGAGTATATGACTGTATGAGAGTATATGACTGTATGAGAGTATATGGCTGTATGAGAGTATATGACTATGTGAGAGTCTATGGCTATGTGAGAGTATTTGACTGTATGAGAGTATATGGCTGTGTGAGAGTATATGACTATGTGAGAGTATATGGCTGTATGGGAGTATATGACTGTGTGAGAGTATATGATTGTATGAGAGTATATGACTGTATGAGAGTATATGGCTGTATGAGAGTATATGGCTGTATGAGAGTATATGACTATGTGAGAGTATATGACTATGTGAGAGTATATGACTATGTGAGAGTATATGGCTGTATGAGAGTATATGGCTGTATGAGAGTATATGGCTGTGTGAGAGTATATGACTATGTGAGAGTATATGACTATGTGAGAGTATATGGCTGTATGAGAGTATATGGCTGTATGAGAGTATATGGCTGTATGAGAGTATATGGCTGTATGAGAGTATATGGCTGTATGAGAGTATATGGCTGTGTGAGAGTATATGGCTGTGTGAGAGTATATGGCTGTATGAGAGTATATGGCTGTATGAGAGTATATGGCTGTATGAGAGTATATGGCTGTATGAGAGTATATGGCTGTGTGAGAGTATATGGCTGTATGAGAGTATATGGCTGTATGAGAGTATATGGCTGTGTGAGAGTATATGACTGTATGAGAGTATATGACTATGTGAGAGTATATGGCTGTATGAGAGTATATGGCTGTATGAGAGTATATGACTGTATGAGAGTATATGGCTGTATGAGAGTATATGGCTGTATGAGAGTATATGGCTGTATGAGAGTATATGACTATGTGAGAGTATATGACTATGTGAGAGTATATGACTATGTGAGAGTATATGGCTGTATGAGAGTATATGGCTGTATGAGAGTATATGACTGTATGAGAGTATATGACTGTGAGAGAGTATATGACTGTATGAGAGTATATGACTGTATGAGAGTATATGGCTGTGTGAGAGTATATGACTATGTGAGAGTATATGGCTGTATGAGAGTATATGGCTGTATGAGAGTATATGATTGTATGAGAGTATATGACTGTATGAGACTATATGACTGTGTGAGAGTATATGACTGTGTGAGAGTATATTACTGTGTGATAGTATATGACTGTGTGAGAGTATATGGCTGTATGAGAGTATATGACTGTATGAGAGTATATGACTGTGTGAGAGTATATGACTGTGTGAGAGTATATGGCTGTATGAGAGTATATGACTGTATGAGAGTATATGGCTCTATGAGAGTATATGACTATGTAAGAGTATATGACTGTATGAGAGTATATGGCTGTATGAGAGTATATGACTATGTGAGAGTATATGACTGTATGAGAGTATATGGCTGTATGAGAGTATATGACTATATGAGAGTATATGGCTGTATGAGAGTATATGGCTGTGTGAGAGTATATGACTATGTGAGAGTATATGACTATGTGAGAGTATATGACTATGTGAGAGTATATGACTGTATTAGAGTATATGACTGTATGAGAGTATATGACTGTATGAGAGTATATAACTGTGTGAGAGTATATGACTGTATGAGAGTATATGACTGTATGAGAGTATATGACTGTGTGAGAGTATATGGCTGTATGAGAGTATATAACTGTATGAGAGTATATGACTGTGTGAGAGTATATGGCTATGTGAGAGTATATGACTATGTGAGAGTATATGACTATGTGAGAGTATATGACTATATTAGAGTATATGACTGTATGAGAGTATATGACTGTATGAAAGTATATAACTGTGTGAGAGTATATGACTGTATGAGAGTATATGACTATGTGAGAGTATATGACTATGTGAGAGTATATGACTGTGTGAGAGTATATGGCTGTATGAGAGTATATGGCTGTATGAGAGTATATGACTGTGTGAGAGTATATGACTGTATGAGAGTATATGGCTGTATGAGAGTATATGACTGTGTGAGAGTATATGACTGTATGAGAGTATATGGCTGTATGAGAGTATATGGCTGTATGAGAGTATATGGCTGTATGAGAGTATATGACTGTATGAGAGTATATGGCTGTATGAGAGTATATGGCTGTATGGGAGTATATTGCTGTATGAGAGTATATGGCTGTATGAGAGTATATGGCTGTATGAGAGTATATGGCTGTGTG
This sequence comes from Archivesica marissinica, assembly GCA_014843695.1. NCBI lineage: Eukaryota > Metazoa > Mollusca > Bivalvia > Venerida > Vesicomyidae > Archivesica > Archivesica marissinica. Next base: position 47,401,605 of record CM026398.1, on the reverse strand, counting down.
AGAGTATATGGCTGTGTGAGAGTATATGGCTGTATGAGAGTATATGGCTGTATGAGAGTATATGGCTGTATGAGAGTATATGGCTGTATGAGAGTATATGGCTGTGTGAGAGTATATAGCTGTATGAGAGTATATGGCTGTATGAGAGTATATGGCTGTGTGAGAGTATATGACTGTATGAGAGTATATGACTATGTGAGAGTATATGGCTGTATGAGAGTATATGGCTGTATGAGAGTATATGACTGTATGAGAGTATATGGCTGTATGAGAGTATATGGCTGTATGAGAGTATATGGCTGTATGAGAGTATGTGACTATGTGAGAGTATATGACTATGTGAGAGTATATGACTATGTGAGAGTATATGGCTGTATGAGAGTATATGGCTGTATGAGAGTATATGACTGTATGAGAGTATATGGCTCTATGAGAGTATATAACTATGTGAGAGTATATGACTGTATGAGAGTATATGACTGATTGAGAGTATATGACTGTGAGAGAGTATATGACTATGAGAGTATATGACTGTATGAGAGTATATGGCTGTGTGAGAGTATATGACTATGTGAGAGTATATGGCTGTATGAGAGTATATGGCTGTATGAGAGTATATGACTGTATGAGAGTATATGACTGTATGAGAGTATATGACTGTGTGAGAGTATATGACTGTGTGAGAGTATATGACTGTGTGAGAGTATATGACTGTGTGAGAGTATATGGCTGTATGAGAGTATATGACTGCATGATAGTATATGACTGTGAGAGTATATGACTGTGTGAGAGTATATGGCTGTATGAGAGTATATGACAGTATGAGAGTATATGGCTCTATGAGAGTATATGACTATGTGAGAGTATATGACTGTATGAGAGTATATGGCTGTATGAGAGTATATGACTATGTGAGAGTATATGACTATGTGAGAGTATATGACTGTGTGAGAGTATATGGCTGTATGAGAGTATATGGCTGTATGAGAGTATATGACTGTGTGAGAGTATATGACTGTATGAGAGTATATGGCTGTATGAGAGTATATGACTATGTGAGAGTATATGACTGTATGAGAGTATATGGCTGTATGAGAGTATATGGCTCTATGAGAGTATATGGCTGTATGAGAGTATATGACTGTATGAGAGTATATGGCTGTATGAGAGTATATGGCTGTATGAGAGTATATGGCTGTATGAGAGTATATGGCTCTATGAGAGTATATGGCTGTGTGAGAGTATATGACTATGTGAGAGTATATGACTATGTGAGAGTATATGACTATGTGAGAGTATATGACTGTATTAGAGTATATGACTGTATGAGAGTATATGACTGTATGAGAGTATATAACTGTGTGAGAGTATATGACTGTATGAGAGTATATGACTGTATGAGAGTATATGACTGTGTGAGAGTATATGGCTGTATGAGAGTATATAGCTGTATGAGAGTATATGACTGTGTGAGAGTATATGGCTATGTGAGAGTATATGACTATGTGAGAGTATATGACTGTGTGAGAGTATATGACTATATGAGAGTATATGACTGTATGAGAGTATATGACTGTATGAGAGTATATGACTGTATGAGAGTATATGACTGTGTGAGAGTATATGGCTGTGTGAGAGTATATGACTGTGTGAGAGTATATGGCTGTATGAGAGTATATGACTATATGAGAGTATATGGCTGTATGAGAGTATATAACTGTGTGAGAGTATATGGCTATGTGAGAGTATATGGCTGTGTGAGAGTATATGGCAATGTGAGAGTCTATGACTGTGTGAGAGTATATGGCTGTATGAGAGTATATGGCTATGTGAGAGTATATGGCTGTGTGAGAGTATATGACTGTATGAGAGTATATGACTATGTGAGAGTATATGGCTGTATGAGAGTATATGGCTGTATGAGAGTATATGGCTGTATGAGAGTATATGACTATGTGAGAGTATATGGCTGTATGAGAGTATATGGCTATGTGAGAGTATATGACTGTGTGAGAGTATATGGCTGTATGAGAGTATATGACTATGTGAGAGTATATGGCTGTATGAGAGTATATGGCTATGTGAGAGTATATGGCTGTATGAGAGTATATGGCTATGTGAGAGTATATGGCTGTATGAGAGTATATGGCTATGTGAGAGTATATGACTGTGTGAGAGTATATGACTCTGTGCGAGTATATGACTATGTGAGAGTATATGTATGTGTGAGAGTATATTACTATGTGAGAGTATATGACTGTGTGAGAGTATATGACTGTGTGAGAGTATATGGCTGTATGAGAGTATATGACTATGTGAGAGTATATGACTGTGTGAGAGTATATGACTGTATGAGAGTATATGGCTGTATGAGAGTATATGACTATGTGAGAGTATATGACTATGTGAGAGTATATGGCTGTGTGAGAGTATATGACTGTGTGAGAGTATATGACTATTTGAGAGTATATGACTATGTGAGAGTATATGTATGTTTGAGAGTATATTACTATGTGAGAGTATATGGCTGTATGGGAGTATATAACTCTTTGAGAGTATATGACTGTGTGAGAGTATATGACTGTATGAGAGTATATGGCTATGTGAGAGTATATGGCTGTGTGAGAGTATATGACTGTATGAGAGTATATGACTGTATGAGAGTATATGACTGTATGAGAGTATATGACTGTATGAGAGTATATGGCTATGTGAGAGTATATGGCTGTGTGAGAGTATATGACTCTGTGAGAGTATATGACTATGTGAGAGTATATGACTGTATGAGAGTATATAACTGTGTGAGAATATATGACTGTATGAGAGTATATGACTATGTGAGAGTATATGACTGTATGAGAGTATATGACTATGTGAGAGTATATGATTATGTGAGAGTATATGACTATGTGAGAGTATATGGCTGTGTGAGAGTATACGACTATGTGAGAATATATGGCTGTATGAGAGTATATGACTATGTGAGAGTATATGGCTGTATGAGAGTATATAACTGTATGAGAGTATATGGCTGTATGAGAGTATATGGCTGTATGAGAGTATATGGCTGTATGAGAGTATATGGCTGTATGAGAGTATATAACTATATGAGAGTATATGACTGTATGAGAGTATATGGCTGTATGAGAGTATATGGCTGTATGAGAGTATATGGCTGTATGAGAGTATATGGCTGTGTGAGAGTATATGGCTGTATGAGAGTATATGACTGTATGAGAGTATATGGCTTTATGAGAGTATATGGCTGTATGAGAGTATATGGCTGTGTGAGAGTATATGACTGTATGAGAGTATATGGCTGTATGAGAGTATATAACAATGTGAGAGTATATGACCGTATGAGAGTATATGACTGTATGAGAGTATATGGCTGTATGAGAGTATATGACTGTATGAGAGTATATGGCTGTGTGAGAGTATATGACTGTATGGGAGTATATGACTGTATGAGAGTATATGACTGTATGAGAGTATATGGCTGTGTGAGAGTATATGGCTGTATGGGAGTATATGGCTGTATGAGAGTATATGACTGTATGAGAGTATATGGCTGTATGAGAGTATATGACTGTGTGAGAGTATATGACTGTATGAGAGTATATGACTGTACGAGAGTATATGGCTGTGTGAGAGTATATGGCTGTATGGGAGTATATGGCTGTATGAGAGTATATGACTGTATGAGAGTATATGACTGTATGAGAGTCTATAACTGTGTGAGAGTATATGACTGTATGAGAGTATATGACTGTATGAGAGTATATAACTGTATGAGAGTATATGGCTGTATGAGAGTATACGGCTGTATGAGAGTATATGGCTGTATGAGAGTATATGACAATGTGAGAGTATATGACTGTATGAGAGTATATGACTGTATGAGAGTATATGGCTGTATGAGAGTATATAACTGTATGAGAGTATATGACTGTACGAGAGTATATGGCTGTGTGAGAGTATATGGCTGTATGGGAGTATATGGCTGTATGAGAGTATATGACTGTATGAGAGTATATGACTGTATGAGAGTCTATAACTGTGTGAGAGTATATGACTGTATGAGAGTATATGACTGTATGAGAGTATATAACTGTATGAGAGTATATGGCTGTATGAGAGTATATGGCTGTATGAGAGTATATGGCTGTATGAGAGTATATGACAATGTGAGAGTATATGACTGTATGAGAGTATATGACTGTATGAGAGTATATGGCTGTATGAGAGTATATAACTGTGTGAGAGTATATGACTATGTGAGAGTATATGGCTGTATGAGAGTATATGGCTGTGTGAGAGTATATGGCTGTATGAGAGTATATAACTGTGTGAGAGTATATGGCTGTATGAGAGTATATGGCTGTGTGAGAGTATATGACTGTAGTAGAGTATATGGCTGTATGAGAGTATATGGCTGTATGAGAGTATATGGCTGTATGAGAGTATATGACTGTATGAGAGTATATGCTGTATGAGAGTATATGACTGTATGAGAGTATATGACTATGTGAGAGTATATGACTATGTGAGAGTATATGACTGTATGAGAGTATATGGCTGTATGAGAGTATATGGCTGTATGAGAGTATATGGCTGTATGAGAGTATATGGCTGTATGAGAGTATATGACTGTATGAGAGTATATGGCTGTATGAGAGTATATGGCTGTATGAGAGTATATGGCTGTATGAGAGTATATGGCTGTATGAGAGTATATGGCTGTATGAGAGTATATGACTGTATGAGAGTATATGGCTGTATGAGAGTATATGGCTGTATGAGAGTATATGGCTGTATGAGAGTATATGACTATGTGAGAGTATATGACTATGTGAGAATATATGACTATGTGAGAGTATATGACTGTATGAGAGTATATGGCTGTGTGAGAGTATATGACTGTATGAGAGTATATGGCTGTATGAGAGTATATGACTGTATGAGAGTATATGGCTGTATGAGAGTATATGGCTGTGTGAGAGTATATGACTGTATGAGATTATATGGCTGTATGAGAGTATATGACTATGTGAGAGTATATGACTATGTGAGAGTATATGGCTGTGTGAGAGTATATGACTATGTGAGAGTATATGGCTATGTGAGTATATGACTGTATGAGAGTATATGACTGTATGAGAGTATATGGCTGTATGAGAGTATATAACTGTGTGAGAGTATATGACTATGTGAGAGTATATGGCTGTATGAGAGTATATGGCTGTGTGAGAGTATATGGCTGTATGAGAGTATATAACTGTGTGAGAGTATATGGCTGTATGAGAGTATATGGCTGTGTGAGAGTATATGACTGTAGTAGAGTATATGGCTGTATGAGAGTATATGGCTGTATGAGAGTATATGGCTGTATGAGAGTATATGACTGTATGAGAGTATATGGCTGTATGAGAGTATATGACTGTATGAGAGTATATGACTATGTGAGAGTATATGACTATGTGAGAGTATATGACTGTATGAGAGTATATGGCTGTATGAGAGTATATGGCTGTATGAGAGTATATGGCTGTATGAGAGTATATGGCTGTATGAGAGTATATGACTGTATGAGAGTATATGGCTGTATGAGAGTATATGGCTGTATGAGAGTATATGGCTGTATGAGAGTATATGGCTGTATGAGAGTATATGGCTGTATGAGAGTATATGACTGTATGAGAGTATATGGCTGTATGAGAGTATATGGCTGTATGAGAGTATATGGCTGTATGAGAGTATATGACTATGTGAGAGTATATGACTATGTGAGAATATATGACTATGTGAGAGTATATGCTGTATGAGAGTATATGCTGTGTGAGAGTATATGACTGTATGAGAGTATATGGCTGTATGAGAGTATATGACTGTATGAGAGTATATGACTGTATGAGAGTATATGGCTGTATGAGAGTATATGGCTGTGTGAGAGTATATGGCTATGTGAGAGTATATGACTGTGTGAGAGTATATGGCTATGTGAGTATATGGCTATGTGAGAGTATATGACTGTGTGAGAGTATATGACTGTGTGAGAGTATATGACTATGTGAGAGTATATGGCTGTATGAGAGTATATGGCTGTATGAGTATATCTGTTGGAGTTATGACTATGTGAGAGTATATGGCTGTATGAGAGTATATGGCTGTGTGAGAGTATATGACTGTGTGAGAGTATATGGCTGTATGAGAGTATATGACTATGTGAGAGTATATGGCTGTATGAGAGTATATGACTATGTGAGAGTATATGACTGTATGAGAGTATATGACTATGTGAGAGTATATGACTGTATGAGAGTATATGACTATGTGAGAGTATATGACTATGTGAGAGTATATGACTATGTGAGAGTATATGACTATGTGAGAGTATATGACTGTGTGAGAGTATATGACTGTGTGAGAGTATATGACTGTGTGAGAGTATATGACTGTGTGAGAGTATATGGCTGTGTGAGAGTATATGACTGTGTGAGAGTATATGACTGTATGAGAGTATATGACTATGTGAGAGTATATGACTGTATGAGAGTATATGACTATGTGAGAGTATATGACTGTATGAGAGTATATGACTATGTGAGAGTATATGACTGTATGAGAGTATATGACTATGTGAGAGTATATGACTATGTGAGAGTATATGACTATGTGAGAGTATATGACTGTGTGAGAGTATATAACTGTGTGAGAGTATATGACTGTGTGAGAGTATATGACTGTGTGAGAGTATATGACTGTGTGAGAGTATATGGCTGTGTGAGAGTATATGACTGTGTGAGAGTATATGGCTATGTGAGAGTATATGGCTGTGTGAGAGTATATGGCTGTGTGAGAGTATATGGCTGTATGAGAGTATATGACTGTGTGAGAGTATATGGCTGTATGAGAGTATATGACTATGTGAGAGTATATGACTGTATGAGAGTATATGACTATGAGAGTATATGACTATGTGAGAGTCTATGACTGTGTGAGAGTATATGACTATGTGAGAGTATATGACTATGTGAGAGTCTATGGCTTGTGAGAGTATATGAGAGTATATGACTGTGTGAGAGTATATGACTATGTGAGAGTATATGGCTGTGTGAGAGTATATGGCTATGTGAGAGTCTATGGCTGTATGAGAGTATATAACTGTATGAGAGTATATGGCTGTATGAGAGTATATGGCTGTATGAGAGTATATGGCTGTATGAGAGTATATGACTATGTGAGAGTATATGACTGTATGAGAGTATATGACTATGTGAGAGTATATGGCTGTATGGGAGTATGGGGTGGTGGTGGTGGTGGTGGTGGTGGTGGTGGTGGTGGTGGTGGTAGTGGGTGTGTGGTGGTGGGGTGGTGGTGGGTGTGGTGGTGGTGGTGGTGGTGGTGGTGGTGGTGGTGGTGGTGCTGCTGCTGCTGCTGCTGCCGCTGCTGCTGCTATTGCCGCTACTGCTGTTGCGGGTAAATTTGCTTATTGTACAGGAAATTAAACATTACATATTAACATTATAAAACATCTTCCTATATATATGTAATATACTCACGTATAACCCGCATAGCTCATTCACATTATACAATCGTTTCATACGTGTTTGGGGAATAGTAAAAAAAGAACATTAGCAAAATATAGATAACAAGAATTTAGAACCAAAAAACTAACAATACCAACTAAAAATGGATTAAGAAATGCAATTGATTATAGCTACTCCAACCAAGTGCCCCATCGTACAAAGTTCCCCAGCCAGCCACACCTGTCGCCACTCCTGAAATAAAATCGTAGAATTATTATCTATAGTCTTTATTTTACTTAGCATACAAAGAGTTAATTTGAATATGAGAACATCATTTGTTTATTACAGGTAATAATCTGTATGGTATGGTAGAGTATTTTGTTACAATACTGTATGGTATGGTAGAGTATTTTGTTACAATACTGTATGGTATGGTAGAGTATTTTGTTACAATACTGTATGGTATGGTAGAGTATTTGTTACAATACTGTATGGTATGGTAGAGTATTTTGTTACAATACTGTATGGTATGGTAGAGTATTTTGTTACAATACTGTATGGTATGGTAGAGTATTTGTTACAATACTGTATGGTAGAGTATTTTGTTACAATAGGTAAGGTATCTTGTCACATTGTATGGCTTTGATAGTGACGGGGTGTCATTTTTAAACGTGCTTGTATATGGCCTCAAATCCTATGTAGGTCTATAGTGTCAAGCCAATGGCGTAGGCCTAGCCTAATGTCCGATTAACGTAGTGCTTAGCGCGCTCGCTTCTCACCAATGCAACCCGGGTTCGATCCTCGGGCCGGGAAGTATTTGAGATGGTACGGTGGTCGCAATATCGGACAGGTGGGTTTTCTCCGGGTACTCCGGTTTCCTCACACACGAATGACCACATTTACGCTCTCATCTGCGCCAACGAGAGTGATTAATATAAGTATTTGTTTCGCAATCGTTGTAAAATAAATCAAGTTTAAACTTTAATGTTTTATTTTGGGTTTGACCCCAAAACCAGTTGTGCAGATCCCAAATGTCTGTTACCATACACTATATTTGCCACTCCGCCACATTCCTATCACAAGCCATATGGGCATTAACGCATATGTGACTACTTGCAAGGTTATTGAGATATTATGTATATCTAAATAGCCATTTTTTTAAATTAAGTTTATTTAACATCGCTACCGGTTGCCTATTTGAGCGACGGGGAGTTTACCTAACAACACCTTTCCTTGGGAGGCTCCAGCGGTTTCCAGTACATAGTACACCAACCTCCGTAAGAAACTGCTAACGTTTTCATATAAAGAGACACGATCTAAGCGGGGCTCGAACCCGTAACCACCAGTGGTGATAGGTTACAGTTGCATACAAGTCAGCGACCGTAACCACTCGATCGCGGAGGCGGTCATCCAATAGCTAGTAGAGACCGTTGATAGTAGTGAGATGCGCATCATATAGGTTTATCGATTAAGACATACTATGACTAGTGGATTCCCGCCCGGTAATTAAACAACCCTCAGCTTGTAAATTATGTCCTAGCTAAGCCACTGGATAGTACATGTAGTTCGTGGGGCCTCCGTGGCCGAGTGGTTAAGGTTGTTGACTTCAAATAACCTGTCCCTCGCCGCTGTAGGTTCGATTCTCACTTGGGGTGTCGAATTATTTCATGTCAGCTGGCTTACGGAAGGTCGGTGCCCGTTCGTGTCTGAAATACGTCTTGGATGGGCACCCGGGATATTCCTCCACAAATAACCTGAGAGCCGACCTATGACCTGAGCTGTGACATTACCGCCCCCCACACCCCCACACCCCCACCACCACCACCAAGAACAACAAACAGTACATGAAGTGTGGGGCTTACATATGAGTATAGGTCAGATACTGTTATTATAATAGTGGATTCGGATTGATTGAAAATGTGTAGGGAAGCCATTAAGATTTAATGAAAATGATTAACTGAACATATATTATCCAGAACAGTGAAAGTGCAATTAAAATACATGTGCACTATATCAGCTGCATCTTGGAATATAGAATTTTGCAAAATATTTGGTGGAAAATAAAAAACATATAAATGCAGGTTTAAGTGAAACATTCACCACCAAATTACCTTCAGAATATGTGTCTGATAAACACCGAAATGCTAAGGTGCCAATTTCATGTGTTTCTAAGGTTGAAAAGTATTTCGTGGAAAAGTATTTTTGGAAAACGTATATTTGGAATGTATGTTATAATGGAGTGCTATGGGAATTTTAATAGCAGTGCCAGACCTGCAGCATTTTCGGGAACTCGATTGGCCTTATCTCTTACATTATAAACTAGAGCGCTTTCCAGAAATGTTTTGTCCTATTGCCCTAAATTCAATGCCTCGAGAGTTTTCTGGGAACTGATGTGCTTTAGAGAATGCAGCATTTCCTTGAAACAAATGTAACGGGCGTTATCTTCCGAGAAACACTTTCAAACTACACTGTTAATGAGAAACAGTAAGCCAAGGGGATGATATAAAAGTAAAAAATGTGGGATTTTATTTTGTATTTAATGTTGCTTGAAATGGCGTTGGCAGGTGACAGTGTTGAGTGTGACTGTCGTACTCTCGAGTTCATCAAAGAGCTCTTGCAAGATGAGATATTTGAGAGAAAACTGGAACATAGAAACCTTCTCTCGGAAGTAGAAGAATTACAGGCGTTTGTAAGCGGTCGTTCTTTAGCCTCTAAGAAGACATTAACAGCCATAACAGGTAGGCAAATTTAACATCCTTCACATGTAGGTACATGCATATTTACCATCCGTCATGAGCAGGTGTTTTTACCATCCGGCATATGTATGTATATATTCCATCCGTCACGAGTATGTATATTTACCATCTGTCACAATCATGTATATATATATTTACCATCCGTCACGAGTAGGTAGGTACATTTACCATCCGCCACGAGTAGGTACATTTACCATCCGTCACATGTAGATATATTTACCATCCGTCACGAGTAGGTACATTTGCCATCCGTCACGAGTACATATATTTACCATCCGACAAAGTAGGTTAATTTACCATCCGACAAAGTAGGTATATTTACCATCCGACAAAGTAGGTATATTTACCATCCGACAAAGTAGGTATATTTACCATCCGACAAAGTAGGTATATTTACCATCCGACAAAGTAGGTATATTTACCATCCGACAAAGTAGGTATATTTACAATCCGACAAAGTAGGTATATTTACCATCCGTCACAAGTAGGTATATTGATATCATGCCGACCTTAAATAAAGCTAGAGACAGCCCGGTGTTTGTACTCGCAGGAGTAACTTCAGTGGGCGACAAAAAAAATCAGCTACTTCATATATATGGATTACAGATACATTTTTGTCAAATATTGAAGTGCGCTAAGGGTGTATTGTTGAAACATGGTAGTGCCTACAGTATCTGTCGACATACGGTGGAGCACACATACGTACAGAGAGTCTCAACTATGACATGTTCACCTGTTGATTAGGCCGGAATTAATGATTGTACACGACAATTGGGATAAATTAGTCGCCATACTTGACGCCTTGGCACAGTAATTATTGTTGATTAAATGCATATCATTCAGTATATTTTCAGATGAAATTTAACGGTACCAGGCCACAATGAGGCTCACCGAGGCAGCCGTCTCGGTTAAAATTTCCAAAGCAAAAAACAAAAAAAGAGATGAAAAATTAAATAAATGAAATGCCAAAAATAAAATTAGCTGTATAGCATGTTGACTGTTAGAGAGCTGAACGGTTAGGACATAATTATACGTCTAAACTCATTACATTAGAAAACGCAGGACATCGCTTCTATACCCCAATAGTTTTAAGGGGGAGCATGACCCCGGAATCCCTACATTGCCGCGGTTGACATTTGCCTCTGGCTACGGTACTGGGTACAATTGTCATTGGGATGACTTAGTAGCACGAGATATATCCTAAGAAAACAGTTCTCAATCTTTTAGAAATAATTATAATCAATACACAGTCATCAATCACTCTACATCGATAATGTACATGCCTGTTGTTGCACAATCAGGAGCGTGACTTCATATTGATATATGACAACTAAGGAACATATCTTTGTAGTTGTGAAAATCTCTTTTATCAATTAAAATATAATGAAATACCAACTGATTTCCAATTCTGATTGGTTCGCTGTACACCATACACAGCCACCAGTTATCCTTCATTTTTATTGCATATTTCATTTTTCAATATTTCAAGAAAGTGTGTAGGCAGTGCCTACAGTGCATATAGGAGGCCACGCCGTCTTATTACTAGTAGAGTGTGTTTTACTTTTACCTATCGGCGCTACCGGTTGCCCATATGAGCGACGTCTCCTGAGGAGATTAGTCATTTTAGATTTTTGGAGGATAGTGCAATGATACAGACAGAGACACATTCCAGAGTCATCTCTTGTTCTTATAGACGCATAGTGTAAAGCACCTACACGAAACCTCTGTTTTAAGTCCCATCTGAAAGACTGTTAATATTAATATGGTCAGAAGGGTGATCGACCCTGCGATCCTCCAGATTCGCAGTCCAACGTGTTAACCACTGGACTACTGGCCCGTCTGTTACCAGTAGAGATTGATCTTGGCTACTTATCATCTCCAATGGTGAATTCTTTTATGTAATGTCATCAATACATATATCTCACGAATCACACTTGGTAAACACATACTACATAATTATATAATTATGTCATATTTTGCTTAGCAGAATCAGCGTTCGAAAAGCGGCTTGCTGCATTAGAAACATATGCTGACCACGCAGAACGTGTAGATCGTGAATTACACGATGTCACTAACCGCTTGGAAGCATTCGAGACGCGACCTGTTGATATGGAAGCGTATGACGAAGATCAACGCATTGATCGTGGACGGCACACGGTCAACAAAAGTATGGAGGCATTCGATAAACGACTTGCAGTTATAGAGACACGTATAGACAATGCAGAACGCGTGTACCATGAACGAGGGGATGTCAGTAGCCGCTTGGATGCATTCGAGAAGCGAATTGCTAATATAGAAACATATGTGGACGGTGAAAAGCACACGGATCGTGAACGGCACGAGCTTAGCAGGCGTTTGGATGCATTCGAGAAGAGATTTACTAGTATAGAAACGTATGTGGAGGATGCACAACGTGTGGACAATCATAGACACGAGATAAATAGAGAAACAGAGAAAACACGATCATTTAATGTTTTCCTTAAAAAGGCTCTAAATATGGAGAAGTTGGAACGAGTAAATTTCATGTCTGTTGTTCAAAGGCAGGTGGACGACTTAAATGATACAATGTATCAATTCAGAACAACCACAGACAACTTTGTAGGCGAACAAATTAGCAACATATATGCTCAATTCGAACTGTTTGACAAGAACATGAGCGTTAAGTTTGACGAATTTGGTGATAAAACATCAGTAAACCTGAGGAATGAAGTTGACCAAATAAAATCCGATTTTGCAAGTCTGAGAATTGGTACTGAGCACTATGAACACAATATGAATGACAGATTAATAAATATTGGTAACGAATTAATTGATGGGCTGAGAAAACAACAACTACATACCACATCGGTCATAGACACTATTGTTTATAATACAACAACGGTTATGAATACTGGATTGGAAGAGTGTAAGTCAGACATTGACTTGATTGAAGTTGATCTGTTACACCAAAGAGCAATTGGTGATAATACTACAAACGAACTAACACAGCTACGCATGCAGTATGCCGAGTACAGCTCCAAAGTGGACGCCACAATCTCCACCATTCATCACAGATGTAAGTATTCTGTTTTATTATAAACAATTGTCCAAAGCATTGTTTTGCATATGAAGATTATGCGAGAACAGAAATGGGCAAACAAGGCGTATCACTAAATGATCGAGCTACTCGACACGTTGTATATATAGTAAATGAATACGTCTCTCATTAGTATTCCATGTTAAATATTCATTTAACCTTTATCTACAGTAAGAGGATGTCCACACGACTGGATCAACATACGTGACATATGTTACTACTACAGTACTAAACGCGAGATGTGTGGATGGGTGGAAGCTTCCGTAAGTATCTTTAAAGTTATTGAGGGAGTTTTCGGAAGGTCCGATTTCGAATTTTGGTTATGACATGTGGCCCATGTACCGTAATCGTATAGTATAAGGTCCAACAAGTCCAAATTATAACACAATTATTTATTTATCATTAAAATAAATTGTTACGATGTGCCTAAGTACCATACGGCACTTTCACAATCCCAGTTCGTCTCCCTGTAATCTAAATTTATCCCATCTTTTATAGAGAAGCAAGCTTGGAAATGTATTCCATAAAATGTCAAGCTACAGATGTTCCAGTAAACGTGTTTGGCATAACTGCCACTCAATATATCAATTCGGATATGCCAAAATGTATTTGCTTCTCTGCCAACATAAACAGTTAGTACAGTTCCATGTATAATTGCCTTGCATAGCGACCATATACAGCATTATTATAAATGGACCAATACTCATGAATATGCACCATGCTATACAACTAATTATGGAGGTAATTAATTAACATAATCAACGTATAACCCCGTTATGTTACACCCAACCCATTTGCTGCACATTGTACTATATGCATACATGTATTATAAATTGTTAATTAACTTATGAACTCATAAATGCATGCTACCAGTGTTATAAATATATTCTGACCAATCGATTACATGTTACCGGGGTGTGTTTCGCCATTCTGTTACGAAAATAACACCAACGATTGTTCGAGGGTTCTAATCTATGTTTATTGTTCAACATATTCACCAGTCATATTCCACAACCGACTCGCTGAGTCACTCTGAAAGTACACATTGAGTATGCGATACTTTAGATATACAATACTTATAAAAACAATCATATCTGCATTTACTGGATATATCTATGTACCATAGATATATCAACACTCGCATTATATACTATACATGTCATCAATTATGTACTGATAAACACAGTCAACTTTACTTTCATCATAAATGATTATACATGTGGATGTGTCTAGTGGCTAGTATCTATACTTACAATAAAGTGTTTACAAATGAAACATCACAATTACATATGCATGACCAACTTACCAGTCTAAGGGATTGAGTGTACCTCCACTTCACCATACATACTCCACATACACAGTGATAAGATGGTGCTGGAAGTTAGTAACAATGCATATTAAACAGTGTGTAAAGTTTAGAGAATACATAGTGTGTAGTTTTATTAGAGTCAAAACTATGTGCATAACACTGCCAGATTTAAACCATATTCAAACAAAAGTTACTTAAATAAATCAGCAAGCAGCTAACTGAAACATACAACTTATTGTTTATCAACCTCAATAGATAAATAGGTACTAACCATCAAAGATATCCATTTATTTTATTCTATTAAAACTTGGTAAAAAACCATGACTGCTTCTCAAGACATCAAACAAGCAACTGAGTTCTGATTGATTGAACTGAGTCATGTGACACTTTTGGCGGGAACTTAAAAATAGAATTTTATCAATCAAGGGAAGTAACTCATATACAGACATGTCCAAAAGTACAGTCTGTTACACACTTCCCTACCTTAAAAAAATGACGTCCCGTCATTCCCTCTATAGTCTGTCGATGTCATATACATACTCTACTCTATATACAACATACATATTGCTATACTATATATCTACTTATACAACAACAACAACAACAACAATATTTATTCAACATTAAGCAAAATTACAGTGCTTCTAGTCTATTATAAATAGGTATATAAATATAACTTGTAATGTAATGACAACATGAAACATGATGTGAAGATTATCATAATTATCTTAAAGAGAAGCTTAGTTTGTTTTAGTATTCATTAGTATTATAGTTCAAGGAATATTATTGATTTGATCTAACTCTTTTCGGACTTTACTGGCAAAATATATGTATTTTGATAAGTTTGAGATTTCCTTTTTATTTCTTGACATCATAAGTTTATCAAATTTATTTAAAGTTGGCCAACTGCAATAATACGGCTTTATGTATTTTTTTCGTATATCGGTGTACACTGTGCATATTAAGAGAAAGTGATACTCATTTTCGATTGTTCTTAAGTTACAAAATTTGCATATTCTCTCATTTCGTGGTACATTAAGATACCTTCCTCTTTCAATTTCTAAATTATGTGATGAAAGTCTAAATCTGCTCAGGGCTATACTAAATTTTTTGTCCATACTATTATCAAGGTGTGTTTCTAAATTAAATGTATGTTTGAATCTACAGTATGTTGATAGTCTCCTTGAGTTGTTTATGTCTGCGTACCAAGTTTGGTAATATTGGTCAAAGATTCTTTGTTTTATAATATGCAGTTTAATTTCATAAGTTTGTTGGTGAAGCCATAAATTAGACATTCCCAGATTTTCCAAAATCGATTTTATTTGGTATGCCCAATTAGAACCATTATACGTCACATTATTATTAGCATCGTTTTTTAGCATTATATAAATTCGTTTAATGAGTGCATTATCATTCATGTTTAAAATTTTAATCCAATATCTTATCATATATACTTGTCTATTTATTTTCAAAGGGACTCTACCAAGATCGCCATATAAACCACTTAAATTTGTGGATTTTTTTACAATAAGAAGTTTTCTGCAAAACTTTGTATGAATTAATTCTATATCTTTTCCTGGGTTTAACCCCCAAATTTCCGAACAGTAATTTAGGACAGATGCAACAAGAGTATCAAACAGTTTAGATTTCTCAAATGTCCTAAATTCATATTGATTAAAAATAGAAAAAAGTCGGTACATGGCCTTTGATGCATGTTCAGCTATGCATTTTTGCGTTCGGTGCCAATTGCCATTTTTAAAGAAGTATATACCTAGGTATTTAATAGAGGAGACATTTTCAATTTGTTGATTGTAGAGATAAAAATTGTGAGTAGTATGTCTTCCTCTCTCGAATATCATAACCTTCGTTTTATTAGTATTGATTTTCAGACCAAATGTATTACAATAAATGTCTACGTCATTCAACATAGATTGCAATGATGTCGGTGATGTAGAGAACAGTACTTGATCGTCTGCATACAAAACAATAAAAAGCTGTAGTTCATCTAATGAAAATATTCCATTTAAATTTGAGTTTATATTATTCATTATGTCATTCACGAACATCATGAATAAAAGACTTGAGCTCGGATCACCTTGTTTCACGCCGAGATGTGAATCAATGCAGCTGGAATGAATTTTTCCATTATGTTTTATGGCAGATCGTACAGTACTATACATATATTTTACAGCTGTTATCATTTTTGTGCTGACTTGTTCAGCAAGTAATTTTTGCCATAGAAACGCACGATTTATTTTGTCAAAACATGTTTCGTAGTCGATAAACACAGAATAGAGTTTTTGACCTGTGTGTATTACTTTGGATATTATAGAGTGTAGTATAAACACACAATCGACCGTGCTTTTGCCCTTTTGGAAACCAAATTGAAAGTCTGATAATTGTTCGTACTTTTCTGACCATACTGTTAGTCTATTAAGAAGAATTTGGGAATATACTTTGGCTAGTATATTATTTAAAGTAATGCCTCGATAATTCTTTGCTTCTTTTGGGTCACCGCCTTTAAATATAGGTATAATATACCCCATACCCCAACTTTCTGGATATTCACCGGTATTAAATATGCTGTTAAAAAGAGATACTAGGTGAGTAGAAATAATGCTATAAGATGCTTTAATAATTTCAGCCGATAATTTGTCGGGTCCCGAAGCTTTACAGCTATTTTGTTTATACACTGCTTTATGTATTTCAAATTCTGTTATAGGACAATCTAATTCATCGTTTAATACGTTTTGCATATTAATAATATCATTGTTTACATCAATGTTTGGCTCTTCGCCATATAACGTGTTGAAATGCTCATGTAAATCATCAACTTTAATTTCATCATCCTTAGTATATGATTTTTTATAGCATTTTTTAACAGATTTCCAGAATTTACGCGGCTGACACTTTGCAATATTTTCTAGTCTATGTCCTTCTTGTATTTTATATTTTTGTTTTGCACGATTTTTGGTTCTATTGTATTTCGTACGCATCTTGGATATACAGTACTTACCGAACCACCACACTTCCTACAAACGTGTTGCATCTATCATCATACAACAAACTAACCCTGCAATTTGTATCTATATTTACATACAAAACTTCTGCCTCTACTATGCTTATCTGCATTAAGCATACTAACTACCATATGAGTTATGATACTCATATTTCTAAGGTTTCCATACTGCCTATATCCTTAATATATCAAGTAATTAGCAGGTCGCAAAAGTAGTATATGCCATAGTCTAACCGTTAACAAATACTATTTGTCAAATTTAAAAACAAGTCGCCACAGTCTCCTTAGCAACAAAAATGCGACCACGCATTTTCATCCAACAAAAGCATAATAAAACTGTTTTAACATTATTTCCATGAAATGTGTTGTTAAACACTTGATAACATACTTAAAAATATATACATGTACAGACAAGTCGATTAATTCACTTAATAACAGCGCCTACTACTGCTCCAACTAGTCTGTGTGCTGTGCCACTATCTACATTATTTAATAGTCCTGACCTCATTAACTCGTCTAGAGCCTGTAACTTGTTGTCCACAGGTCTTGACGTCATCTGATTCATCACAAAATCTTTATATCGTTCCGGGGGTTTCCTTGTTCGGGTAGGTCTTCTCGGTTTCGGTACCGGTGCACTTCTTTCAGTATCACCTCCCGTTGCTCCATGAGTAGTGTCATCCGTTATGTGTGTTGTCTTCTCTTCTTGTCTTTCTGTTCTCTCTTCTACATCATCAACCGTCTGTTCTACATTTTCAACTGGTTGGTCTAAATTCGTGTTTGAATCCTCTTCTACCTCATGTGCTATGTATATACGTCCGTCTGCATCAGTATTCTCGCCTTCTTGGTGAGAAATGGCTAGACTTCTGTCTATATCAGTATTCTCGCCTTCTTGGTGAGAAATGGCTAGACTTCTGTCTATATCAGTGTCCTCAACCTCTTCCTGTTCTGTTTCTAGACTTCTGTCTGTGACAGTGTCCTCATCATCACTTTTGTCTTCTGTCTCCTCATCTTCTTGATGAACTACTATTTCTGGACTTCTATCTGCGTCAGCTTCATCTGCGTCAGTGTCCTCATCAACTGTTCTTCTGTATGTGTCAGGATCACGGGCGTCCCCATGTCGGTCTGTAATTCCTACAAATCTATATCCGTCTTCACTATCAGAGTCTTCATCTACCTCAGTGACGTCACTTTTATCATTTATCTCCTCCCTCTTGGATGCATCCATATCCTCTTCATCAATCTGTGTATCATCGATCTCATCCTCATCTTCCTGGTGGTCTACCAGAAACAAATGATTTCGATGCAGTATCTTCTCCTTGTTTGCTACCTTCGATCTTACTTTATAAACAGGAATGTCAGGTCTCGACTGTTCTACTACCTCATATATGTCATCTTCAAATTTATCTTCTATTTTGTGTTTGCCCCGAAAAGCTAATCTACGCACAAGTACTCTATCTCCAACTGATATCTTTACTGCTTTGGCTTTCTTGTCGTAGTACCTCTTATGTTTACTTTTTTCCTTCTCTATGTGTCTCTGTACTATTTGTTGTGTCTTTCCTATCCTCTCTTGTAAATCCTCTATGTATTCCTGGGTACTGTTGTTTGCTATTCCTTCCTCCCTGGCCTTCTCAAACGTTATATCGATTGGTAGTTTTGGCTTTCGCCCAAACATTAACTCGTATGGCGAAACTTTGTTGGATTCATGTGGAATACAATTGTAACAATATACCAATGAGTTGATGTATTTCTTCCAATCTTTCTTCTGGTCATTTTCCAGTGTTCCAAGCATGTCTAGTAATGTCCTGTTGAATCTTTCTGGGCCGGCATTTCCCTGAGGATGATATGGTGTTGTATGTGATTTCTTAATATTCATAGTGTTGCATAGTTCTTTAATAATTTCACTCTCAAAATTTGCTCCCTGATCTGAATGTAGCCTTGTTGGAATCCCATAATGAATGATAAAGTTGTTATAAAAGGCATCAGCTGTGGTTTTAGCAGTTTGATTTTTTGTCGGTACTGCAAGTGCATACTTAGTGTAGTGATCGGTAATGACAAGAATATTGCCAATATTTCCTTTGGACGGCTCTAATGTCAAATAGTCAAAACAGACCAGTTCCAGTGGGTAAGTGCTGTTAACATTTACGAGTGGTGCTCTGGTGTTAACAGATGTCTTTCTTCTGAGGCAGCGATCACATCTAGTAACCCACTGTTCAACAGCTGTAGACATACCTGACCAATAGTAACGTCCTCTCATCAGTTTCATTGTCCGGTCTCGCCCTGGGTGGCCAACATCATTGTGGAGGCCTATCAGTACCTCTTTCTTGTAGCATTCAGGTAATACTAGTTGTTCAATCTCTGTGTCTTCATCCTTAATTGTCCTGAATAAAATACCTCTCTTTATCTTTAGTTTCTTGAATTGGCTTCTCATTGTTAGGTCATCTTTCTGCATACAATTGTGTGGTATCCTCTTGTCTATCACAGCTCTCCTCCACTTCTCTATCATCGGGTCTTGTCTCTGCATTTTTCTGATTTCTCTAAGTTCTCTCTGTGCCAGCACTTGTCCTTGCTCTTCAGTTGCTTCGATTATATTGATGCTTGATACCGGTAAAATTTCAATGTACGGTGGTGGTATGACACACGAGCATATTGCTTTAATAGTTTGGTTATCCATCTTGCATCTCTCTTCATGTCCTTCTGTCAGTTTCTCATAAGGGTATCTACTCATTCCGTCGGCATCAGCATTCTTCAATCCCGCTCTATATGAGATGTCAAAGTCATATAACCCAAGTGCTGAGGTCCATCGCTGACCTGTAGCATCTAACTTTGCATTGGAGAGAATATAAGTCAGCGGGTTATTATCAGTAATAACACTGAAATGATTCATTGTCAAGTAATCAGAGAATTTCTCTGTTACAGCCCATATCAGTGCTAGAAACTCTAGCTTAAAGGCACTATAATTTCGTTCTGACTTTGTCAAAGCTCTACTGGCATAAGCTATAACTCGCTTCTGGCCATCTTGCTTCTGATACAACACTGCGCCCAGAGCTTTAGTTGAAGCGTCAGTGTGTAATTCAAATGGAAGCTTAAAATCAGGATAGGCTAGAATCGGAGGCGATGACAAAATTCTCTTCAACTCATCAAATACTGATTGTTCTTATCAGTCCACCTCCATTCTACCTTGGGTTTCTTTGCTCCTTTCTTAGTTGACGTTGGTGGAAGGAGTTCTGATAATGGACGTGTAAGTTTACTGAAGTCTTGTACAAATTTCCTATAGTACCCAGCAAAAGCAAGAAATGATCGTAAGTCGTCTGCATTTGAGGGTGTGGGCCAATTTCTAACCTTCTCTATTTTATCCGGGTCGGTTTCAATGCCATCACTACTCACTACGTGCCCGAGGAAGTTAACTTTCTGTTTGAAGAAATGACACTTTTCCGGTGCAAGTTTTAAATTGCAGGATTTTAATCTGGTCAATACTACGTCCAGTCTTTCCAGATGCTGTTCAAAAGATTCCGAAAATATGATTAAATCATCCAAATAAATTACGCAAATTTTGAAGTTCAAGTTTCCAAGGCATTCCTCCATTAAACGCTGATATGTTGCTGGTGAGTTACACAGACCAAACGGCATTCGGTTATATTCAAAAAATCCTATTGATCCAACGGTAAATCCAGTCCTTTCCTTGTGTATCTCCTCAACTTCAACCTGGTGGTAGCCAGGTTTCATGTCTATGGTACTAAAGTAGTTAGCGCCATGCATACAGTCAAAGACCTCCTCTATGCGCGGCAATGCATACGAGTCGTTTACTGTTCTTTCATTCAGCATGCGATAATCAACACATAGTCTCAACTTGCCAGTTTTCTTCCTTACAAGTACAACATTGGATGTCCAAGGTGACTTTGAAGGTCGAATAGTTCCACTAGCAAGGAGTTGTTCTATATGTTGACGCACCTCTTCCATCATCAACGGCGGTATCCGCCTGTGTCTCTGTTTAAACGGGGTGCTATTCAATAAGTCAATCCGGTGTTTGATTTTATTACAGAGGCCAATATCTGTGTCATTCAGTGAGAATATATCCTTGTGTTGCCTTAATAATTCTTTCAATTTATGTGCCTGGTTTTCATCAAGTATATGGCTCTCATCCATATTCAGTTCATCTAAGACCTTGTCTCTAAGATCATTTTCCTCTAGTTTCTCAAAGACATCTTCAGTAACAGTGACCGGTTGTAGTTCACAAATGATGGATTTGGGGGCAATGTTTACAGTGTTGGTAGTCAGATTTGACAACGTCACTTTCACTGCCATCCGCTTTCCATAATTGTATTGTACAACAGCTGGGGTAATATCAATGTATGCTGGTATGTTACTAACTTCAGATTCATGTATAATGGCTGTAGTGTTGGGATATAGTAGCTCTTTATCAGTGTACCCTTCCACTTCTATTGATTCATTTGGTCGCAACTGTATTTTATGTGCTACGGCACTCCTTATGATTGCAAGTCTATTATTGTTTCGTTGCAGCTCTTTCTCTCTAATAAGCATAGCTCTGAAACTCAAGTACCAAGGCGTATGCAATCCAGCTTTGCTTATGAATTGGGCACCAAAATGCTCTTTACATTCTGTAAGAAGAACTTGAAGTATATTAGTTCCAAGAATGACAGGTGTTTTTGCAGAGTATTTAGTATCAGGTGTTACTAATAAGAGGCATTGTTGTGGTTCACATTTTGGTAGACCATGATTTATTTTTAGCTGTACTTCTATATAACCTACATAGGGAAGATTCTGTCCATCAGCACATTATATGTGTAAAATATCTCCAATGGGCCTAATTTCTGTGTCGGATAGATGCTCATTATAAAATGATTCAGCAACAATGCTGACACAACTACCTGTATCCAATAATGAGGTAACTGGGGAGTTATTTAATGAAATGTTCACCTCATTTACCTCACCAATCAATTTGGGATCTATGTCCATAGTGCTCTGGTCTGATCCCACAACTGGAGCACTTAGGCTTTTGGGCACTTATTGATTTTGTGTCCCTTTTCCTTGCAGTTATGGCAGGTAATCTGACTCAGTATCTCTGGACAGTCTCTCTGTATATGTCCTCTTCTATTACAATTGTAGCATAAAAGAGGGGACTGATTATGAGGACAATACCTCTGTATATGCCCCCTTTCATTGCATATGTAACAGGTAGGTTGGAAGGTTGTGCCTGCTATAGGTCTGGACGGTCTAAAATCTCCTCGTCCTCTACCTCTATTCATACTATGTCCTACACCTCTGCCCATACTATGTCCTACACCTCTGCCCATACTGTGTTCTACGCCCCTGCCTCTGTATGCTCTATGTCCTCCATCCCAATTGTTGTGGTCCTTCATGTATGCTATGATCTTTTTCTTTCTCCAGCGTTTCTATTCTGTCGTTCATTTTCAATAATAATTGTTTAATTTCGCTAAGTTCAGTTGATCCATTTTTCTCAGTATTTATTGCTGACTTACATGTTTTTCTATCAATTGGAGTTCCATTGTCTTTAATATCTGCCTCCATTTTCCGTAGCTCCCTTTTGAATTCTTCATATCCTCTAATTTTATCGTGCTGATACATGCTCATGTGTTTGAGTTCTCTATTTAAACCAGCATGGAGAATTTCTTTAAGTAAACTAGTGTCTGTCCTACTTAATGCCTTTAACTTAACAGCTTGGTCAAACAAATCCTCTATTCTTGACGCAAAATGTTCAACTGATTCTTCCGCCTTTTGCTGACAAGAGTAATATTTCCTCATACCACTTTCTTTCGATTCTACTGTCCCATAGTCACTTTCCAATTTTTCCATGACTTGATCTAACGTGGCTCCTGGCCCTAGTCTTGTAACTTTATCACTCGCTGTCCCTTTTAACGATCTCCGCATACCAAGTAAAATTTGTTCGGGTGAGAAAACTTTATCCATAAAATAAAGCTTCAACTTCATATTTAAAAGTCACCCATGTTACGTCTCCTTTTCCTTCTTCACCGTAAAAAGTTGACAACTTTGGAAAATGGTAAGTGCCAGGTCTATGTTCGCTATATCCTATACCAGATGAGTATCCACCTTCTTCTTTCATACTGCCAAATAGCTTAACTATTTTTAAAACATCTCCTGGCGACTCTAATTTTGGCTTAATACCCAAAAGTCGCAGGGTTTCAAGGAGCTTGCTCTCATCTGCTGAAATGTCTTCAGCTCCCACATCATGACCGCCTTCTGCACCTAAAGGTTCTATCCCCTCAGCCATTGTATATACTGGTAGTTGTCTGAGAACAATTCTCTAAGACACCTATATCAACTAGAACACTGCTCGGAACTAGTGAAGATTGAAATAATTCAAAATGACTAATATTCCGATAAGTCACTATGGCAGACAATTATAACCTAATTTGTATTGCAATCAAAGTACACAAATGATTTTTTGACTTAATAAAGATAAGTCATAGACTTAAACCTAAAGGCAGAGTCAAAATGTCGAAGCTAATACAATTAAGTTATAATAAGAATTTGTTTCGCAATCGAGCTAAAACAATTTGTATAAACTAAAATGTCAAAGTTATTCAACAGTTAATTCACTTTAACAGCAATATTATTTCACAAGATCAATATTTCAATTTCAAGTGATAACACCTATATGCACTAGATTATCATCTGAAAATTGGTCTAAGTTCTAACGCTGTTCAAGTTTCACTTCAACTGTGGTACACGTCCACTTCAATCCAAGTTCACTTACACACCATATGCATGAAATGATCTATCAGACTCTCCACACAATTCAAAGTAACTTGCAATAAAACACACAAGTGTCAAAGTATAAAATGTTTTATAAAACAATTCCTAGATATCAAACGTAATATAGTTCAATATTGCACTCACTATGTGAATAACAAAGCTAATGCGGTATAACACTAAAGTCTATTTAACTCAAACGATAGCTCAATACTGCACTCACTATGTAAATAGCAAAGTTAATGCAGTCTTGCACTAAGTTGATTTAATTCAATCACTGGACAATAACTGTCACACAAACAATTGTGACCTACTTTCAAAACAGTCTTCACCCGCCTTACTACAAACGCATTCCAGTTCAATATTGATAACGCTCAATTGTAATGTATAATAATATATTATACTGCTTCTATTCAATAAGCTATCAATGAATAAGATGCCCCAAAATAGGATTTATACCTGTATACTGGACTAGTGTACACTATCTACATTCTATTCCTGGAACATGTCACTGTCAGATCAGCTATTCATATAATCTATTTTTAACTTTAGTTGCTAGTAGCGTTGCTATGTAACTCCAGTACCTGTGTAGCAAAGCTTGTTCTATGTCAATCATGTGATGTCTGATGTCACACTCTGTCAATACCAAACCAATCAAAATAAAGAAACTGAAGTAATTTGCATAAAGCAGTTCCCTTACAATAGTCTCAAGAGATTAATTAATCTAGGCTAGTCACAAACCCAGACACTTTCTGAAATTACGAGTTAAGCCTACAGTAATAATTTAAATTTAAATGTATGTTTCAATTCACCTGCAAATTGTTTGTATTTGAAGCAAACGTTTCTGTGAAATTACTTATCAAGTTTCAAATTTATCAATGAATTAATCTATACACGCACACGGTCATAAAGTATAACGTTGTTTGTTTACATTATGAGATGGATGAAAACTAGCAATGTGTAAGACTGAAAAGGTAGAAATATTTATTAGTAAGATCGGTCACCTTCACCAGATAGTTAGTATTTTTGCAAAAGAAACTTAGTATCAGACTGAATGAATTCAGTAGAAACAAAAGAACCACTACCAACATGCAATGTGATTTTCTCTCACACTAACATTACAATCTTTTATATTCACCCTGAGATGTATACACTCTTTCTACTAAGACTGGTGTACAGAAACTGCAGTTGTTTTTGTTTTTTTTACCAGGTTACACTATTCCTCAGGTATAAACTAAACTATAGTTTAACTATATTTCAGTAAATAGTTGGATGACCTCACTTAATTTCATCTAATAATGGGATAGAATTAACCGCTTAACTGCAATTTCTGAACCCATAAACAGTTAATTGTACTTACAAATCTGTTGACTTCAGCCACTAGAACACCAACAATAACCATGTGAATGTTCTGTATTTCAAACACTAAATATCACAAACCCAAGTCATTTTAGAATTACTGTCTTCACAAATTCTACACCGTCACTGAATAATGTTAGTTCTCACACAACCTGTATTAACTATGAATGTTCTGTAACATGACCCATCTTGTCTTCTGTAACTTGGCACGTCTTGTCTAATCTCCTGGTACAGCTCAGTAATCGAACATCATCACGCTTGCACATCGCCTTTTGAAGACTTCTACTGCTGGTAGTACACGATACCCGAAATTCTTTAAATTGAGTGTTGATTTAAAGAAATCCAATGTTTCTCCACTATTATCAACCGGAAAGTGTAGTCCAAAACGCATTACTTCATGTACACATAACAATTTATAGTCCACGAATATTCATGTGAATATTATAAATGTAACTCCTGCGTAAATCCAAGTTCAGCTTAACTCTCACTAATCAGTAGTGTTTCTAAATTATCTAATGTTTATCACGATTCCACAATGTTTATCGGTGGCTCACTATTAACTCTGGATATCACTAATTAACACTGTTTATCACCACTATATATCACTAATCAGTTGTTTTTATCACTGTTTATCACTGTTTATCACTGTTCACCATCGTTTATCTATTCCACACTGTTTGGCTTAAGAGTTGTGCATGGCACACACACTATTATTCCATTTATCCGTGTTAAACGTTCAATTTTCATAGATTGCTCTGTTGGGCTCCAATGTTACCGGGGTGTGTTTCGCCATTCTGTTACGAAAATAACACCAACGATTGTTCGAGGGTTCTAATCTATGTTTATTGTTCAACATATTCACCAGTCATATTCCACAACCGACTCAGCGAGTCGGTTGTGGAATATGACTGGTGAATATGTTGAACACTAAACATAGATTAGAACCCTCGAACAATCGTTGGTGTTATTTTCGTAACAGAATGGCGAAACACACCCCGGTAACATACATACTTATGTAAGGCCTAAAAAAGATGTTTGTTTCCAGATACGGGCTCAAAAAAGATAGGGTCGGTAGGTAGGGATTTTTTAAAAACCTTTTTACTGTAATTTACTATATTTTAATAGATCATTATCAATTGTGTTGTACACAGAAACATACTGGTTGTTTGTTAATGCCACCTCAGCACACTTTCACATATACATGTATTAGATGAAGGTGAACTATTTGTCTGAATAGTTTTTACAGATCTAAATCAAATATTGTTGAATCAAATGAAGGGTGTTCGTTCATCTTTGAGGTCAATATAGTCCGGATATCCAACTGCGCATGCGTAACCTGTAGGAATGCGTCTGGTTCCGTTTAGTGTCAAACTGTCAACGGGTTTGAAAACTATATTTAGACAAGAGCCACGTATTAGATACAATACATGTACAGTTTGACTTTCGGGTCGGACCAATACTGAAAATTGAAATCATGGTATAATATTATGTTATTATTTTATTGTGGTTTGGTGTTACGACATGTGCAGTTGGGCGTCCAGCTATAGCTGTTTCATAATGATTTGATTATCATTAAAACATTTATATTTTGTTTGGATCCGATAAGAAACCGTTCATAATCGATTTTCACACACATATATGGAGTATCAGCTTGTTTATTGAATATATCATTATTAGTCACACTAAAACCGGTAACCCTATTTTGAATTCCACTTGTGAAAGAAGTCCTTATGCAATATATTGCACCCGAATACATGTATTGGTATACTATGAATGTATGTTCCAAATATTTTCAAACCCCATTGCGGGGATCTAGACACGTTTTCCTGGGCAAGCTTAGCCGACCTAAGTAGTTAACCAGTACTAAGCAATGTGTGTGAGGTGCCTTGCTCAATGACACTACATACGTGGGCTGACCGAGTATCGAACCCGGTACCCGTCGATACCAAATCCGACGCTCTACCACTGGACCACGGACGCCACACCATACTCGTAAGGAGAGGAACACCGTAAGCTGTATAGCTTTCTGTCCAATTCCTTAATACAATTGTTGTAAATAATCATGTACATGGTATGTTTAAACCAAACTCTTAATGTTTTCATTGCTATGTTTGTTAGCAGTTGTCTGTATTGCTCATTCATTTCTTTTTAAATTAAACATATTGCAACATACCTTTTTTAACACTGAGCAAACCAGGCGGTACTGTCTCTCGGGTGGTACTGTATTGATATACTGATCGCGACTCAGTGTGTGTGTGTTTTTCCCTTTTGTTTATCGTCGATACCGGTTGCCCATATGAGCGACGCCTCCTGAAGAGATTAGTCATGTGAGAGTATTGGAGGAGAGTGCAATGATACAGACAGAGACCCATTCCAGGGTCTCCTGTGGTTCTTTAACGTGCACAGTGAAAAGCACCATACGAGACCTCGGTTTAAAGTCCCATCTGAAAGACTGTTAATTTTATAAGGGTCAGATCGGGGATCGAACCTGCGATCCCTGGATTACCAGTCCAACATGTTAAACCACGGGACTACAGATCGCGCCTCATTATGTGCTTTATGTTATATATCCACAATTAAAACACTGTCGTGATGTCATACCTTTGTACTTGCAATCCATTATTATTAATATTGGACTGGTTTCAAAAGGCCAGCCTATAATAGCAAATCCTATGCGTAAATGTACGAACGAACAATTAATTAATAAGGTCTTGTTATATAAGTGTGTGTTTTAAGTAAGATATAAGCCTCAAACGGATCCAGTATGTAGAACATTGGTACTGTCTTCGGCGCTATGCGCCTCATACAATGAAATAATTTATATATTGGATCGTTTGAGGGTTATATCCTATGCTTGCGTATACCTTAATTACTGAATAGATGCCTTCTTGGTAGAGTTGTTACGGTCGTTGAGTTCAAATAACTTGCCCTCTTACCTTTGTGGGTTGAAATCCCAATAGAGCCGTCGGATTATGTGAAGTGATTAAGTTATCCAGCTGGCTTGCGGAAGGTCCGTGGTTCTACCCGGGTGCACATTCCTATCTGCAATACAGCTCCACCCACCAATTTTAGTTTAAGCATATTGTGATTGCTTTCAAATAACATACGTTCGCACAGTTGGAGAGTCTCTATATGACCTAAGCTGTCTATGTATAGGATATAAGCCGAAAACGATCCAGTATGTAAAATATTGGGACAGTACCACTATTCTACATATTGGATCCGTTTGACGCTTATATCTTACCTAAAACACAATTATATAGCAAGATCCTACTAATTGTAATGTTTAATTTCGTACATGTACGCATAGGATACTCTGGCATTTTAACAGCAGTCCAATATTAATAATAATGGACTGCAATTACAAAGGTATGACGTCACGACAGTGTTTTAAGCGACTTTACCACCCCCCCCCAACAAACATTTATTACAGAGACGGTGTAAAGAGTCGAATGGTACTTTGGTGAAAATCGATAGCGAATACGTGAATGATGAACTAGCCGAAGGAGTGAGAGAAAGAAATGGTTAGTAGCATAATAAACTAGTTTGATAACCAAATTCCGTGCTAATTTCCCAGGTGATTGATTCGAGCTACTCGGTCGGTGCGTGTGTTTTACGTCTATTTATCGACGCTACCGGTTGCCCATATGAGTGACGCCTCCTGAAGAGATTGGTCATTTTAGATGTTTGGAGGATAGTGCAATGATACAGACAGAGACCCATTCCGGAGTCTCCTCTGGTTCTTTTACATGCACAGTGTAAAGCAACGACACGAGACCTCGGTTTAAAGTCTCATCTGAAAGACTGGCATATCACTGTCACTTAACGGGTTTAGTTTTAATTTTATTAGAGTCAGACGGGGGATCGAATCTGCGATCCCTGGATTACCAGTCCAGCGTGTTACAAATGGATTACAGATCCGTCTGTAAAAAATGAGATCACATTTTACACTTCAATTATATACCCACATATCATAGATCCTAAGTGGTACGGAAGTGGTACGGTTATGTCTTTTACCCCTCCAGCAATTTGAGCGCCATAGCATAACATGTATTAGAAAATAGCACCGCACCCAACATATCTGCCCAACAATCGCTTCCAGAATCTAGTTCCTGTTACCAGTATTTATCACTATACTATATGTATTTATCACTATACTATATGCAACTAGACGGTAATGTACTTGATATAATCAACGCCATAAATCACTAGACATAGTATGATCAATATTTAATACAGCAACGTTGCATTAAGTTAATGGTTACATGACAATATAACATACCCAAATGTCGCGTGTTCGGAGTTTACTTCGTATGCACTCTATAACAAAGTCTCTGTAAAACGGATCCGTCTTACTATGTTGACGAGATAATACCATTGAGATAATAGAATGCACGCACTGACCATGTGTCGCAGACCGCCGGCGAGCACTAAGGGTGTGGGGGTCGAGATCGACAAAGAAAGAGGAAAACTCTTTTATTAATGTCTACTGCACTTTATTCCTCGCAATATAGCCATCGTTTCTCTCTCCGTCTCTATCTATCCCTCTCTATCTCTATCTCTCTATCTCTATATCTCGATCTCTATATCTCTATCTCTCGATATCTCTATCTGAAGGTATATATATATATTCCTACATAATATGGTTTATTTGTAGCACATAATTAATGGCGTCTTGTTTATGTTTTGTGAAAATGGCGGATGTCTCATATGCTTGTCACGTGTCAGGTCAAATGTACGTGTCACTTATTATAACTATTGGTCCAAGGGAAATAATTAAAACTATACTACACTGTACTACATATGCTACGTTACAAACTAACTGAAGGTGTTACAACGTTTTCAACTCACTGCTTCAAATAGGGGCAGAAATGACAAGCGAATATATGTGTTCACAGAGTTTGTATTTATTTACAACAATTGCACCCTATGACATATGCGATAACCATTTATTATTTCTTATCAACTTCAGGGATTACATGTATTGATAACGAGAAGAAATTGTATCTATCAGATAAATCTAATTAAAAAATGTTCAAACTTTATTTATTTTACAGCTATTGCGAAGCAAGTTCTAACAACTTATATTAATCACTCTCGTTGGCGCGGATGACAGCGTATATGTGGTCATTCGTGTGGGAGGAAACAGGAGTGCCCGGAGAAAACCCACCTGTCCGATCTGGCAACCACCGTATCATCTCACATACTCCCCGGTTTAATTAGCATAATAGTGGTCGGATTTTTATGGAATAAATGGGAAATTGCAATTAATAATTAGCATATATAATAAGATGCCAATGTCCACTAGCTTCCATGACATTCAGTTCCATTTAATATAAATTCACCCGCTATAATTCCAATGGATCGACATAACATCAGTACATCCATTGAGAAAGAGGCCCCAACTACACAGTAATCAATAGTGTTTCTTTAATTTTGTTAAATATTTCTCGCCCAGATTTAGCTGTGTTGAGTATAAACAAATCGCATTGCGCTTGTGCTTAATAACAAGGTGCTAAGCAACAGACACATGTTTTCTCCTTTCACAGGTGCATTTTGGATCGGACTTACTGATCATTATACAGAGAAATTTTGGGTATGGTTAGACAAATATACAATGCGGAGAGCGCCGCTGTACACCAACTGGGACAACAACGAACCTAACAATAATTGGGAAGACTGTGCAGTTATACTGGAGAATGGTAAATGGAATGATATTTCATGTGGAATGAAGCAAAGATATATTTGTGAATCATTTACTTTGTTCTACCCAGGATGAAACCAGTGTTGTGTCTGTGTTTCATTTCAGCATACATAGAAACATGCATGTACCTTTCAAAACAGTTGGGCTGCACAAGTTGGCAAGATTCTAGAAAATATGTACTGTGACAAGTATGTTATAATTGCAACGCAGACGTAGATAAAATTAACACGGTTTAAAGCATTATTTGTTTTTTGTTCACCAAGGCCATGCATGAGCGTTGACCTCTTTTTGGATACGTTTATTTATCGTCGCCCCCACCCCCCCCCCCAATTAATCGGGTATGGTTATACAAATTTACAATACAGAGAGCGCTGCTGTACACCAACTGGGACAACAACGAACCTAGCAGTGCAAATATGTGGGAAGACTGTGCAGTTATACTGGAGAATGGTAAATGGAATGATATTCCATGTGGATGAAACCAGGATGAAACCAGTGTTGTGTCTGTGTTTCATTTCAGCATACATAGAAACATGCATGTACCTTTCAAAACAGTTGGGCTGCACAAGTTGGCAAGATTCTAGAAAATATGTACTGTGACAAGTATGTTATAATTGCAACGCAGACGTAGATAAAATTAACACGGTTTAAAGCATTATTTGTTTTTTGTTCACCAAGGCCTTGCATGAGCGTTGACCTCTTTTTGGATACGTTTATTTATCGTCGCCCCCACCCCCAATTAATCGGGGCGACGCCTCGAGAAGTATATTAGTCATTTTATTTTTTGGGAGGATATTGATGCAGAAGATGGTCCAATTCCATGGCCAATGATCGATGTATAATGCTCTTTGTTGTTAAATTGGTGACCATCGTGGCCTCTTTGATTATGACCACATATGCATCTTTGATTATTATCATGGCTTCTGTGATTAGTATCATAACATCTTGTGATTAGTATCATGGCATCTTGTGATTAGTATCATGACATCTTGTGATTAGTATCATGGCATCTTGTGATTAGTATCATGGCATCTTGTGATTAGTATTATGGCATCTTGTGATTAGTATTATGGCATCTTGTGATTAGTATCATGACATCTTGTGATTAGTATCATGGCATCTTGTGATTAGTATTATGGCATCTTGTGGTTAGTATTATGGCATCTTGTGATTAGTATTATGGCATCTTGTGATTAGTATCATGACATCTTGTGATTAGTATCATGGCATCTTGAGATTAGTATCATGACATCTTGTGATTAGTATCATGGCATCTTGTGGTTAGTATCATGGCATCTTGTGATTAGTATTATGGCATCTTGTGATTAGTATCATGACATCTTGTGATTAGTATCATGGCATCTTGAGATTAGTATCATGACATCTTGTGATTAGTATCATGGCATCTTGTGATTAGTATCATGGCATCTTGTGATTAGTATTATGGCATCTTGTGATTAGTATCATGACATCTTGTGATTAGTATCATGGCATCTTGTGATTAGTATTATGGCATCTTGTGGTTAGTATTATGGCATCTTGTGATTAGTATTATGGCATCTTGTGATTAGTATCATGACATCTTGTGATTAGTATCATGGCATCTTGAGATTAGTATCATGACATCTTGTGATTAGTATCATGGCATCTTGTGGTTAGTATTATGGCATCTTGTGATTAGTATTATGGCATCTTGTGGTTAGTATCATGACATCTTGTGATTAGTATCATGGCATCTTGTGATTAGTAACATGACATCTTGTGATTAGTATCATGGCATCTTGTGATTAGTATCATGACATCTTGTGATTAGTATCATGGCATCTTGTGGTTAGTATTATGGCATCTTGTGATTAGTATTATGGCATCTTGTGATTAGTATCATGACATCTTGTGATTAGTATCATGGCATCTTGTGATTAGTATCATGACATCTTGTGATTAGTATCATGGCATCTTGTGATTAGTATAATGGCATCTTGTGATTAGTAGCATGACATCTTGTGATTAGTATCATGGCATCTTGTGATTAGTATCATGGCATCTTGTGATTAGTATCATGACATCTTGTGATTAGTATCATGGCATCTTGTGATTAGTAGCATGGCATCTTGTGATTAGTATCATGGCATCTTGTGATTAGTAGCATGACATATTGTGATTAGTATCATGACATCTTGTGATTAGTATCATGACATCTCTGATTAGTATCATGACATCTTTGATTAGTATCATGACATCTCTGTTTAGTATCATGGCATCTTTGATTAGTATCATGACATCTCTGATTAGTATCATGGCATCTTTGATTAGTATCATGACATCTTTGATTAGTATCATGACATCTCTGATTAGTATCATGGCATCTTGTGATTAGTATCATGGCATCTTGTGATTAGTATCATGGCATCTTGTGATTAGTATCATGGCATCTTTGATTAGTATCATGGCATCTTGTGATTAGTATCATGACATCTTGTGATTAGTATCATGACATCTTGTGATTAGTAGCATGACATCTTAGATTAGTATCATGGCATCTTGTGATTAGTACCATAGCATCGTGGGATTAGTATCATGGCATCGTGGGATTAGTATCATGGCATCTATGATTAGTATCATGACATCTTGTGATTAGTAGCATGACATCATTGATTAGTATCATGACATCTTTGATTAGTATCATGGCCTCTTGTGAGTAGTACCATAGCATCGTGGGATTAGTATCATGGCATCGTGGGATTAGTATCATGGCATCTTGTGATTAGTATCATGACATCTTGTGATTAGTATCATGGCATCTTGTGATTAGTATCATGGCATCTTGTGATTAGTATCATGACATCTTTGATTAGTATCATGGCATCTTGTGATTAGTATCATGGCATCTTGTGATTAGTATCATGGCATCTTGTGATTAGTATCATGGCATCTTGTGATTAATATCATGGCATCTTGTGATTAATATCATGGCATCTTGTGATTAGTATCATGGCATCTTGTGATTAGTATCATGGCATCTTGTGATTAGTATCATGACATCTTGTGAGTAGTATCATGGCATCTTGTGATTAGTATCATGACATCTTGTGATTAGTATCATGACATCTTGTGATTAGTATCATGGCATCTTGTGATTAGTATCATGGCATCTTGTGATTAGTATCATGGCATCTTGTGATTAGTATCATGACATCTTGTGAGTAGTATCATGACATCTTGTGATTAGTATCATGGCATCTTGTGATTAGTATAATGGCATCTTGTGATTAGTATCATGGCATCTTGTGATTAGTATCATGGCATCTTGTGATTAGTATCATGACATCTTGTGATTAGTATCATGGCATCTTGTGATTAGTATCATGACATCTTGTGATTAGTATCATGGCATCTTGTGATTAGTATCATGGCATCTTGTGATTAGTATCATGACATCTTGTGAGTAGTATCATGGCATCTTGTGATTAGTATCATGGCGTCGTGGGATTAGTATCATGACATCTTTGATTAGTATCATGGCATCTTGTGATTAGTATCATGGCATCTTGTGATTAGTATCATGACATCTTTGATTAGTATCATGGCATCTTGTGATTAGTATCATGGCATCGTGGGATTAGTATCGTGGCATCTATGATTAGTATCATGACATCTTGTGATTAGTAGCATGACATCTTTGATTAGTATCATGGCCTCTTGTGAGTAGTACCATAGCATCGTGGGATTAGTATCATGGCATCTTGTGATTAGTATCATGGCATCGTGGGATTAGTATCATGGCATCTTGTGATTAGTATCATGGCATCTTGTGATTAGTATCATGACATCATTGATTAGTATCATGACATCTTTGATTAGTATCATGACATCTTGTGATTAGTATCATGGCATCTTGTGATTAGTATCATGGCATCTTGTGATTAGTATCATGACATCTTGTGAGTAGTATCATGGCATCTTGTGATTAGTATCATGGCATCGTGGGATTAGTATCATGACATCTTTGATTAGTATCATGGCATCTTGTGATTAGTATCATGGCATCTTGTGATTAGTATCATGACATCTTTGATTAGTATCATGGCATCTTGTGATTAGTATCATGGCATCGTGGGATTAGTATCATGGCATCTATGATTAGTATCATGACATCTTGTGATTAGTAGCATGACATCTTTGATTAGTATCATGGCCTCTTGTGAGTAGTACCATAGCATCGTGGGATTAGTATCATGGCATCTTGTGATTAGTATCATGGCATCGTGGGATTAGTATCATGGCATCTTGTGATTAGTATCATGGCATCTTGTGATTAGTATCATGACATCATTGATTAGTATCATGACATCTTTGATTAGTATCATGGCCTCTTGTGAGTAGTACCATAGCATCGTGGGATTAGTATCATGGCATCTTGTGATTAGTAGCATGACATCTTGTGATTAGTAGCATGACATCTTGTGATTAGTATCATGGCATCTTGTGATTAGTATCATGGCATCTTGTGATTAGTATAATGGCATCTTGTGATTAGTAGCATGACATCTTGTGATTAGTATCATGGCATCTTGTGATTAGTATCATGGCATCTTGTGATTAGTATCATGACATCTTGTGATTAGTATCATGGCATCTTGTGATTAGTAGCATGGCATCTTGTGATTAGTATCATGGCATCTTGTGATTAGTAGCATGACATATTGTGATTAGTATCATGACATCTTGTGATTAGTAGCATGACATCATTGATTAGTATCGCTAGTAAATGGAAAGTGACGTTTCGCGACAAAGGAACAAAAAGTTTATTTGTGTTTCGGGTTTTACGTCGCACCGATAACTTAGAACGTCGACCCCGTTTGACACCCGGAACAGTATTTTAGGAACGAGCGGACACCCTGGTAGAACTACCGACCTTCCACAGATTTCTACACCCAGTGCGATTGAATTTAAAGATACGATGAACAAGTGATATGTAGCCAATGTAACATAGTTACCTTTTGCCTTACGCCTATATACATGTGTAGTGATTAATTACCTTATGTTTTGACGACTCTCTTAATTTAATTATTTAAACATGTATGATTATATTATAGGACAACAGTCGTTTCAGTGTGTGTACGGTATGTCCTTTGTTGGGGACATATGATATACATGTCTGCACTTGATAAAATGGATGGATGAATTCCATTGTTTGGATCACGCAACCATCATATGGGATTTCGCCAGACATGTGGTGATAGAGTGCTTACTAAGCAGCGTACACACAATGAATTGACTGGTGTAAGCCGGAATTAATGCATGGTTTGCAGAGGTGTTGCACTCTCTTTGGCCGTAGACACGGACGGGGTCACAAGGTCATGGAAACGCATGATCGTGTGATCAAGTCTATGTGATATTCCATGCCAAATTGTCAACAATTGAAAAGCTAAATGAATTTGATTAGTTAAAAGAATTGTGGGCAGAGCTTATAGATCTCCTCACAATTGTCTATAAAACCATCTCGGACAACTGAGAGAGGGAGAGAGCCTGGTTGGTTACTATTGACACTAGCTTCTCTGTGTTGGTTATAATGTCGGCTCTTAGATGTAATTAAATGCTATTAAGACTTTGTTGTTGCTGTGATTACGTCCGGAGAGCCTCGCCGAGTCCACATCGTAACACCAACGAGCGTAATCACTCTGCCATTGAAGCCACCAAAATACAAAATATTGGTCAACTTCTGTTTAATCTTGAATTAAGTATGCCACTGTATGTGCATGCGTGTGTACCTGTCCTATATTGTGTGTGTTGTTCTCTTGCATAGCAGCACGCCATGTTTCTCAATTGGTAAGTAACGACACAGTGTACATTCCGTCCGCTGTATGTTGTCCAGGAAGTAAGATGTCGACTTGAACTGGATTCTTCTTTGCACGCAGATGGACAAACAAACATTGCCGGAATAGATTTATTGTAGCTATCTTAGATTCTTGCCTTGAACATACTTGCATTGTCCGAACTGGTGATTCGACAATTAGACAGATGTTTATCCCATAGAAAGTCTACTACCATGTACCTGGGTCACTGATACATTTTCACAAAGTGGAGAGCACAGACCAGCCACTTGTATAAATACGGCGCTTAACTTTAGCCTCGCATTGGATCTGCATTCGCTTCCGTATTGTACCGGAGATACACCGCACCATTACTTGAAGTCGTTCCGTGCTTACCTAGACGAACTAGAAGACGAAGGCAAAGTAATAGTAGTGTTACATATGTACGCTCATATCATTAATTACCATTCGCATGCATTCGTTGAAACATTAAAAGACACGCAAATGGGAGTCGTTGGGCTTCTAAATAGGAACAAAAATGCTCATATTAACATAAATGATCCGCACGCATATTCAATTTCGAAAAATACGGAACATATGTTGTGGATGTCAGGTGCGTATACTGAATTTGAATTTAAAGACCTCATTGATAGGAGTTACATATTTACGGGCAGTTTACCGAACAACACCTTTCCTGGGCAGGCTCCAGTGGTTAACCAGTACTTGGTGCACCAACCTCCGTAAGAAACTGTCAACTTTTATTTTGATATATATCAGACATGGTCTGAGTGGGGCTTGAACCCGTGACCATTAGTGATGATATGTTACAGTGGTATACAAGTCAGCGACCGTAACAACTTGACAACGGAGGCGGACTCCTGCTAATTGTGATATATTAAGCAATAAATACCAACTATATCGACATGAGTTAGGCTCCGCATTTGATACGTCTATGGCGACTAGTAACAGAACATCTGATAAATCTACAATTTCAACAAGCTCAAAACAAATAGGTTTGGGACAGGAATGTCAAAGAAACACGTACTGCTTGAGTTAAATCACTTGTTTAAGGAATGCATCGCGGGTTAATAGTTTCCATTAGAGTATGAACTACATTGGGCGTGGTTAAAGTTGGTGGAGGCCGAAGGCATCCTCGCTAACGTTAAGCATGCCCAGTGTAGTTCATACACCAATGGAAACTATTAACCCGCGATTCATTACTTATATTTTTACATTCATTATTCTTTTTAATGACATAAAGAACATATAGCGCACTTTTCACTTAAAGTGTTTGTATTGTTACATAGTCCTGATTTGCAAATTACCGTGTGGTGGAAACAAGTAAATAGACCGTAAACTGTAAGACACGCATTTTCTCGTGACGAACGATGCCTAACACTGCGTATGCGCATGCTCATAACTTCGGGTGCGCATGTCGGCTGCATATTATTAGTTGGGAACCATCATGCAACGTATCACGAAAGTGTATGCAATCAGAGTACATACTTTCATCTAAGGACATGCAATAGCGATGTAAATATAAAGATATAAAGTTAATAGCGATGTACATTATCGATTTAGAATGATTGATTTGACTGTGATTATTAATTATTCTGAGTTGGATGCCATTTTGTATTTTTTCAGGGGCTTAACATTTGCCCATATGTGACTACTTGCAAGGTTATTGAGATATTATGTATATCTAATAGCCATTTTTTTAAATTAAGTTTATTTAACGTCGCTACTGGTTGCCTATTTGAGCGACGGGGAGTTTACCTAACAACACCTTTCCTTGGGAGGCTCCAGCGGTTTCCAGTACATGGTACACCAACCTCCGTAAGAAACTGCTAACGTTTTCATATAAAGAGACACGATCTAAGCGGGGCTTGAACCCGTGACCACCAGTGGTGATAGGTTACAGTTGTATGCAAGTCAGCGACCGTAACCACTCGATCGCGGAGGCGGTCATCCAATAGCTAGTAGAGACCGTTGATTGTAGTGAGATGCGCATCATATAGGTTGATCGATTAAGACATACTATGACTAGTGGATTCCCGCCCGGTAATTAAACAACCCTCAGCTTGTAAATTATGTCCTAGCTAAGCCACTGGATAGTACATGTAGTTCGTGGGGCCTCCGTGGCCGAGTGGTTAAGGTAGTTGACTTCAAATAACCTGTCCCTCGCCGCTGTAGGTTCGATTCTCACTTGGGGTATCGAATTATTTCATGTCAGCTGGCTTACGGAAGGTCGGTGCCCGTTCGTGTCTGAAATACGTCTTGGATGGGAACCCGGGATATTCCTCCACTAATAACCTGAGAGCCGAACTATGACCTGAGCTGTGACATTACCCCCCCAACACCCCCACACCCCCACCACCACCACCAAGAACAACAAACAGTACATGAAGTTTGGGGCTTACATAGGAGTATAGGTCAGATACTGTTATTATAATGGTGGATTCGGATTGATTGAAAAGGTGTAGGGAATCTATTAAGATTTAATGAAAATGATTAACTGAACATATATTATCCAGAACAGTGAAACTGCAATTAAAATACATGTACAATATATCAGCTCCATCTTGGGATATTGAATTTTGCAAAATATTTGGTGGAAAATAAAAAACATATAAATGCAGGTTTAAGTGAAAATTCACCACCAAATTACCTTCAGAATATGTGTCTGATAAACACCGAAATGCTAAGGTGCCAATTTCATGTGTTTCTAAGGTTGAAAATAAGTAGTTTTGGAAAACGTATAGTTGGAATGTATGTTATAATGGAGTGCTATGGGAATTTTAATAGCAGTGCCAGACCTGCAGCATTTTCGGGAACTCGATTGGCCTTATCTCTTACATTATAAACTAGAGCGCTTTCCAGAAATGTTTTGTCCTACTGCCCTAAATTCAATGCCTCGAGAGTTTTCTGGGAACTGATGTGCTTTAGAGAGTGCAGCATTTCCTTGAAACAAATGTAACGGGCGTTATCTTCCGAGAAACACTTTCAAACTACACTGTTAATGAGAAACAGTAAGCTAAGGGATGATTTAAAAGTAAAAATATGTGGGATTTTATGTTGTATTTAATGTTGCTGGGAATGGCGTTGGCAGATGACAGTGTTGAGTGTGACTGTCGTACTCTCGAGTTCATCAAAGAGCTCTTGCAAGATGAGATATTTGAGAGAAAACTGGAACATAGAAACCTTCTCTCGGAAGTAGAAGAATTACAGGCGTTTGTAAGCGGTCGTTCTTTAGCCTCTAAGAAGACATTAACAGCCATAACAGGTAGGCAAATTTAACATCCTTCACATGTAGGTACATGCATATTTACCATCCGTCATGAGCAGGTGTTTTTACCATCCGGCATATGTATGTATATATTCCATCCGTCACGAGTATGTATATTTACCATCTGTCACAATCATGTATATATATATTTACCATCCGTCACGAGTAGGTAGGTACATTTACCATCCGCCACGAGTAGGTACATTTACCATCCGTCACATGTAGATATATTTACCATCCGTCACGAGTAGGTACATTTGCCATCCGTCACGAGTACATATATTTACCATCCGACAAAGTAGGTTAATTTACCATCCGACAAAGTAGGTATATTTACCATCCGACAAAGTAGGTATATTTACCATCCGACAAAGTAGGTATATTTACCATCCGACAAAGTAGGTATATTTACCATCCGACAAAGTAGGTATATTTACCATCCGACAAAG
This sequence comes from Archivesica marissinica, assembly GCA_014843695.1. Taxonomy (NCBI): domain Eukaryota; kingdom Metazoa; phylum Mollusca; class Bivalvia; order Venerida; family Vesicomyidae; genus Archivesica; species Archivesica marissinica. Next base: position 47,360,555 of record CM026398.1, on the reverse strand, counting down.
TAGGTATATTTACCATCCGACAAAGTAGGTATATTTACCATCCGACAAAGTAGGTATATTTACCATCCGACAAAGTAGGTATATTTACCATCCGACAAAGTAGGTATATTTACCATCCGACAAAGTAGGTATATTTACCATCCGTCAAAGTAGGTATATTTACCATCCGTCACGAGTAAATATATTTACCATCCGACAAAGTAGGTTAATTTACCATCCGACAAAGTAGGTATATTTACCATCCGACAAAGTAGGTATATTTACCATCCGACAAAGTAGGTATATTTACCATCCGACAAAGTAGGTATATTTACCATCCGACAAAGTAGGTATATTTACCATCCGTCAAAGTAGGTATATTTACCATCCGACAAAGTAGGTATATTTACCATCCGACAAAGTAGGTATATTTACCATCCGACAAAGTAGGTATATTTACCATCCGACAAAGTAGGTATATTTACCATCCGTCACAAGTAGGTATATTTACAATCCGACAAAGTAGGTATATTTACCATCCGTCACAAGTAGGTATATTGATATCATGCCGACTTTAAATAAAGCTAGTAGAGACAGCCCGGTGTTTGTACTCGCAGGAGTAACTTCAGTGGGCGACAAAAAAAATCAGCTACTTCATATATATGGATTACAGATACATTTTTGTCAAATATTGAAGTGCGCTATGGGTGTATTGTTGAAACATGGTAGTGCCTACAGTATCTGTCGACGTACGGTGGAGCACACATACGTACAGAGAGTCTCAACTATGACATGTTCACCTGTTGATTAGGCCGGAATTAATGATTGTACACGACAATTGGGATAAATTAGTCGCCATACTTGACGCATTGGCACAGTAATTATTGTTGATTAAATGCATATCATTCAGTATATTTTCAGATGAAATTTAACGGTACCAGGCCACAATGAGGCTCACCGAAGCAGCCGTCTCGGTTAAAATGTCCAAAGCAAAAAACAAAAAAAGAGATGAAAAATTAAATAAATGAAATGCCAAAAATAAAATTAGCTGTATAGCATGTTGACTGTTAGAGAGCTGAACGGTTAGGACATAATTATACGTCTAAACTCATTAAATTAGAAAACGCAGGACATCGCTTCTATACCCCACTAGTTTTAAGGGGGAGCATGACCCCGGAACCCCTACATTGCCGCGGTTGACATTTGCCTCTGGCTACGGTACTGGGTACAATTGTCATTGGGATGACTTAGTAGCACGAGATATATCCTAAGAAAACAGTTCTCAATCTTTTAGAAATAATTATAATCAATACACAGTCATCAATCACTCTACATATATAAGCTCTACTTCCGTTTTGATCCTTTCCTATTCTTTGATTTTGTGTGCATGTATTGTTTTGTGAATGTATATAGTGGAATAAATATGTTTAAACCAATCACTCTACATCGATAATGTACATGCCTGTTGTTGCACAATCAGGAGCGTGACTTGTTATTGATATATGACAACTAAGGAACATATCTTTGTAGTTGTGAAAATCTCTTTTATCAATTAAAATATAATGAAATACCAACTGATTTCCAATTCTGATTGGTTCGCTGTACACCATACACATCCACCAGTTATCCTTCATTTTTATTGCATATTTCATGTTTCAATATTGCAAGAAAGTGTGTAGGCAGTGCCTACAGTGCATATAGGAGGCCACGCCGTCTTATTACTAGTGTGTTTTACTTTTACCTATCGGCGCTACCGGTTGCCCATATGAGCGATGTCTCCTGAGGAGATTAGTCATTTTAGATTTTTGGAGGATAGTGCAATGATACAGACAGAGACACATTCCAGAGTCATCTCTTGTTCTTATAGACGCATATTGTAAAGCACCGACACGAAACCTCTGTTTTAAGTCCCATCTGAAAGACTGTTAATATTAATATGGTCAGAAGGGTGATCGACCCTGCGATCCTCCATATTCGCAGTCCAACGTGTTAACCACTGGACTACTGGCCCGTCTGTTACCAGTAGAGATTGATCTTGGCTACTTATCATCTCCAATGGTGAGTTCTTTTATGTAATGTCATCAATACATATATCTCACGAATCACACTTGATAAACACATACTACATAATTATATAATTATGTCATATTTTCCTTAGCAGAATCAGCGTTCGAAAAGCGGCTTGCTGCATTAGAAACATATGCTGACCACGCAGAACGTGTAGATCGTGAATTACACGATGTCACTAACCGCTTGGAAGCATTCGAGACGCGACCTGTTGATATGGAAGCGTATGACGAAGATCAACGCATTGATCGTGGACGGCACACGGTCAACAAAAGTATGGAGGCATTCGATAAACGACTTGCTGTTATAGAGACACATATAGACAATGCAGAACGCGTGTACCATGAACGAGGGGATGTCAGTAGCCGCTTGGATGCATTCGAGAAGCGAATTGCTGATATAGAAACATATGTGGACGGTGAAAAGCACACGGATCGTGAACGGCACGAGCTTAGCAGGCGTTTGGATGCATTCGAGAAGAGATTTACTAGTATAGAAACGTATGTGGAGGATGCACAACGTGTGGACAATCATAGACACGAGATAAATAGAGAAACAGAGAAAACACGATCATTTAATGTTTTCCTTAAAAAGGCTCTAAATATGGAGAAGTTGGAAAGAGTAAATTTCATGTCTGTTGTTCAAAGGCAGGTGGACGACTTAAATGATACAATGGATCAATTCAGAACAACCACAGACAACTTTGTAGGCGAACAAATTAGCAACATATATGCTCAATTCGAACTGTTTGACAAGAACATGAGCGTTAAGTTTGACGAATTTGGTGATAAAACATCAGTAAACCTGAAGAATGAAGTTGACCAAATAAAATCCGATTTTGCAAATCTGAGAATTGGTACTGAGCACTATGAACACAATATGAATGACAGATTAATACATATTGGTAACGAATTAATTGATGGGCTGAGAAAACAACAACTACATACCACATTGGTCATAGACACTATTGTTTATAATACAACAACGGTTATGAATACTGGATTAGAAGAGTGTAAGGCAGACATTGACTTGATTGAAGTTAATATGTTACACCAAAGAGCAATTGGTGATAAGAATACAAACGAACTAACAGAGCTACGCATGCAGTATGCCGATCACATCTCCAAAGTGGACGCCAGAATCTCCACCATTCATCACAGATGTAAGTATTCTGTTTTATTATAAACAATTGTCCAAAGCATTGTTTTGCATATGAAGATTATGCGAGAACAGAAATGGGCAAACAAGGCGTATCACTAAATGATCGAGCTACTCGACACGTTGTATATATAGTAAATGAATACGTCTCTCATTAGTATTCCATGTTAAATATTCATTTAACCTTTATCTACAGTAATAGGATGTCAACAAGACTGGATCAAAATACGTGACAGATGTTACTACTACAGTAAGATAAGCGAGAAGTGTGGATGGGTGGAAGCTTCCGTGAGTATCTTTGAAGTTATTGAGGGAGTTTTCGGAAGGTCCGATTTCGAATTTTGGTTATGACTTGTGGCCCATGTACCGTAATCGTATAGTATAAGTTCCAACAAGTCCAAATTATAACACAATTATTTATTTATCATTAAAATAAATTGTTACGATGTGCCTAAGCACCATACGGCACTTTCACAATCCCAGTTCGTCTCCCTGTAATCTAAATTTATCCCATATTTTATAGAGAAGCAAGCTTGGAAATGTATTCCATAAAATGTCAAGCTACAGATGTTCCAGTAAACGTGTTTGACATAACTGCCACTCAATATATCAATTCGGATATGCCAAATGTATTTGCTTCTCTGCCAACATAAACAGTTAGTACAGTTCCATGTATAATTGCCTTGCATAGCCACCGTATACAGCATTATTATAAATGGACCAATACTCATGAATATGCATCATGCTATACAACTAATTATGGAGGTAATTAATTAACATAATCAACGTATAACCCCGTTATGTTACACCCAACCCATTTGCTGCACATTGTACTATATGCATACATGTATTATAAATTGTTAATTAACTTATGAACTCATAAATGCATGATACCAGTGTTATAACTATATTCTGACCAATCGATTACATACTTATGTAAGGCCTAAAAAAAGAAGTTTGTTTCCTGTTACGGGCACGAAAAAGATAGGATCGGTATGTATGGATTTTTAAAAAAAATTGTTACTGTAATTTACTATATTTGTGTTGTACTCAGAAACATATTGGTTGTTTGTTAATGCCACCTCAGTACACTGTCACATATACATATTGGTTGTTTGTTAATGCCACCTCAGTACACTGTCACATATACATATTGGTTGTTTGTTAATGCCACCTCAGCACACTGTCACATATACATATTGGTTGTTTGTTAATGCCACCTCAGCACACTGTCACATATACATATTGGTTGTTTGTTAATGCCACCTCAGCACATGGTTGTGTAATGCCACCTCAGACACTGTCACAACATTGGTTGTTGTTAATGCCACCTCAGACACTTCACAATACAAACCACCAACACACAAACATATTGGTTGTTGTTATGCCACCTCAGACACTGTCACATATACATATTGGTTGTTTGTTAATGCCACCTCAGCACACACATATACATATTGGTTGTTTGTTAATGCCACCTCAGCACACTTCACATATACATATTGGTTGTTTGTTAATGCCACCTCAGCACACTTTCACATATACATATTGGTTGTTTGTTAATGCCACCTCAGCACACTGTCACATATACATATTGGTTGTTTGTTAATGCCACCTCAGCACACTTTCACATATACATATTGGTTGTTTGTTAATGCCACCTCAGCACACTGTCACATATACATATTGGTTGTTTGTTAAGCCACCTCAGCACACTTTCACATTCAGTGGTAAGCGACACCATAGGGTGCCACCTCAGCACACTTCCATATACATATTGGTTGTTTGTTAATGCCACCTCAGCACACTGTCACATATACATATTGGTTGTTTGTTAATGCCACCTCAGCACACTTTCACATATACATATTGGTTGTTTGTTAATGCCACCTCAGCACACTGTCACATATACATGTTGGTTGTTTGTTAATGCCACCTCAGCACACTGTCACATATACATATTGGTTGTTTGTTAATGCCACCTCAGCACACTGTCACATATACATATTGGTTGTTTGTTAATGCCACCTCAGCACACTGTCACATATACATATTGGTTGTTTGTTAATGCCACCTCAGCACACTGTCACATATACATATTGGTTGTTTGTTAATGCCACCTCAGCACACTTTCACATATACATATTGGTTGTTTGTTAATGCCACCTCAGCACACTGTCACATATACATATTGGTTGTTTGTTAATGCCACCTCAGCACACTTTCACATATACATGTTGGTTGTTTGTTAATGCCACCTCAGCACACTGTCACATATACATATTGGTTGTTTGTTAATGCCACCTCAGCACACTGTCACATATACATATTGGTTGTTTGTTAATGCCACCTCAGCACACTTTCACATATACATATTGGTTGTTTGTTAATGCCACCTCAGCACACTTTCACATATACATATTGGTTGTTTGTTAACGCCACCTCAGCACACTTTCACATATACATATTGGTTGTTTGTTAATGCCACCTCAGCACACTTTCACATATACATATTGGTTGTTTGTTAACGCCACCTCAGCACACTTTCACATATACATATTGGTTGTTTGTTAACGCCACCTCAGCACACTTTCACATATACATATTGGTTGTTTGTTAACGCCACCTCAACAGCACACTTCACATATACATATTGGTTGTTTGTTAACGCCACCTCAGCACACTTTCACATATACATATTGGTTGTTTGTTAACGCCACCTCAGCACACTTTCACATATACATATTGGTTGTTTGTTAATGCTGTCACATATACATGTATTAGATGAAGGTGAACTATTTGTCGGAATAGTTTTTACAGATCTAAATCAAATATTGTTGAATCAAATGAAGGGTGTTCGTTCATCTTTGAGGTCAATATAGTCCGGATATCCAACTGCGCATGCGTAACCTGTAGGAATTCGTCTGGTTCCGGTTAGTGTCAAACTGTCAATGGGTTTGAAAACTATATTTAGACAAGAACCACATATTAGATACAATACATGTACAGTTTGACTTTCGGGTCGGACCAATACTGAAAATTGAAATCATGGTATATGTTATTATTTTATTGTGTTTTGGTGTTACGACCACAGGGATTCGGCACGTTTGAGGGTACTAGTATATATATTTAAGTACAGGGATTCTACTCTGTGGGATGTCAGATTTCGCATCGATCAGTAAAATGGCCCTATCTGAGACAATTTTGTACAAAGCTGTCCAAATATAACGCCTATCCCGAGTCTTTATATTGTTCTTCAAATAAAACACAACTTTAAGCTGCATGCATGTATACTTTGCAAACAATTGCCACAAACATTGGCCATAGCAGGTCACATTTCCGTACTAGGACACGGGTTCTGTCAGCAACAAAAAAAAATCTTCGACGGGAGAGTTTTAACTGTGAATAACATTATCAATAAAATGTGTTTCCACTAACGTGTAGGTTTATTCGCCAAAAATGTACGTCAAAAAGAGATTTCGTAGCATTTTCAATTTGTTTTGAAAAATTCTAAAGCGGCGCAATTCACGTTGAAACGAGCGTTCTGATTGGATTATTAGAATGTAACAAGATGTTTTTTTATATATGAAGAATGATTTGATTATCATTAAAACATTTGTATTTTGTTTGGATCCGATAGGAAACCGTTCATAATCGATTTTCACACAAATATATGGAGTATCAGCTTGTCTATTGAATATATCATTATTAGTCACACTAAAACCGGTAACCCTATTTTGAATTCCACTTGTGAAAGAAGTCCTTATGCAATATATTGCACCAGAATACATGTATTGGTATACTATGAATGTATGTTCCAAATATTTTCAAACCCCATTGCGGGGATCTAGACACGTTTTCCTGGGCAAGCTTAGCCGACCTAAGTAGTTAACCAGTACTAAGCAATGTGTGTGAGGTGCCTTGCTCAATGACACTACATACGTGGGCTGACCGAGTATCGAACCCGGTACCCGTCGATACCAAATCCGACGCTCTACCACTGGACCACGGACGCCACACCATACTCGTAAGGAGAGGAACGCCGTAAGCTGTATAGCTTTCTGTCCAATTCCTTAATACAATTGTTGTATATAATCATGTACATGGTATGTTTAAACCAAACTCTTAATGTTTTCATTGCTATGGTTGTTAGCAGTTGTCTGTATTGCTCATTCATTTCTTTTTAAATTAAACATATTGCAACATACCTTTTCTAACACTGAGCAAACCAGACGGTACTGTCTCTCGGGTGGTACTGTATTGATATACTGATCGCGACTCAGTGTGTGTGTTTTTCCCTTTTGTTTATCGTCGATACCGGTTGCCCATATGAGCGACGCCTCCTGAAGAGATTAGTCATGTGAGAGTATTGGAGGAGAGTGCAATGATACAGACAGAGACCCATTCCAGAGTCTCCTGTGGTTCTTTAACGTGCACGGTGAAAAGCACCATACGAGACCTCGGTTTAAAGTCCCATCTGAAAGACTGTTAATTTTATAAGGGTCAGATCGGGGATCGAACCTGCGATCCCTGGATTACCAGTCCAACATGTTAAACCACGGGACTACAGATCGCGCCTCATTGTGTGCTTTATGTTATATATCCACAATTAAAACACTGTCGTGATGTCATACCTTTGATATAAGCCTCAAACGGATCCAATATGTAGAACATTGGTACTGTCTTCGGCGCTATGCGCCTCATACAATGAAATAATTTATATATTGGATCGTTTGAGGGTTATATCCTATACTTGCGTATACCTTAATTACTGAATAGATGCCTTCTTGGTAGAGTTGTTACGGTCGTTGAGTTCAAATAACTTGCCCTCTTACCTTTGTGGGTTGAAATCCCAATAGAGCCGTCGGATTATGTGAAGTGATTAAGTTATCCAGCTGGCTTGCGGAAGGTCCGTGGTTCTACCCGGGTGCACATCCCTATCTGCAATACAGCTCCACCCACCAATTTTAGTTTAAGCATATTGTGATTGCTTTCAAATAACATACGTTCGCACAGTTGGAGAGTCACTATATGACCTAAGCTGTCTATGTATAGGATATAAGCCGAAAACGATCCAGTATGTAAAATATTGGGACAGTACCACTATTCTACATATTGGATCCGTTTGACGCTTATATCTTACCTAAAACACAATTATATAGCAAGATCCTACTAATTGTAATGTTTAATTTCGTACATGTACGCGTAGGATACTCTGGCATTTTAACAGCAGTCCAATATTAATAATAATGGACTGCAATTACAAAGGTATGACGTCACGACAGTGTTTTAAGCGACTTTACCCCCCCCCCAACAAACATTTATTACAGAGACGGTGTAAAGAGTCGAATGGTACTTTGGTGAAAATCGATAGCGAATACGTGAATGATGAACTAGCCGAAGGAGTGAGAGAAAGAAATGGTTAGTAGCATAATAAACTAGTTTGATAACCAAATTCCGTGCTAATTTCCCAGGTGATTGATTCGAGCTACTCGGTCGGTGCGTGTGTTTTACGTCTATTTATCGACGCTACCGGTTGCCCATATGAGTGACGCCTCCTGAAGAGATTGGTCATTTTAGATGTTTGGAGGATAGTGCAATGATACAGACAGAGACCCATTCCGGAGTCTCCTCTGGTTCTTTTACATGCACAGTGTAAAGCAACGACACGAGACCTCGGTTTAAAGTCCCATCTGAAAGACTGGCATATCACTGTCACTTAACGGGTTTAGTTTTAATTTTATTAGAGTCAGACGGGGGATCGAATCTGCGATCCCTGGATTACCAGTCCAGCGTGTTACAAATGGATTACAGATCCGTCTGTAAAAAATGAGATCACATTTTACACTTCAATTATATACCCACATATCATAGATCCTAAGTGGTACGGAAGTGGTACGGTTATGTCTTTTACCCCTCCAGCAATTTGAGCGCCATAGCATAACATGTATTAGAAAATGGCACCGCACCCAACATATCTGCCCAACAATCGCTTCCAGAATCTAGTTCCTGTTACCAGTATTTATCACTATACTATATGTATTTATCACTATACTATATGCAACTAGACGGTAATGTACTTGATATAATCAACGCCATAAATCACTAGACATATTATGATCAATATTTAATACAGCAACGTTGCATTAAGTTAATGGTTACATGACAATATAACATACCCAAATGTCGGGTGTTCGGAGTTTACTTCGTATGCACTCTATAACAAAGTCTCTGTAGAACTGATCCGTCTTACTATGTTGACGAGATAAATACCATTGAGCTAATAGAATGCACGCACTGACCATGCGATAACCATTTATTATTTCTTATCAACTTCAGGGATTACATATATTGATAACGAGAAGAAATTGTATCTATCAGATAAATCTAATTAAAAAAAGTTCAAACTTTATTTATTTTACAGCTATTGCGAAGCAAGTTCTAACAACTTATATTAATCACTCTCGTTGGCGCGGATGAAAGCGTATATGTGGTCATTCGTGTGGGAGGAAACCGGAGTGCCCGGAGAAAACCCACCTGTCCGATCTGGCAACCACCGTATCATCTCACATACTCCCCGGTTTAATTAGCATAATAGTTGTCGGATTTTTATGGAATAAATGGGAAATTGCAATTAATAATTAGCATATATAATAAGATGCCAATGTCCACTAGCTTCCATGACACATTCAGTTCCATTTATTCAGTATAAATTCACCCACTATCATTCCAATGGATCGACATAATATCAGTACATCAATTGAGAAAGAGGCCCCAACTACACAGTAATCAATAGTGTTTCTTTAATTTTGTTAAATATTTCTTGCCCATATTTAGCTGTGTTGAGTATAAACAAATCGCATTGCGCGTGTGCTTAATAACAAGGTGCTAAGCAACAGACACATGTTTTCTCCTTTCACAGATGAATTTTGGATCGGACTTAATGATCGTTATAGAGAGGATGTTTGGGTATGGTTAGACATACTTTCAATGCGGAGTGCGCCGCTGTACACCAACTGGAATACCAAGGAACCTAACAATGCACATTATGGGGAAGACTGTGCAGTTATAATGGAGAATGGTAAATGGAATGATGGTCCATGTGGAATGAGGCAAAGATATATTTGTGCATCATTTACTTTGTTCTACCCAGAATGAAACCAGTGTTGTGTCTGTGTTTCATTTCAGCATACATAGAAACATGCATCTACCATTCCAAAAAGTTGTACTGCACAAGTTGGCAAGATTCTAGAAAATGTATATGTACTGTGACAAGTATGTTATAATTGCAACGCAGACGTAGATAAAATTCACACTGTTTAAAGCATTATTTGTTTTTTGTTTAGCACGTACATGCATGAGCGTTGATCTCATTTTGGATATGTTTATTTATCGTCGCCCCCACCCCAATTAATCGGGGCGACGCCTCGAGAAGTATATTAGTCATTTTATATTTTGGGAGGATATTGATGCAGAAGATGGTCCAATTCCATGGCCAATGATCGATGTATAATGCTCTTTGTTGTTAAATTGGTGACCATCGTGGCCTCTTTGATTATGACCACATATGCATCTTTGATTATTATCATGGCTTCTGTGATTAGTATCATGACATCTTGTGATTAGTATCATGTCATCTTGTGATTAGTATCATGACATCTTGTGATTACATCAAACCTGTCTTAAGCAGCCACCAAGGGATCAGAGAAAGTGTCTGCTTAGCACATGGCTGCTTATTAGATCAAATATATTATAAAACGACAGATTGGAAATCTGGAAACTGGCTGGTTAATACAGGTTGGCTGCTTAATGGAGGTGACCACTAACACAGGTTTGACTTAGTATCATGACATCTTTGATTAGTATCATGGCATCTTGTGATTAGTATCATGGCATCTTGTGATTAGTATCATGTCATCTTGTGATTAGTATCATGACATCTTGTGATTAGTATCATGACATCTTGTGATTAGTATCATGGCATCTTGTGATTAGTATCATGGCATCTTGTGATTAGTATCATGTCATCTTGTGATTAGTATCATGACATCTTTGATTAGTATCATGGCATCTTGTGATTAGTATCATGGCATCTTGTGATTAGTATTATGGCATCTTGTGATTAGTATCATGACATCTTTGATTAGTATCATGGCCTCTTGTGATTAGTATCATGGCATCTTGTGGTTAGTATTATGGCATCTTGTGATTAGTATCATGACATCTTTGATTAGTATCATGGCCTCTTGTGATTAGTATCATGGCATCTTGTGGTTAGTATTATGGCATCTTGTGATTAGTATCATGACATCTTTGATTAGTATCATGGCCTCTTGTGATTAGTATCATGGCATCTTGTGGTTAGTATTATGGCATCTTGTGATTAGTATCATGACATCTTTGATTAGTATCATGGCATCTTGTGATTAGTATCATGGCATCTTGTGGTTAGTATCATGGCATCTTGTGATTAGTATCATGACATCTTTGATTAGTATCATGGCATCTTGTGATTAGTATCATGGCATCTTGTGATTAGTATCATGGCATCTTGTGATTAGTATCATGACATCTTGTGATTAGTATCATGACATCTTGTGATTAGTATCATGACATCTTGTGATTAGTATCATGACATCTTGTGATTAGTATCATGACATCTTTGATTAATATCATGGCATCTTTGATTAGTATCATGACCTCTTGTGATTAGTATCATGACATCTTGTGATTAGTATCATGACATCTTTGATTAGTATTATGACATCTTTGATTAGTATCATGACATCTTGTGATTAGTATCATGGCATCTTTGATTAGTATCATGCATCTGATTAGTATCATGACATCTTTGATTATATATGGCATCTTTGATTAGTATCATGACATCTTGTGATTAGTATCATGGCATCTTTGATTAGTATCATGACCTCTTGTGATTAGTATCATGGCATCTTGATTAGTATCATGGCATCATTGATTAGTATCATGGCATCATTGATTAGTATCATGACATCTTTGATTATATATGGCATCTTTGATTAGTATCATGACATCTTGTGATTAGTATCATGGCATCTTTGATTAGTATCATGACATCTTTGATTAATATCATGGCATCTTTGATTAGTATCATGACATCTTGTGATTAGTATCATGGCATCATTGATTAGTATCATGACCTCTTGTGATTAGTATCATGGCATCATTGATTAGTATCATGACATCTTTGAGGGTTTTACATCGCACCGATAACTTAGAACGTCGACCCCGTTTGACACCCGGAACCGTATTTTAGGAACGAGCGGACACCCTAGTAGAACTACCGACCTTCCCCAGCCAGCTGGCAGATTTCTACACCCAGTGGGATTTTAATTTAAAGATACAATGAACAAGTGATGTGTAGCCAACGAACGTAATCACTCTGCCATTGAAGCCACCAAAATACAAAATATTGGTCAACTTCTGTTTAATCTTGAATTAAGTATGCCACTGTATGTGCATGCGTGTGTACTTGTCCTATATGTTGTGTGTTGTTCTCTTGCATAGCAGCACGCCATGTTTCTCAATTGGTCAGTAACGGCACAGTGTACATTCCGTCCGCTGTATGTTGTCCAGGAAGTAAGATGTCGATTTGAACTGGATTCTTCTTTGTACGCAGATGGACAAAGAAACATTGCCGGAATAGATTTATTGTAGCTATCTTAGATTCTTGCCTTGAAAATACTCGCATTGTCCGAACTGGTTATTCGACAATTAGACAGATGTTTATCCCATAGAAAGTCTACTACCATGTACCTGGGTCACTGATACATTTTCACAAAGTGGAGAGCACAGACCAGCCACTTGTATAAATACGGCGCTTAACTTTAGCCTCGCATTGGATCTGCATTCGCTTCCGTATTGTACCGGAGATACACCGCACCATTACGTGAAGTCGTTCCGTGCTTACCTGGACGAACTAGAAGACGAAGGCAAAGTAATAGTAGTGTTACATATGTACGCTCATATCATTAAATACCATTCGCATGCATTCGTTGAAACATTAAAAGACACGAAAATGGGAGTCGTTGGGCTTCTAAATAGGAACAAAAATGCTCATATTAACATAAAAGGTCCGCACGCATATTCAATTTCGAAAAATACGGAACATATGTTGTGGATGTCAGGTGCGTATACCGAATTTGAATTTAAAGACCTCATTGATAGGAGTTACATATTTACGGGCAGTTTACCGAACAACACCTTTCCTGGGCAGGCTCCAGTGGTTAACCAGTACTTGGTGCACCAACCTCCGTAAGAAACTGTCAACTTTTATTTTGATATATATTAGACACGGTCTGAGTGGGGCTTGAACCCGTGACCATTAGTGATGATATGTTACAGTGGTATACAAGTCAGCGACAGTAACAACTTGACAACGGATGCGGACTCCTGCTAACTGTGATATATTAAGCAATAAATACCAACTATATCGACATGAGTTAGGCTCCGCATTTGATACGTCTAAGGCGACTAGTAACAGAACATCTGATAAATCTACAATTTCAACAAGCTCAAAACAAATAGGTTTGGGACAGGAATGTCAAAGAAACACGTACTGCTTGAGTTAAATCACGTGTTTAAGGAATGCATCGCGGGTTAATAGTTTCCATTAGAGTATGAACTACATTGGGCGTGGTTAATGTTGGTGGAGGCCGAAGGCATCCTCGCTAACGTTAAGCATGCCCAGTGTAGTTCATACACCAATGGAAACTATTAACCCGCGATTCATTACTTATGTTTACATTCATTATTCTTTTTAATGACATAAAGAACATATAGCGCACTTTTCACTTAAAGTGTTTGTATTGTTACATAGTCCTGATTTGCAAATTACCGTGTGGTGGAAACAAGTAAATAGACCGTAAACTGTAAGACACGCATTTTCTCGTGACGAACGATGCCTAACACTGCGTATGCGCATGCTCATAACTTCGAGTGCGCATGTCGGCTGCATATTATTAGTTGGGAACCATCATGCAACGTATCACGAAAGTGTATGCAATCAGAGTACATACTTTCATCTAAGGACATGCAATAGCGATGTAAATATAAAGATATAAAGTTAATAGCGATGTACATTATCGATTTAGAATGATTGATTTGACTGTGATTATTAATTATTCTGAGTTGGATGCCATTTTGTATTTTTTCAGGGGCTTAACATTTGCCCATATGTGACTACTTGCAAGGTTATTGAGATATTATGTATATCTAATAGCCATTTTTTTTAAATTAAGTTTATTTAACGTCGCTACTGGTTGCCTATTTGAGCGACGGGGAGTTTACCTAACAACACCTTTCCTTGGGAGGCTCCAGCGGTTTCCAGTACATGGTACACCGACCTCCGTAAGAAACTGCTAACGTTTTCATATAAAGAGACACGATCTAAGCGGGGCTTGAACCCGTGACCACCAGTGGTGATAGGTTACAGTTGTATGCAAGTCAGCGACCGTAACCACTCGATCGCGGAGGCGGTCATCCAATAGCTAGTAGAGACCGTTGATTGTAGTGAGATGCGCATCATATAGGTTGATCGATTAAGACATACTATGACTAGTGGATTCCCGCCCGGTAATTAAACAACCCTCAGCTTGTAAATTATGTCCTAGCTAAGCCACTGGATAGTACATGTAGTTCGTGGGGCCTCCGTGGCCGAGTGGTTAAGGTAGTTGACTTCAAATAACCTGTCCCTCGCCGCTGTAGGTTCGATTCTCACTTGGGGTATCGAATTATTTCATGTCAGCTGGCTTACGGAAGGTCGGTGCCCGTTCGTGTCTGAAATACGTCTTGGATGGGAACCCGGGATATTCCTCCACTAATAACCTGAGAGCCGAACTATGACCTGAGCTGTGACATTACCCCCCCAACACCCCCACACCCCCACCACCACCACCACCACCACCACCACCACCAAGAACAACAAACAGTACATGAAGTTTGGGGCTTACATAGGAGTATAGGTCAGATACTGTTATTATAATGGTGGATTCGGATTGATTGAAAAGGTGTAGGGAATCTATTAAGATTTAATGAAAATGATTAACTGAACATATATTATCCAGAACAGTGAAACTGCAATTAAAATACATGTACAATATATCAGCTCCATCTTGGGATATTGAATTTTGCAAAATATTTGGTGGAAAATAAAAAACATATAAATGCAGGTTTAAGTGAAAATTCACCACCAAATTACCTTCAGAATCAGACCTGTCAACTCTCACGCATTCTGCGTGAGTCTCACGCAATCGAGTCCCATCTCACGGTCTCACTCATTGATCAATGATTCTCACGCATTTTCCAAAAAAAAAAAAAAAAAAAAAAACCCTTATATACAACTATTTGCGAAGTCTGACGGTTTCCAGAAAGCGAACCCTACCAATGAAATCGTAACTCTACAAGTATCGGTACATACGGGGTAACGGGGTTAGAAAGTCGCAACTGCGGATAGTCCGGGTATCACGATCGGCGTAAATCGGCGTATGCAATCAAGTCCACCTAATTGAATGTCATCCGGTGTCGGAGGAAAAGAAAGTCGGACGTTTACGAACTTTCGAGTTTGTGACGTGTAAGTATTAACTGTTTCCTGGTGATTATTGCTATTTGCATCATCATCTTACACATTTAACTACCGGCTAAGTGATATAGTTTTGATTTGTCTACACAGAATTTGACAGAAACAGGTTAAATGCAATGCCGAATTATCCAGTAACCGACGGATAACAGTAACCGTGCGTGGTCACAACATTGGTTGGGTACAATTGTTATGGAGAAAAAACAATTTTGTGCTGTTATAGGACCCCCCCTGGCCAATTTTTTTTTGGGTGTGGACTTTGTCCTTTTTTAAAGAATTTTCGGATGTGTGATTTCGCGTGTCGCACAGCGTGGACTTTATTTCATTTCTGTGCCCAACCACGATAGTGGAGGGGCATCTAGGATTACCCTTGTCAGTCTGTCCCGTATTACCCTTGTCCGTCCGTATATTCCATTTCAACTAATATGTTTCAATTATTAGTAGCCATTGGCTACTGCTAGTGCCAACCTAGGTGTCAGAACTAGTTTTGTGTAAAAAACCTCATTTTTTGGTCAAAATATGAGAGAAAAATATACCTCCCAGAAAGCAGGAGAATGCATTTCAGAGGGTCTAGGGGAAAAACAATTTCCGGGGGGGCATGCCCCCGGGCCCCCCTAGGAAACTCGCCCCTTCGGGGCTCAATACAAAGTCTCACTCAATTCAATTTCAAAAGGTTGACAGCTCTGCAGAATATGTGTCTGATAAACACCGAAATGCTAAGGTGCCAATTTCATGTGTTTCTAAGGTTGAAAATAAGTAGTTTTGGAAAACGTATAGTTGGAATGTATGTTATAATGGAGTGCTATGGGAATTTTAATAGCAGTGCCAGACCTGCAGCATTTTCGGGAACTCGATTGGCCTTATCTCTTACATTATAAACTAGAGCGCTTTCCAGAAATGTTTTGTCCTACTGCCCTAAATTCAATGCCTCGAGAGTTTTCTGGGAACTGATGTGCTTTAGAGAGTGCAGCATTTCCTTGAAACAAATGTAACGGGCGTTATCTTCCGAGAAACACTTTCAAACTACACTGTTAATGAGAAACAGTAAGCTAAGGGATGATTTAAAAGTAAAAATATGTGGGATTTTATGTTGTATTTAATGTTGCTGGGAATGGCGTTGGCAGATGACAGTGTTGAGTGTGACTGTCGTACTCTCGAGTTCATCAAAGAGCTCTTGCAAGATGAGATATTTGAGAGAAAACTGGAACATAGAAACCTTCTCTCGGAAGTAGAAGAATTACAGGCGTTTGTAAGCGGTCGTTCTTTAGCCTCTAAGAAGACATTAACAGCCATAACAGGTAGGCAAATTTAACATCCTTCACATGTAGGTACATGCATATTTACCATCCGTCATGAGCAGGTGTTTTTACCATCCGGCATATGTATGTATATATTCCATCCGTCACGAGTATGTATATTTACCATCTGTCACAATCATGTATATATATATTTACCATCCGTCACGAGTAGGTAGGTACATTTACCATCCGCCACGAGTAGGTACATTTACCATCCGTCACATGTAGATATATTTACCATCCGTCACGAGTAGGTACATTTGCCATCCGTCACGAGTACATATATTTACCATCCGACAAAGTAGGTTAATTTACCATCCGACAAAGTAGGTATATTTACCATCCGACAAAGTAGGTATATTTACCATCCGTCACGAGTAAATATATTTACCATCCGACAAAGTAGGTTAATTTACCATCCGACAAAGTAGGTATATTTACCATCCGACAAAGTAGGTATATTTACCATCCGCAAAGTAGGTATATTTACCATCCGACAAAGTAGGTATATTTACCATCCGTCAAAGTAGGTATATTTACCATCCGTCACGAGTAAATATATTTACCATCCGACAAAGTAGGTTAATTTACCATCCGACAAAGTAGGTATATTTACCATCCGACAAAGTAGGTATATTTACCATCCGACAAAGTAGGTATATTTACCATCCGACAAAGTAGGTATATTTACCATCCGACAAAGTAGGTATATTTACCATCCGCAAAGTAGGTATATTTACCATCCGACAAAGTAGGTATATTTACCATCCGACAAAGTAGGTATATTTACGATCCGACAAAGTAGGTATATTTACCATCCGACAAAGTAGGTATATTTACCATCCGTCAAAGTAGGTATATTTACAATCCGACAAAGTAGGTATATTTACCATCCGTCACAAGTAGGTATATTGATATCATGCCGACCTTAAATAAAGCTAGAGACAGCCCGGTGTTTGTACTCGCAGGAGTAACTTCAGTGGGCGACAAAAAAAATCAGCTACTTCATATATATGGATTACAGATACATTTTTGTCAAATATTGAAGTGCGCTAAGGGTGTATTGTTGAAACATGGTAGTGCCTACAGTATCTGTCGACGTACGGTGGAGCACACATACGTACAGAGAGTCTCAACTATGACATGTTCACCTGTTGATTAGGCCGGAATTAATGATTGTACACGACAATTGGGATAAATTAGTCGCCATACTTGACGCCTTGGCACAGTAATTATTGTTGATTAAATGCATATCATTCAGTATATGTTCAGATGAAATTTATCGGTACCAGGCCACAATGAGGCTCACCAAGCAGCCGTCTCGGTTAAAATGTCCAAAGCAAAAAACAAAAAAAGAGATGAAAAATTAAATAAATGAAATGCCAAAAATAAAATTAGCTGTATAGCATGTTGACTGTTAGAGAGCTGAACGGTTACGACATAATTATACGTCTAAACTCATTAAATTAGAAAACGCAGGACATCGCTTCTATACCCCACTAGTTTTAAGGGGAAGCATGACCCCGGAACCCCTACATTGCCGCGGTTGACATTTGCCTCTGGCTACGGTACTGGGTACACTTGTCATTGGGATGACTTAGTAGCACGAAATAGATCCTAAGAAAACAGTTCTCAATCTTTTAGAAATAATTATAATCAATACACAATCATCAATCACTCTACATATATAAGCTCTACTTCCGTTTTGATCCTTTCCTATTCTTTGATTTTGTGTGCATGTATTGTTTTGTGAATGTATATAGTGGAATAAATATGTTTAAACCAATCACTCTACATCGATAATGTACATGCCTGTTGTTGCACAATCAGGAGCGTGACTTGTTATTGATATATGACAACTAAGGAACATATCTTTGTAGTTGTGAAAATCTCTTTTATCAATTAAAATATAATGAAATACCAACTGATGTCCAATTCTGATTGGTTCGCTGTACACCATACACATCCACCAGTTATCCTTCATTTTTATTGCATATTTCAATATTTCAAGAAAGTGTGTAGGCAGTGCCTACAGTGCATATAGGAGGCCACGCCGTCTTATTACTAGTAGAGTGTGTTTTACTTTTACCTATCGGCGCTACCGGTTGCCCATATGAGCGACGTCTCCTGAGGAGATTAGTCATTTTAGATTTGTGGAGGATAGTGCAATTATACAGACAGAGACACATTCCAGAGTCATCTCTTGTTCTTATAAACGCATAGTGTAAAGCACCGACACGAAACCTCTGTTTTAAGTCCCATCTGAAAGACTGTTAATATTAATATGGTCAGAAGGGTGATCGACCCTGCGATCCCCCAGATTCGCAGTCCAACGTGTTAACCACTGGGCTACTGGCCCGTCTGTTACCAGTAGAGATTGATCTTGGCTACTTATCATCTCCAATGGTGAGTTATTTTATGTAATGTCATCAATAAATATATTTAACGAATCACAATTGATAAACACATACTACATATATAATTATGTCAACATTTCCATAGCAGAATCAGCGTTCGAAAAGCGGCTTGCTGCATTAGAAACATATGCTGACCACGCAGAACGTGTAGATCGTGAATTACACGATGTCACTAACCGCTTGGAAGCAGTCGAGACGCGACCTGTTGATATGGAAGCGTATGACGAAGATCATCGCATTGACCGTGGACGGCACACGGTCAACAAAAGTATGGAGGCATTCGATAAACGACTTGCAGTTATAGAGACACATATAGACAATGCAGAACGCGTGTACCATGAACGAGGGGATGTCAGTAGCCGCTTGGATGCATTCGAGAAGCGAATTGCTAATATAGAAACATATGTTGACGGTGAAAAGCACACGGATCGTGAACAGCACGAGCTTAGCAGGCGTTTGGATGCATTCGAGAAGAGATTTACTAGTATAGAAACGTATGTGGAGGATGCACAACGTGTGGACAATCATAGACACGAGATAAATAGAGAAACAGAGAAAACACGATCATTTAATGTTTTCCTTAAAAAGGCTCTAAATATGGAGAAGTTGGAACGAATAAATTTCATGTCTGTTGTTCAAAGGCAGGTGGACGACTTAAATGATACAATGTATCAATTCAGAACAACCACAGACAACTTTGTAGGCGAACAAATTAGCAACATATATGCTCAATTCGAACTGTTTAACAAGAACATGAGCGTTAAGTTTGACAAATTTGGTGATAAAACATCAGTAAACCTGAGGAATGAAGTTGACCAAATAAAATCCGATTTTGCAAGTCTGAGAATTGGTACTGAGCACTATGAACACAATATGAATGACAGATTAATAAATATTGGTAACGAATTAATTGATGGGCTGAGAAAACAACAAATACATACCACATCGGTCATAGACACTATTGTTTATAATACAACAACGGTTATGAATACTGGATTGGAAGAGTGTAAGGCAGACATTGACTTCATTGGAGTTGATCTGTTACGCCAAAGAGCAATTGGTGATAAGAATACCAACAAACTAACAGAGCTACGCATGCAGTATGCCGAGTACAGCTCCAAAGTGGACGCCA